>NJPS01000050.1:0-480295 GCA_002946415.1 Rutstroemia sp. NJR-2017a BVV2
CCTAACCCTAACCCTAACCCTAACCCTAACCCTAACCCTAACCCTAACCCTAACCCTAACCCTAACCCTAACCCTAACCCTAACCCTAACCCTAACCCTAACCCTAACCCTAACCCTAACCCTAACACTAACCCTAACCCTAACCCTAACCCTAACCCTAAGTATATAGATTATAATAAATATATTGCAACCTAATCAATACCGAATCCGATATAGCTTGCTACTTATACTTGATCGGACGGCTGACCAATAACTCTAGACTGGCCGGATGGCGATAACCGATGCTTATCTTCTGATTCTTCGCCTCCTCCTATACCCTATTGTTTACTTTTTCCCTTGTCTTCTTACCTAGTATCTTATCCTCCCCTGTATACAATATCTCGTCCAACTTGAACAATATATATTATACGACCGACATCTGCTTATATACCGATACCAACTCGGGCTCCAACCGATACAAAAATGCCCTATCGATAGTATAATATATCTGGGCTACCTGTTATCTGTATCCGGTTTGTTGTACCATTATATAGCGAAATATATCTACCTCCAATTCCTCTATATTATTCCCTACTGCGAAATCCTCCTTACCGCCTTCCGTCCCCTTGCCTCCCTCTGTATCTATCTCCTATATCTTATTCGCCTATATCAACTTCCGTATAGCAATCCTAATAGCTATATACTGCTATCCGGATATCGTCAACTATACCTCTAATATATCCTATATAATCTTCTTCAATACCTTATTCAACTGCTTCCTGTCCTATAGTCCCTACTTATCTGTAAACAAATACTTGTTCTCCTATCAATCCAATACTTATACAAATAGCTATACTTGGATCAAATACTATACTATGATCTAGCTGACGGTATCCGGCAAATATTATACGATATACTCGGTGTTCCTCTACCAGCTATATGCTTTGTTGTATATAGTCAATATATATATCCGCCTATTGATTATATAAATATTATATACCGAATATATACTATTATATATCTTGATCGATCCCAACTCCGGTCCGCAAGTAGGTTACCTACTAGTGATATATATATATACTATCAATATCCACAAAAACTCCTGCTCTATATTCAAATATACCTTCAACTACTTCTTAATCTATACCCGATTTGTATAGTCGGGTTTCTATATAAATATCGTTTATTGCTTTATATTCTTCTATACCTATATATACAAATACTACTAATCGCTTTATATCTATACTTAGTTAGCAATATAATCGATGAAACTAAACCTTTGCTACTAGAATATCTAACTCTATATTATACTATCTATAATCTCATATAAATCGACCGTCGATATAGGTATATCAAATATCAACAACTATATCTATATATATAACTTGCTTACCAACTACTAGTATATAATCTCGATCTTGGTCAACCCTATAGATCGCCCCAAATAATAAATCATCGCTTTATCGATCGACTAATAGATATTAGATAGTGATTGATACTACTTATTAAACTATTTCCCTATAGCCAACTAGATCAAAATACTCGATATCGGCGAAAATGACCTCTTGTACAAATACTTTCAGCAGATTATATAGATACAATCGGATATAGATACTATCTTGTCTTTACTCTCCAACTATAATATAGGCTATAGTTGTAATAGGATAGTAATCTCCAATACGATCAACCAATTGATCTACAATATTCTGGCTAAAATAGAGGTATAAAAAAATACGATCTGAAACGAATTAGTTTCGGGGTCGAACCTGTATACTACCAAATAATATATTATAGCGGACCTATATGATCTGGTATAACTGGTATCTTATATAATAGTCAACTAACATAAATATATCAATATATTGGTTAATACTATCTCATAGTCGGTACCTTTATAACTATTATCGTTTGTATTGCTCTTATCTCTATACTTATATATAGCGGATAAACGATCGTTATCCAACTTCTATCGAATATAACGGATATACCTCTATTGTTCTTCGGTATATATAATACCGGTTTCTATCTATCTATTAATCTCGTTAGTTCCTTATTCACCTTAAGAATCCCTATTATTTAATAACCCTAATCCTCAATTTCTATACTAACCCTAACCCCAAGTTTGGAGTTATCGTATAATATACCTCTTTATTCAATTTCGTATAATATCTTCTGATATATATATAATCTTCTTCCTATTTTCTTTTAATTTTCTTTCTATTTATATCCTATTCTCTTCCTATTTCCTTCGCTTATATTTGAAAATCCTTATAGATAAATATAATATAAATAAAATGAAATATATTTATCTATTACTTTCTCCTAATCGTCCATCGGGGCGGTCTGTATTATATAACAAATAAACTCCTCGAAATATCTACTATACTTCGCAATAATTTGGGTATTCTGTAGTAATTCAAATAGTTATTGATTAGTTGCTTTATTCTTCGATAATACTTACTATTTCAATATATCTCGATAATCAATCCTATTCAATATATCTAAATATCGATATAAAATCCCTTTCCATATCTATAATAATTGGGTCAATTAGGGCTCCTCGGAGTTTGGTATCTAGGTGAAATGAAATATATCTACCAAATTATACTATGATTGATTCAATATAGTATTCTACTAGATATATTTAAACTATAGATCAATCTTGGATATAAAGGCCTTTTCTAATAATTCCAATTATTATATCTAGGTATCGGCTTGTTATTGTTCAATCTCTTATATAATCTTGTTATTATCTATCTTGTCTATTGTACTATTATGAATCTTATTATTATCTATAGTATCTTAGAGATAGGGGTTATTATCTTTGTTATTGGGAATCTCTTCTCCTATATCTCAGGTTTGCTCTCGACGGACTCGATATACTTACTACTGTTCTTTGGTTTTATCTACTATCCAATATCGGGCTTTCTTCTTACTAAACTATAATTGTAATCTAACTACTCGAAATAATTTTTAGTTGGCTATTCGTTTTTTCTTATACTCCTTGTTTCTGTACTACTTAATCTTCTTATAGCTCTGACTCTTGAATATATATTTATAATATTGGAATCTATCTACTACCGGAATAATAAGTTGTAAGGCCGAATTTTCCTGGGGTAATTCAATAAATATATAATCGTATACAAATAGAAACCTGGTAATATACTTTTTCATCTACTTATATTTTTCGCAGTCGGCTTGATACTGATCCTGCAAATATCGGATAATAGTATTTAGAGCAATAGCGAATTGGTATAAGATACAAATAATTATACTGAATATAGTATTCACTATAATTAAATAGCTTAATACTTCGGGAATAGGTTGGGCTATAATAATAGTAAGTGAATAGGGAATAGGGAATAGGAAATGGGGAATAAGGAATCTTGGAATATATAATATAGAAATAGATAAAATAGTAATATATTCAATAGATAATAATATGGATTAAATAGAATATCATTTGGTGGGCGAACTTACTTTTATATAGAGATAAATAAAAGTTAATGATATATATATATCCTATATCAACGATACTTCATATTTTGGTATACAACTCTATCAAAATATAGTGACCTTCAATTATAGGACAAACTCTATATAATCTATATTATAATACTTGCCTGGGATTAGGGATTCGGAATATATTAATTATATAGTTGTCCGATATACAGTATATAGAGAAAACTCTAACCCTAATAGTTGAGGTTAATAGAACTATACTATAATTCCATTTCATCCCTAGACAGACCACACCTTAAATTTCGCATACAAAAAAAACGGAACTATGATATAGTTCCAAAAGAATAATATTAGGCTCCTACAGTTTATAGCTTTCTCTATCCTCCTCCTGTTCCTCCTTCTGTATTATCTATATTACCTCCAAGATCTTGTATATATTCCTATCTATATATATCTATTAATATATCGCTATATATATCTGCCGTTATATCGCTAACTATAAACATATCCCTATCCGTTTACTACTCTTATTCTGTAATATCTGATTTATCCTCGTTCTATTCTAATACCTATTGTACTTTATATTCTACAACTTCTTCTACTTGATCCTGTACCTCTACCAGCTCCCCGATCTCGGTTCGTTACTCTTGGCCCCCGATTCTATCTTGCTCTTATTATCAAATACTTCCTCAAATTACTATTATTGCTCCAATTCCGTTACGATATCCTCTTCTACCTCTTCTATCTCTTTGTTGCCCTCTTCGTTATCCTGCTCCTTATCTTCCAAGTACCTCTCCGGTACTATCTGCTATATAAACTTGCTCTTCTGCTTTATATTTATCTCCTATCATATCAACTCCTCGACAAACGGATCTACCAGCTATAAATATAATACTAGCAAGTATCCTACCAGCTATAGTAAATACTATATTATATCCTTTCCTTGCTCTATCCCCCGCCAATTATTCTTGGTATACCGTATTACCAAATATATTATCCTATCGTCCACTATTACCCTCTATAATATATTCTTACTATTCTACTGCCGGATACTAAGTAACTTCCGACTATATATAGGTCTCTTATCTATCAAGTATATTAATATCATCAATTATTTCTTCAATATCTATATCTTCTTCAAATATACCTAGACCCTAAGCCTACTTATCTACTAGTACTCTACTATATCCTACTACAATATCTTCCTCTATATCGCCTTATAATCAACTATCTGCTTCAACAACTACTATTTCCTATCTACCTACTATACTATTGCAGTATTCAATAGCTCCTCGATAAACAAGTACTACTGTTCCTTTTTATACTATATATCCACTATATCCTCTAAATCAAAGTCCAACTCTGTATTCGCAATCTGTACCCAAAACCCTTTGCTGTTCAGCCCGGGTTATAACCCTAGTAGCTTACTAACGACTAATATCTCGTAATCTACAATTAAGCTCTATATTATATCCTGTAGCCCAGGTAACTCTATCTATATATCTTTCTTTACTATCTTCTCCCCTATCTATACCAGCTTCGTTTTAGTCTTCTCCTTGGTCTCGATTATATACCTGTAATTCATCCAATCTATAAACTTCCTTATTGGCTGCTTCTATATCTTCTTTATATCTATATTTAGCAATATATCGTAAATCAAGATCTTGCTCCACTTCTTTACAAAAAATACTAGTAGTATTACTATATTATCCTCTTATCCGATAGTATCTGTTACTCTCTATATATACTATTCTTACTTTACTTATACAACTATCTTCTTATACTCCAACCAATTATCGTATAATACTATATACTTCCCCAAATTGATAAAGCTCGCAAGTACTACTATATATATCTCTACTAGCTTCTATTATAACCGATCCGGCTTTAATATTATATATATAACCTTATATATAAATATATAGTTACCCCCTTCACCCTTCAATTACAAATCTAACAATACTATATATAACTCTAATAGCCTCTCCTTCAATTATTCTTCTTTCTCTTTCTTGATCTCTTTTATAATCCTTCTCTCTCTTCTCCCTCCGATCGCGATCTACAACTTCTCTACTATATCTATTACTCTTTGCAATCAACTATACTTGGTAGCTATTATCTTCTCCCTAAACCCTCTATACTTTGTATCTTGTACCTATAATATACTCTGCTAATAAAACCTTAGTATCTTTATCTAATTCGCTATATACTGCTTCAGTATCTCTATTATATACCTAATATATATCAACCTCCTATTATACTTGTTTCCGGATACTTCCTACTAATTCACCAACTTTAAGTATACTTTATCGATCTTATTATTTTGTATAACCTTTATTATATCCATCACCAACCTCTATAATATCAGATAACTCAACTCCAAGTACTCTTCACTATAGTTTCCTATTCCTCCTTCTTCTCTACCCCCCTCCTTTATATCCTCTTCGCTCTCCTTGTTCTCTTTGCTCTCCTTATTCTCTTCGCTCTCCTTATTCTCTTTGCTCTTATTATCCTCTCTATTGCTTTCTTCTATACTCTCCTTTTTTACTAATAGTATAATCAAATCCTTCTTTGCTCTTATAGCCAATATCTCCCGCTAACCTATCGCCTTCAAAAAATTATTCATATCTATCTGTGATTCTTCTGTCTCCAATTTTCTTATATATACAAACTCTACTTTCTCTTTCTCTCTGGTATCTCGCTCCTACAATAACTATATCTTCAAATACTCCAACCTATTATCGTTATAGTAGCTAATAGGAACAACTATATCAGTGATATCTTTCTCTACTATAAATAAGCGATTCTACTTTTTCTTCTCGAACAACTTTGTTACTGGTAATCCTTATTCGAACTACTGGTCTTCGGCCTCCTATTACTTCATCTAAGCCTCTATACTCTTGTTACCCTCTACTTATCCTACTTTCCATTTATATACTATCTGCAAATATTACTTCATTATAGCCTTGTTCTTCATCACAAACCTATATAGTCTCTAGGGACTCTCCCCCTCCTCCTTATATATCCCCCCGACTACCTATATACAATAGTATCTATTGTTCTTAATCGGGACCAACCTCTTTATCTTCTCCTACTCCGCCTCGCCTACCCGGAGGTTATCCACTATCCCTACCAGTCCGGCTAAGCTAGCCGCCTATACTATAAGCTCCTTCCGGCACCCAATACTCAAGAGTATATACTTCTTATATAAATATATATCTATCGATCCGATATCTATATAATACCGGTATTCCTTATATAATACTATCCCTAATATCTTCCAGAACTGCAAATACCTTATATATTTATTCTTCTCCTTCTCTCCGACCCCTCTTCCTCCTTTTTAACCTAATTCGGCTTCTCGGTCTATATCGATTTTCGCGGTCCTATAAATATCGGTTAGTTAATATACTTATCTAAATATATAATATTAATCAGTGATTCATAGATCAGTAGAATTATATCGAAGAGAGATCAGATCAGATATTTATATTATACTATTTCTATAAATACTAATCTATATATAATATAACTTTACCTTTAATCCTAGTCCCAGTTCTCCTCCCCCTTATCCTTATCCTCCTCCTCCTCCTCCTTTTTATCCAGTAGATAAATACAGTATATATATAGTCGAGTAGTAAGCAGTATATCCCTTTCCTAAATAAGAAATGGAGCTATACTAGATAGAAAGGTATTACAGTATATATACCAATATATATATCTGCACTCCGGATAACAAATATATATAGGCTATCTATACCCTCTCAAATCGAGGAATAGTAGCGATACCAGACTCCTCCTTATAACCCAATATTACCCTCGCTATCCAACTACTGTCAGCAGATAAAAAATATAGCCAGAAAGCAGAGATACAGAGAGATCGGTATATATATAGTATATCGTCTTCTACCTTCGCGATATAGCACAGGACTACTATAGAGGCTAGAACGAATAGAGGCTATAGTTGGAACAAATAGCAGCCAATTTTCGCCCTACTTAGGGGATTCGACTAATCCGTATACCGGATCTCGACCAAATAGCGGCTATTCGTCGCGGAATAATAGGTCAGGATCGTTCAGTTTCCATATCTCAGCAATTATTTCTCCAACTTTTTCCAATTTGATATCTACTTCCCGAAAACTATCGGTTGGCTCCTCAGGTATATATCGTAATATAGATCCTTTCCAATCCTTATATAGATACCAATCCAGCATCCATTCGACCCCATTTTCACCTTGTTTAGGATACTTAGGTCGATATATTTATGGTTTCTCCTCTATCAAGTTCTATAGCTATCGTATATCATACTTAACATCTTGTTGGTTTTTCACTAGCAAGTTAACCAATTATAAATAATAAACCCTTATTATTATAATATATTTTTCCTGATTTTTCTGAAAGAATTTGCTATATCGTAGATAAGGTATAAACTAGGTAGTCACAATAAAATATCTTTTGAACTGTTCTTGAAATTGTTTCGCTATATTAGCTTTACCCTATTGTTGAAGCTGCTTACTAACCCGACAAAAGAGAATACAAAAAGAAATATTATCCTATTATTAATAGTTATCATCTTGGTAATCTGAGAAGTCCCAAATAAGTGAAACAAGAACTTTAATTGATCGAATTATTGTCCGACTAGTATCAACTATATAGAAACTCTTCATCGTTTCAGTAGTTAATAGATACTCCATCTCAGTATAACAGATAGGAATAGTACCTCGAGTAACTTCTTTATAGTAGCCTTCTCGAAATCCTAACTTGAAGTAATTCCAAACTTCTTTACAGAATATATATATTATTATTAGACAAATATATTCGATTATTGTATACTAATAATCTTCGTCTTTATTATATTATACTAGCTATTAGCTAACAGTTTCTATATATATATAATCATCTTTAGCTTCTCCAACTTATAAGAAGTTCTTCTAGTAATTTGTACGAAGTATACTACTACTAAATACTATTTGGTTGGTGAATTGAGAGCGAAATATCATCGATTTCCAGTTGATTCGAGGATTGAACTATATATATCCGAACTTAGCTTATATAGCTTATAATCCTATTCCGAGTACTTCAAGCCCTCCTCTTTGTTATTGAAACTTTTCTTTCTAGAGATCGTTCTACTATATAATAGATCCCAAATCAAAAGCGAATAGTAATGTTTATAGTAATATAATTATCAACTTATAATACTTATAATCTACTCGAGTCTTTATTCCTAAGCTCAATATCTACTCGAAAACTACTATAAATTTGTTCGTATTCTGTAATAGATATTTCATATAAGTAATTATATACAACAAGTATATATACTGGAAGTTGTGATAGGTAATATCATAAACTTGGGCCCAAATACCTATATTCTCTACCGAAATTTGTATTCGATCTATAAAAACAAATATAACTTGATTCTCCTTTTGAATACCAATCGAAAACTATTATCCTTCTACAATCAAGTACTTTACCTATTCTTTGCTGGCTAAATAGCTTTTATATAATATAGAGTCTGTAACTAACCTTGCTCGACCTTATTACTAAAGTATCTATTTTATTTTTGAATCCCATATTAATTATCTTAAATAAGGATTACTAAAAGACTTCGTTTGGACTATATTGAAAAGCTCTTTAAAGCTATTATAAACTTAATTATAAACCCAACTCTTTCGTCGATAACAGGATAATAGAGATATATCTAATACTAAATTGCTTATATTTTGTAATATAGCTAAAGGATAGAGAATAGGAATAATATATCAATCCGGCTCCTTATACTTGGTCTATCGAAAGTAAGACTCCAGATAGCAGATCTTTAACAGATAGGTAGTAGATAGCGGATTGCTATTAGTTCACTAGCTATATAATATATAGTCAATAGCAGTTACTTCCTTATCTAGATCTAACCAAATATCATTACGATCAATATATATCAGGTCAAGTATAGCTATTAGAGATCTTTCAAATACTTCCTAGACTTCGAATAAAATACTATAAGAAAATCGAAGTTTGGTATTTTTGTTGGAAAAGAATAGTTTTGCTCTATAATAAATCGTATATTCAAGCTTAGTTAATCGTTATTCAATCTCCTACTAGATAGTAGCAAGGCTTTATAAATATAGAAAATAATAAAGTAATAATACCTAATCTTCTATCTTATCAATACTAATATATATAGATCGCTCTCTATAATAGGCTTGTGTTTTCATTCAAGTATAATTCCAAGAATAAGGTAGATACTGGCAACTTATCGATAGTATATAGCAAAAAATACTAGGAAGTAGAATCGAATCGATCCAGATTTGTAAGAGATAATATAGCTAACTACTACCTTTTCCAAGGAAATTCGTTGGCTTATCAGGCTTATATATCCGAGAAAAGAAGATATAAAGACTAATATCTTTATAATCTAATATCCGACCAAGATAGTAATATAGAACCTTCTATAGTTTAACTCTAATTGCTTTTTCGCCTTTTCCAAAATTATAAAAGACCTTAGTATAAAGATAAAGATTAGTTCAAATATTTGTATAGAAACAAGGAAAAAGATTGATATCTATCCCCTAGTAGGTAATAACAAGACTTTAAGTAAATTCTAGAAAACTATCGATATCGAAGCGAACTACTAATATACTAGCCTTACTTTGAGAATATCTAATATATATATATAAAGCATATTTATCTTAAATAACCTAGTTATTACTAGTAACTCCTTTACAATTTGCTAGTAAATCGATATTATATCTATCAAAATATTTTGACTAATCTAGTATAGAAGAACTTTCTTGTTCAGCTTTAATGAAAAAGTCTAGTTAGTATATAACTATTGGAATATTAGATTTCTCCAACTATTTTGTATAATTAGGTAAGTTGAGATATCGCTTACGATTTGGTATTGATATATTATCGGAATACTAGCAATATTACTTTAAATATTCGTCTAAATAACAGTTATTAAATTGAAATAAATGATTATATAGCTCTTTAGCTAAATCCACTTCGGGCTCGTTTGATACTGAAATTTCTCGCTATAATTAAGTTTCAATTTGGTCTTCTCCTCTAATATCGCTAGTATTTTGCTTATTACTCAATTAACTTTTGTTATCCTCTATATCGCTGAAAGATATAAAGCAATTATCTTCTTCGATAATTGATAGTAAGAATTTATTTTCTTCTTTATTATCCCAATTTTGTCGACTATCCTCTTTTTCATTTATAGAACCAGATCTATTACCTTCTTCTCTATTTATAGAGCTAGATCTACTATCTTTATCTTTATCTACTAGTTGTTATATATTAGATCCTATATTATCTATGAAAAGCTATCCACTACTTATTGATCCAACTATAGATATCTATCTATTAACTTCTTATTCTTTTATATCTCTGTTACTATCAATAAAGTAATTGTCGAGATTGAAACTAGGTATATCAAGTATTCCGATATTATTTAGAAGAGGATCTAAAGGCAAGTTATTTATAGTAGATATAGGATTACTATTCGAATCAGGTACGATATATTCTCGAATAGATACCGAATTAGATATAATATAATCTCGAATAGGTAGTAAATCAGATATAATATATTCTTAAATAGGTATCGAAACAGTAGCTAAATTATAAGTAGTTAATACCGAGAGATCTGGTATCTCCTTATTATCGAGAGTAGAATAAGATATAGAAGCGGTAGGTAGTTCTGAGCTTTCGATTCTCTACAGATCTTCTTCTATAGCTCTAACTAGACTTAGTTGAATATAAACAAAAGAATAAGATAAAGTTGAATTAGAAATAGAACTAGAGCTATTTACTATAGAAATCTCATTATACTAGTAAACTAATTATATATTATTACGATATTATCGCTCCTCTGATAAGAATCTAGATCGAGATATAATTATAGAAAAAAGAGAATAAAGAATTAAGATATTTATTGATAAGTATCTGAAGAAACATCGATAATATAAAAGATAAATAATAAGAAGTAAATAACAAATCATCAATAAGGTAATAATAATTATTTGGCAATTATATAGTAATCATATAATGAAATACTTTACTTTTTTGAGATATAGTTTATATTTTGCTTACTAAATCTGATTTGAGGTGGGGGGAGTTATATAATGAAATAGTTTACCTTTTTAGGTAAGGTTGATATAACTTAGTTACAAATTGGTATAGAGCTATATATAATTAATCAATTAATTGAGAGTGATTAGAAGATAATTAGATGATAGTTAGATAATAGTTTGATAATTAGTTAACAAAAATAACGAGATTTAGTACTATTGTATTATATTTTGAATGAACTCGCCCAAAATCTCAATCTGCTTTTTACTTACTAGAATCTGATTTGAGGTAAAGGGAGTTATATAATAAAACGGTTTACCTTTTTGGGTAAGGTTGATACAACTTGGTCGCAAATTGGTATAGAGCTATATATAATTAATCAATTAATTGAGAGCGATTAGAAGATAATTAGATGATAATTAGATAATAGTTTGATAGTTAGTTAACAAAAATAACGAGATTTAGTACTATCGTATTATATTTTGAATGAACCCGCCCGAAATCTCAACCTGCTTTTTACTTACTAGAATATTAAGCTTAGTAATTATTAAACTATAATTATAATTTTATTATCTAGAATATATTTTGATTAGTAATCTATTTTTTCTTATATTTTATATTTCTATATTATTTGATCTTTTTTCGACTTTAGTTTTTGAATATATATTTATAATATTGAAATCTATTAATTATCAGAATAATAGATTATAAAACTAAATTCTCTTGAAGTAATTTAATAGATATATAATTATATATAAATAGATATCTTTCGATATATTCTTTTATTTATTTCTATATAATAGAATCAATCTAATATTAATTTTGGAAATATTATATAATAGTATTAGAAATATTAACGAAGTAATATAATATATAAATAATTATATCGAATTCGAGATTCAATTTAATCAAATAGTTTAATATTTATAAAATAAGTTAGATTATATTAATAATAGATAAATAGATAATTTAAATATATAATATTTAAATAAGTTTGAATTAATATATAGATTAAATAGAAATATAATAATGATAATCTAATAGAAATTAATTCGATAAAGGAATTTATTTTTATATAGAGAAATTATAAATATATATATCTTCTATCAATTATAATTTATATTTTAATATATAACTTTATCAAAATATATCGATATTCGATTATAGAATAAACTATATATAATCTATATTATAATATTTATCTAGATTTAGAGATATTGAATATATTAATTATATAATTATTCGATGTATAATATATAGATAAAAATCTAATTCTAAAATAGAATTATACTATAATTTTATTTTATCTTTAAATAGATTATATTTTATTTTTACTATATAAAAAAATAGAATTATATTATAATTCTAAAGAAATAAGATTAGAAATATTAAATATATTAATTATATAATTATCTAATATATAATATATAGATAAAAATCTAATTTTAAAATAGAATTATATTATAATTTTATTTTATTTCCAAATAGATTATACTTTATTTTCACTATATAAAAAAATAGAATTATATTATAATTCCAAAGAAATAAGATTAAAGTTATTTATTTAACTTATATAATATTTATAAATTTCTAGTTTCTATATTTCTATTTTATTATTATTACTAACTCGATATTTTATTTTAAATATATTATTATATAATTAGATTTATATTTTCTATTAGTTATAATTATATATTTTAAAAAATAATTTATAAATTCTAGAATAAAGAATATTAAAGTAATTATTTTTTTATTATATTTAATAAAACAGATTTTGTTTTTATAAAGAATAAATAAATCGAATTAATATATTATATTAAATAATTTATTAACTTAGTTATATAATAGATATTATAATTTAGATTATAATAGATAATAGAAATTAAAGTTCTTTATTATAATATATTTATTATCTATATTAAATATTAATTCTAGTAATTTAAATAGATATTTATAATTTATATTTCTAAAATTTTTTAGAAATTATAAATATATATTATAAATATTACTAAATATAGATTTCTATTTTAGATTTTATATTCTCAACTTTCTTTTTTTATAATTTTATTTATAAATAAATAACTTTTCTATTTATTTTTATATATTGTAATATAAATTATCGAATTTAGATAATATATTCTATTTTTATAATAAATTATCGAATTTAGATAATATATTTTATTTTTATAATTTAATTATAGTTTTTAAATTATAATAATTACTATTTTCTTTTCTTTATAAAATAATAACTTTATTATTTTTCTATTTTTATATATATTATATTATAGAATAAGAATTTATTTATTATAAATTACTATCTACTATATTTATATTAATATTCTAAATTAGTTTAGAAATATTTAGTAAATTTAATATTATATTTAGTTAAATATTTAAATTAAATTTTATAAAGAATTTATTAATTGAAGTTATATCAGATATATTAATTATATTTATAATTGATAATTTTCTTTTATAATATATATATTTATAATTTATAATTATAAATTCGAGCTTTTTCATATTATTTAAATTTAGAATAAGTTATCTATTTATTTAGAAACCAAATTACAATTGTAATTTATTTATTAAATATTTTTTCTTTTTTTTTTATATATATCTAAATAGCTTTATATTGATTTTATAAATTATATAAATAGATTTTATTAATTATATTATATTTTATTATATTATAATTTATATAGTTTTTAATTATTATTAATTCTATAATCAAATATAATTTAATATTATATTTTGAATCTATATATTATATATAATATTTTTATATAATAAAATATTATTTTACTTTATAAATATATTTCTAATATTTGAAATATTATAAGATTAATATCTCTTTAATATATTATTCGATTAATAAATATATATTATTTTATAATATTTTCTAGTTAATTATTTTATTTGTTTTCTTATTAATATTAAAACTAAATATTAATATTATATATTCTTTATTTTTATTAATCTTAGTAATTATTATTTATTTTGTTTATAATCTAAAATTTTGTTTTTTTTTTTTTCTAAAAAGTTAATTATTTATTAGTTTTATAATTAATTATATAAATATTTCGAAAACTATTATATTTAGAATTTGTTTTCTATTTTCGATATCTTTAAATATTTTTTTTAGTTTTATTTTATTTTATTATTTTATTTTAACTTCTTTGAAAATAAATATTAATATTACTTTCTTTTTTAGAAATATATAAATCTTTTATATTATCTCTTTATTTACTATTTAGTTGATTTCTTTTATTAAATTTATATTTAATTTTGTAAATATAATTTTATTTCTTATTATAAATAATATTTTATATTCTTTATAAACTAATAAATTATTTTTAATTATATCTATTTAAGTTTCTTTTAGTTTCTTATTTGAATTTTTTTTTTTTTTTTTAAATTCTATAAATACTTTTCTTATATATTTATAAAATATTTATTCTTTATTTTGTTTATTTTATTCTTTTATTAGTTCTTAGATTATATTCTATATTTTTTTTTTCTTTTCTATAAATTTAAATTTTATAAAGATTTTATTTATAATTTCTATTTCTCTTTTCTTATTATTTTTTATATATATTTTATTTATATTAATTTTGTATTTATATATGTTTAATTATATTAGTAAACTCGAAATTATTATTACTTTTATAATTAATATTATATTAAATTATAGTTTATTAATTTATAAGTTTATTAAGTTTTTTAATTGGATTTTTGAAATTATTTATATTTTATATTTTTGTTTATTTTATATATTGAATATTAATTTAAAAACTTTTAGAAAATATTTTTAATAATATTTTTTTTCTGATTTTTATATTTCTAATTAAATATTGTTTTTTAATAATTATATTTTAATTTATAATTTCAATTAAATAAAATAATGAAATATATAATTTAATAGTTTATAAATATCGAAATAATAAATTATATAAAAAATTAAATATTTTAATAAGATTTTAATATAATAAAGAAAAATAATATATTAATTTCAAAATTATCTAATTTACTATTTAAAATTCTAAAAGAAATTAAATTTTTTAATTGAAATTTAATATAAAAAGTTAAATAAACTATTTTAATTTCTATTATAAAGTTATCAATTTCAAATATTTATTATAAAACAATAAATAAAGATATAATAATAAAGAAAGTAAATTTTTTATTAATATAAATAAAGGTATTTATAAAGTTAATATTTATATCGAGATTTATCTATTTGTACACGACCGACCAAGATTTATTTATTAGATAGTTTCCTCCGAAACTATTGAGACGAGTGGCAAAGCGCATTCACTCGTACTGGAGGTAATCTCCACCACTTTTAAGTGAATGGAATTTGTAATTAGTCTATAGCATTGCACAATTTCAGGTGCATATAATAAGGGCTGCAATGCCCACCCAGAATAAAAGAACCATGCATCATCAACTGTCATTTTGGCCACTTCATAGTAGTGGGTAAGGTGACGAATCAACCTGATGTATACCAACAGAAACCGTATTGCTTAGCGCGCCTCCAATTATAATTTCAGGGCACCGGGCTTTCTCTAGAGACGAAGAGATACAATGATAGAGAAGTTCGGTCAATGTAAAAGTCGAAGTCGGATCAAACCTGAGAAGCCTATAGTAAGTGCATTATATTACACAGGGCGCAGCAGGGCGAGCGTGGCCCCAACCACAAGCTATCTTCTACCACCCTGTTAAATAACTCTTACATCAAACTATTAGTAAAGTCATTTTGGGCTGATTGTGAGGCAGACAAAAAGTTTTCGCCCTCTATCTAATATGCCGCTATATCCTCCTTCTTTATTGATCTAAGTACAAATTCGCTCAACAAACATCTATATACCGGTATTAATTTTACAACTACCATGGCTTTCAGCACTCAGTTTTCTGCGACGTTAGAGCTTACAAGGTTTGTCCCGATTGGGCTTGTTGCCTCAAAAGCTGGTGAAGCAATAATGAGCTTAGCACGAGATCTCCAGGTACGTAAAGAGGCGCCAAATTGATAGTTCTAAAAACTAAAAACGGTCTCTCGATAGGGCTCTGGATCAGACATAGTTGTCGAGGAAGATCTTGTCAATTTGTTTGGTCGAGTTCTGATTGAGCCTCGAATGGAATCATCATTCAAGACCATTGTTGGAAGAGAGACATCATCTTCGCCTCTTATTGAGTCGCTTCTTTTGTTAGGTGGACCAGGACCAACTGTAAATCGAGCTTTTAGAAAGGAATCGGCGCCATATCTTGCTATGGTTATTCAGTGTTCGCTTCTATCATCTGTCCACTCTGTGCGAAGTCTTGCTGGGGCTTTGAGAAATATATTTGAGCGGCAAATAGAGGACGGTCCGGATAATCAGTCGTCGATGATCGCTCCAACAGTTGAGGGAATCATGGGTGTCTTACAAGCTTGTGAGGACCAAACGGCTTCATTTGAATGGAGCGGCTTGTTGTTTGCAGTAGCGCGATCCCTCGAAATGGATGATGATGGCCACGGAGTCTCTCAGCCGTTGATGCCTCACATACTTGATGGAGCTCTAAGTATGTTTCCCATAGTTCAACGGTTTCCAGAAGAGCACGTGGTCCAGATATCCAGTCCTGGATGGAACTGCGGCTATTGCTTATTGGTCGTTTGGAGTCACCATGTTCTGGGTCTTACCACCCTCGTCAGATATCGAGATCTTGATGGTATAGCTACAGAGTTCAGATTCGGGCCGACGCTGAAGCCAGACTCGATTATTATTGATCTTGCTGGCCCTGATAGCCATGAAGCGACTGCAGAGCCTGAGCCAACTATAACCCTTCTATCAGCCTCAAAAGATGGAAATACTTTCACGATCAGACCGGACCAAGAAGAGGACGAGATAGAATCTTTATTTATGATACCGGCACACGGATACGGTTGTAGAGTCCTTGAGGCGACAGAAGTCGCAGGAAATGTACGAACAATGGTCTTGGATCAGCTGGTACTCATATCATGTGGCCTCGCTTTACATATGTCAAAGCACATCTATTTTAGCCCGGCCACACAACGAAACTGGCCTGACAACATGTATGACGCATCAAAATTATACAAGCCCATCGATATCCCAGAAGAAGATAATATGGTTCGTCTCGATTTTTCCGAAACACGGTTTTTGATGGCAGCTGCCTTCCTTTTCCACAGGGCGGGCGAACCGTTCGAACACAATCTAAAGGGGATTGAAACATATGCCACGCATATCCAGACACTTGATCTTGCTCCCCGAACTATCCGGACCGCTCTGAAAAAGGGAGACAATGCCGAAAAGATTTGGGGAAATCTTTACTCCGTTGCTAAAGGCCTTGCAGTCCTTCTCTTAGCATTTACGCAGATCCGAGATCTTGAAGCATGCGCTGGACTTCCCCTAATACATGATCCAGACCTCCGAGGTCATCCACTTTTAAAGCAATTACAATCCTGGAATGGTAGTGATTTGATCCCTATCTCAGCAAGCACATGGTTCAAGGTTTTTTCCATTCTGATGGACCGTTGCAGTGGAGGCGTAGCATCACAGTATCATTTAGAAGAACCTTTAACCTCTCTTATTTGTCGAAGAGGTTGGAGCATTTATGTGAGCACTTTTGGCTGCCTCGATCCAAGTAGCGTGGATCAAGGATTTGTGGTAGCAAAAAGGGGTGTACCTTATCGTAACGGGGTTTGGAAACATAACGTCATCGATGGCTTCAGAAGCACTCAGATTGAAGGATGGCCTATAGAAATTCAGGATAAAGCGACAATCAAGGGCGCGTTCGTTTGCTCAGAACCTTTGAAATTTGGGTAAGTTTTTCAAAGTTCCGTCGCCTCCATCCTTTACACCACAAAAAATGCGATCATAAAGCTGATATATTATCATAGGCGTACAATGTTTGGAACTAGAGATGACAGCTTTATTATCAACCTCCAGATCACGTTTCCTTCTAATCTTGGCCTCGATAAACGTGGGAAGTATGTAACAGGCTTTCGACTCTTATCCGACACCAGCTGGGCCACCCACAAGACGGAAAGATGCGACCATGCTCCGATATCCCTGCTCGAATTGGATTTATCTCCCGACTGTGTGATGCTGAACAGAACTGAGTACGACTGTAGGTCAGATATGATGGTCTCAATTTTTGATTCTGCAAGGATATATATCATTCTCTCTGCTGAAAACAAAGCTGCAAGATGGCTAGCTCTACACGACATCCATTATATACGTATGTCGGAACCTAGGGCTTCAAGTATCGGAACGGTCTTAAGGGGAGCCAATTGCTGTTTTCAGTGTGCAGTTGATCAGACATGTCAAAGAGCCAAGTCATGGTTTCTCGTATTATAACTATTCGTTATAATAATTTGTTCAGAAGAAAGTAATTATTGGTAATTATTAGAATTAAGTTTGATTTACTATACTTGAATCTGAATTACTAAATAATAGTTAAAAAATAAAAATCTTTGAAAATTAATATTTAAATAAAGTTTAATTTTAGAATTCTAATTTTATTTCTCTAGAATTATATTATAATTCCATTTTTTTTATATAGAAAAATTAAATATAATCTATTTGAAAGTGAAATAGAATTATAATATAATTTTATTTTAAAATTAGATTTTGATTTATATATTAAATATCAAATAATTATATAATTAATATATACCGGATCTCTAAATTAAGATAAATATTATAATATAAATTATATATAATTTATTCTATAATTAAATATTAGTATATTTTGATAAAGTTATATATTTATTTTTTATATATTTTTAACTTATTAATTAATATATATAATATTAGTTATAAAGAAATCTAATTTAATAAAATATATTACTAAAATCTTTTTAGATAAAATTATTAATTATATTATTTTATATTTTCTATTTCTATATATTTATTTTACTTTTATTTTTGATATTTATATTATTTAATTATTGTTAAACTTTATTATTTATATTATAACTATAATAAATCTTTAGTAATAAAATAGATTTAACTTTAAAATTAATAATTAAAAAACTAAAAGAATTTTAAAACTCGAAAAATTTAAATATAGAAAATTAAGTATATATAGAATATATAGTTTATTAATATTATAATAGTTTAGATAGAAAGTTTGATTAAATAAATTTTAAATAGAAAACTAATTTCAAACTATTTTTATAAAATTTATTATATTATCTCTTTTTTTAAATAAATTTATATTCGAATATTATTATTTTAACTAAAGATTAATAATTAATATTAATTTAAATAAATATAAAGTAAGAAATATATTAAAGAAAAAAACTAAAGAATATATATTTTAAATCAATATTATTTAATAATTATTATTAATATAATCATAATCTTTTTCTTTATTCTAAAATAATTATAATTATTTGAATAAAAAAATAAATAAATTAGAAAATATTAGATTCTCTAAATAGAAATTATATAATTTATATAATATTATTTTTAAATTAGAAGTTTTATATTAAATCAAATTAATATTATAATTAAATTAGGAAATATAATATTTTAAAGATTTATAATATTTTCTATAAATAAATATCTTATCGATTTTATATTTATTAGTATTTATAATATTAAATAATAGTAGAGATTTATTATATTAACTAGATAATAGATTATTAACAAATTTATATAATTTATATATAAAGAATATATTATAAATATATATTATATTATATAACTTTAAATAAAAAAAATTAATTATTTATAAAGTAATCTAACTTTCTTAATAATTATTATATTAAAAGATATTATATATTTAGTTATATATAATTATTTATATCGAAATTAATAAATCTTTGATATATATTAACTATTTTAGATCTATAATCTTATATTTTCTAAATAATAAAATATATATATTCAAGTATTTTATAATTATAATAAATATAAATATAGATATTATTTATATAAAGATTATTAATAATAGAAAAATTTATTTATTAACTTTATAAAATTCTAGAAATATATTTATAAAATATTTCAAAAAATAAAAAATTTCCAAATAATAAATATAAAAGTATTAATTAAATATAATTTATTATAAAAAGATATTTTGATTAATTATCTTGATAATAGTTAATTTATTTCTAATCTACTAGCTAATATATATAATACTAACTATAAAAAAGTTTAATCTAATTAATTATATTAATAGAACTTCTCTAGATAAAACTATTAATTATATTACTTTATATTTTCTATTTTTATATATTTATTTTATTTTTATTCTTTATAATTATATTAGTTAGTTATTTCTTAATTATATTATTTATATTATAACTAGTTAGTAAATCTAAAATATTCGAACTATTTATTCTAGATTAACTATTTAACTATCTACTAAATTTATTTCGAGTTATTAAATAATTTAATAATAATTATTTCTTTTTATTATTATCTTTTTATCTATTTAGTATTATAATATAGAAAGATATATTTAATTATTTCTATATTGATAAAATAATATATATAGATTAGAGATTTATAATCTAATATATCCTATATATTTAGAAAGTAAATATAATTTATTTATTTTATTTTATTTTAGATGAATATTATATTCTTTACTTTACTAAGTTCTTTATATAGTTTGAATTTATTTTTAACTAATATCGAGTTCTTTATTACTATATTATATTATTTAGTTATTTCTTTTATTTACTATATTTTCTATATTTATTTTTTAAATTTAAATATTCTTATTTAGTTAGTATATTTGGTCGAGATATTTAGTAATTTCTATTTTATCTTTTTATTATCTCTTTTTTTCCGAATTTATAAATATTATTTTTGATAGATCTATTAGATAAAGATATTTTTTTAATATTTAAAAAATTTCCTAAATTTCTTATTATAATATATATTAATTGAAGAAATTACTATTTCTATTTCTATTTTATAATTAGATATAGTTCGATATATTTCGATAATCTTTTGTAAATATATTATTTATATTTATTCGATCTTTTATTTGATTATACTTTTTTTTCTAGATTTATATTATATTTCTACTTTATATATTAGTATAATATATATATATATTATATATAAAATCTATATTTAGTATAATATCAAGTTCTAAATTATCTAATTGAATTTACTAAATATAATTAATATTATAGTATCTTTCTTTTAAACTATTTTTATATATATTATTATAAAAAGCTCGATATAGAAATATCTTTATATAATCTATATCTTTTAATTATTACTTTATAGAAAGTATTTATAGTAGTTATTTTATAAATCGATAATATATTTATTCTAGAAAATAAAGTATTCTATAATAAGAAAATATAAGAATTAAAAAAAACTAGTTTTATTATAAAACTAATAAAAATATTTATATCTATAAACTTTCTAATCTTTAATAAATACTATTTACCCTAAAAAAGTAATAAACTATTAATTATATAGAAAGAATAAAGTTAGAAAATCAAGATAATTAAGTTAATATCTAAATAGTATATAAATAATTATTATAAATAATATATTAGAGATATTTATCTCTTTAATATATATTAGTTAGAAATAAACTTTGATCTTTTAATTATAATATAATATTAAGAACTTATAGATAAAGATATATAAATATTTAATAAATATTTCTAATAATAAATAGATAATCTAGAAAAAGAATTATATTATATATTTCCAAATCTAAACTATATTAAGTTTTTTATATATATTAATAACTTATTTGCTAATAATAAGGATTTTAGTTTATAAATAAAATTTATTATTTTTATAATAACTAAAAAATATATAATCGAAATATTTAAAAAAAGAGATAACTTTATATATTGAAGTAATATTAAAAATAAATATATTACTAGAAGTATTTTTATTTTCGAGATTTATATAATAGTTATTAATATTAATATAATTATTATTATAAACTAAATATTAGATATAATCCTAAAATAACTATATCTACTAATATTACTAATTATAATATATACTAATTTATATAGTTTATATAACTATCTAATTAAATTTGGAATAATAAAGAAAAAGTATTTAATAATTAATATTATAGTATTATAACAATTATATAAATATAGAGAATTAGTTGAAATATAATAGATCAAAAGAAATAATAATCTAATTAATACTATAACAAAAATAATTCTAAACAAAGTATTTGAGAAAATATTAAATAATAATAAACTTATTATATATATAGAAAAATAAATAATCCGAAAAAAGAAATAATATCGGAAAAAGAGGATTCTTTATATTTTTCTTTATTTCCTTGAATTCACTTATTTTTAGTTAGAATAATATCGGAGATTTTAAAGTTTAAGTTTTCGTTTTTATAGTAATATTATATAAAATTAATATTTATAAAAATATCTTTGGAGATAAATATAAATAATAAAGAATATATAAAAAAGAAGAATAGAATTTTAAAAATTGATATTTAATATATATTATATATAAAGAAACTAAAGATATAAGAATATATAAAAAGCTTTTTAGTTTTATAATAATAATAATTATTATTTATTCTAGATATTATAAAAAGATAAAGCTTATATTTAGATTACTATTTAGTAGCTATATATAATATTTGCAATATAATAATATATTTAAATATAATAGAAATAGTTTTATATAAATATATAAATAAAAAAGTATTTTATATATACTAATACTTCTATCTAACTAGATTGAATTATATTTTATATTAGAGTTAGAATAGTATAGTATCAAAATATCTATAATAGTTTTTATAAATAATATCTCCACTTTAATCTTCTTTCCAGAACTAGATATATTATCAATAATATCTAAAGTAGGAAGATTAATCTAATAATAAATAATATAATCTTGCTATTTATAATTATTATAAATATTTCCGAAATAACCAATAAGTTATATATAAGAAAGAAAAAAAGAAAATCTATATTTGTAATAATAATTATATAACTAATATAAAATATTATCTTTATTTTGAATAAGAAATTTATTTATATATAATAGATATTAAGAAAGAACTTAATAACTTATAATATAACTAATAATAAAAGAGATATCTTGATTAGAAAAGATAAATACTAATAATTATAGAATATTATACTAATAAATAGTTAACTATTATCTACTATATTGGACTATTAGATTATTTATAATAATAATAGAAATAATAGTTAGAATAGTAAAGTTAGTTAGTATAAATAAAATAAATCTATATATTAGATTAGTTAATCAATACTATAAAAAGTATTATATAATACTAAAAAAGAAATAAAGGTTTTAACTAATTATTTATTATATAGATTTTGAGATAGAAAATTATAATAAAATAGAAAGATAGATAAAAATAATAGATCGAAATAAGTTTTTATTTAGAAATTTGTTTTCTAAAGCAAAAAGTATAATAAAGTATATAAGGATCTAAATATATAACTAGTATATAAATCCGAAAAAGAAAAAGTTACTAATATCGGAATATTAATATTTCGGCTAAATAATAGCTATATAGATTATTATATCTTAGATATATAATATACTTTATCAAAATAGTTTATATATATTTACGATCGCTATATTCCTATATCTTTATATATATCGAAGTTGAAATACCGGAATATATTAAAAAGAGCTTTGGAAAATATTTATTATATCTTATAAATAAGTTATTATATAACTAATTAGTTATAGAGAATAAGATGATTTTATCTATTAATATAAATTAATTATTATATACTTAATCTAATATCCTAGATAAATATTAATATAAGTTTATATAACTTTATTAGATTTTTTCTTTTTTAAATATATTATTTTTATTAGAAGATCTAATCAATACTCTTCTATATATTTATAGAATATTTATTTTCTATTTTAATTTCTTTATTCTTTTACTAACTTTTAAATTATATTTTATATTTTTTTTTCCTTCTTTATAAATTTAAATTTAGTAAAGATCTTATTTATAATTTCTATTTCTATTTTCTCTTTCTTTTCTATATATATTTTTCTTATATAAATTTTATATTTATATATTTTTATCTATATCAATAAGTTCGAAATTACTATTATTTCTATAACTAATATTATATCAAGTTATAATTTATTAATTTATAAACTTATTAAATTTCTAAATCTAATATTAGAATTAATTAGTATTTATAATCGATTTCGAATTTTTTTTTGAAGATATATATATATTTGATAAATAGAATATATTATAATATTTATATTATAATTATAAAGAATCGAGATTATAGAAAGTAGAAAAATTATATTTAAATTGAAAAATAAATAATATTAATTTTTAAAAAATAGATATAATTTAAATAAATATAATAAATATTATAAATAATATCGAAATTATAGATATAAATATAAACTTTATAAATACTAAATTATTGAAAATAATAAATATATTTTGAATATAATAATAATATAATAAATATAGAATATTATTTATATCGAATATAAAAGATTTTAAATAGATTAAATAAATATAATAAAAAATATTAATAGATTCAATTTTGCTAATATAATATATAATATATAATTCTAAGAGAAATTAATAAAAAGATTTATAAAGAAAATAAAATATATTTTATAAATCGAATAAATCCGATATAAAACTTCTTTAATATTTAATAAAAAAATAATAATAAATTTATAATATTTATAATTATTATATTATTTTTTAAAAGAAAAATCTATAATTCTATATAGTCCAAATAATAAAACAGATTATAAAGAAAAGAAAATATTATATATAAAATATATAGAATATATTAAAATGGAAAATCAATTAAAAATATCTATATAATAAAATATTCTTAAATATAATAAAAATATAATTAGATATAGTTATATAAATTATTCTTTTATAAATTATACAAATTATATTTTATAATAAATAGTTCAAACTTATATTAATATTATATAGAAAAATTAATAAAGAGAAATTTAAAAAAAAAAAATTATTAAAAAAATAACAAATTATTTAAAAAGAAAAATAACTATTATAATAAATTAATAGATAATTATATAGAAAAATTTTTTATTATATCGAGTTTATAATTATTATATTATATAATAATTAGATTGAAATAATAATAATTAAATAAAAAAAATTAATTTTATTAATATTGAAAAATTAACTTTAGAAATTATATAATAAAATAATAATTAATTTTTTTTTTAAATTTAATTCGAAATCTTTTATTTATAAATAAATGAATTCGGTAAAGAATTTAAGAAAATTAAAACTAGTTAAAAAAGATTTTTTTATAAAGAAATAATATTAAACTCAAAGTTTTTATAATTAATATTTAATAAATAAGAAATATTTATATTATTTTATATATAATAGTAATATTTTGAAAATTAGATAACTATTTTTTATAATATTTTATTTAATTATTTCAATTCTAAATTTATTTAATTCTCTAATTATTTTTATTTAATTAGAAAATCAATAATATAATAACTTTTAAATTTAATAATTAAATATTTAAATCTTAATTATTTCTAACTAATATAAACTAGTTATATTCTATCTAGACTTTTTTGAGCTTAGTAGATTTATAATTATATAATATAGAGAGTTATCTTTTTGAGCTTAATAAGTTTATAATTATATAATATAAATAGTTATACTTTTTAGTTTAATCGATCCCCACTTTTTAGCGCGATCGCGCAACTTTTTATCACGATCGCCCAAGTATCCTCGATTTACAAGTGAACCCGCACCAATTGGACCACTACAAAACAGATATCGCTTGAAAGTGATCAGAAGTTCTCTATCTTGTACACCTCATACCCAGGTTCTTCGTAGGGATGTGTACTGAAATATGATCAGATCAAATCACAAAACATTGACAGATGCTAGGCTCACCTCTTCAGTGCCGCAACAGACTTCTTCGTGACTTCCTCTCCTACACAAAGTGTCTCAACCCTGACCTCCTCAACATGCTCTAAAGCACCGAGCTTTCCGATATGCGGGTTGGCAGCATCTCCTGGGCGGAATTGGCCGGTACCGTTTGTCTGCCAGGCACACTCGGTGTAGTTTCCTGGACCGGGGTAGCGACCTGCACCAGCTGCAAAGATAGCAGTTTTGACATCCTCGAGGGCAGAGAGAGGTACGAAGAAGACCAACTTGTATTTTGTAGCCATTTGTGGTTCGGTAGGTGAAGATGGCTGGGGAAGTTTGTATCGTATATGAAGATGAATGGAAAGCAGTGGGATGTGTCTTCTCAAATCTTGACTGAGAAGTGATCGAGGCAGAAATATGTATAATTGGTAGACGTGTCGACAATGTGTTGTACTCGGTGAGGATGCTCGTGTAATATATTATTCCTGTAAGATGTGGCTTCGGGGGCCGGGATTTGCAGCACGCATACGCTGACTAAAGGTGACCTTCACCCTAACCTCTTAGCCGCATCCAGTTTAGCGCCGTTGCTCATTCTTACAAATATAAGAGGAGCTGATATATCCTAGATATCTTTTCTTATTCTTTGTATTGCGAAAAAAAAACATCCCCTTCGTCGATTGTTCTATTCACTTTTAATATCGATGCAAGAATGACGGACCTCACTGGACCTGCTGGGTCCTCTCAAGATGATCGGCATTCCAGGTACGTGTATCAGGTTTTTCAGGTGATGATTACAGAACTCTGCCTGCGGTTTCTTCGGCAAAGTCAGGCCATAAGCAACGCCCGAGTTGTATGCGCAGTTTTCATATGTACGCCAAGGGCGTTCTCATATGTCCTGCATATATGGCGTTTTCGGCAAGTTGTTAACTGGTGGGTCTCGATATTGGATGAGATCATCTTACTCGGTCGCTCGCCCGGCTTGTATGTATCGCAATCTGGACAGTGAGACTGGAAGGTAACACCACAGTATTCCAAAGAAATTGTGGTCCAAGATGACATGCGCTCAATTCTCCAGCCCTGTATCAAATATAAGGAATACTGGCAATTTTTTTCTGGAAAGGGTCAAGTCTTGTATCTACTTCCTCATTTTGCGCATTTGACAGACGCTACATTCATCATGGCCGAATATCCTCCTGAATTCTATCCTTATAGTGACCTCCCAGAGGAAACCTCATTCCGAATATTGGAACTTCTTCCCGGAAAAGAAGATGATACCGTCTCTGTTGTTCTACACCTCTCGAATTTGAAGGATCATCCTAAATATGAAGCTATGTCTTACACTTGGGGAAATGCCATGTCAAAGGCTTCATTCCTTTGTGACGGCATGCCAATCGAGGCAACCACGAATCTCCATGCCGGACTGACTCATCTTCGGCTCCAAACCGAATCCAGGTTCTTGTGGGTCGATGCTCTGTGGTAAGCTGTTAACTAAGAGGACTATTTTCGAGCAAAAGACTAACCAATTCCCAGTATCAATCAAAGGAATCTCGGAGAACGTGCCCATCAAGTGAAGCATATGCGAGAGATTTATGAGCAAGCGTCCAACGTTTGTGTCTGGCTTGGACGAGACACAAAACAGTATCAAGCGAAGTTAGCTGTCGATTCGATCCGAATAATCTCCAATTTCCTCTGCGACAAACTTGGCATCAAAGCTTCGGATTTGAGCTCGATCAAAGATCCGCTGTATGATGTCCTCACCAAGAAGCGAGAAGTCATTCCACTGCCAAATGAGTGTGATTTCAGCAAAGACGACGTGTGGGAGGCTCTGGTCTGGTTCTACTCCCACCCCTACTTCACCCGAGTTTGGATTATTCAGGAGATCAACGTTCCTTGCGGCCGAGTTTTACATTGTGGCTATGAACAAATTGAATGGGAGCGGGTTGATTTGGTAGCGGGATATATCATTATGGAAACAGCATTCTCCAAGGCGTATGGATTTACTAATGCCTACTGTTGGTGGGCAGCCTCTCTGGTAGAGATCAGCTTATCTAAAAGCTGGATATTCATGCTATATCTAGCATCTAACTTCTCCTGTACGGATCATCGGGACTTCATTTATGGCCTCCGTGGTCTGATGACATTTTCTGATGGCGCCGAGCTCCTATTACCCGACTACCGCAAATCGGTCACGGAGGTTTACAGAGACTGTGCCGAAGCAGCGTTAATCAACTTCAAGAATGTAGATATTCTCTATTATGTCCGTGGTGCCGAGAACCCGTCCTGGGTTCCTCGCTGGGATAAAGCGATGTTATTTAGGAACCCCTTTCGGTTGACATCAGGTGTTCCCTGGCGGCCAACTGGAAAAACAGTACCAATCTGGAGCATTGATAAAAAAGAGAGCATCTTGACTATTCAAGGGATATCACTTGGCATCATTGAATTTGCTGAGTCTTACAATGAAAGTATTTTTGGTACTGTCATTGCCTCATCACCAGAGGGAGTCAAGGAGCTGAACCAGATCTGGTCAAAGATCTTGAAGATCTTCGAAAACAAATTTCCAGTTCCTCTCAGTGCTGAAGTTATCACTGCCGCAGCCGTATCACTATCATTCGGGCTAAATGAGAAGAAGGAGCTTGGTGAGGACCGAAAGTTGATGCTCAACTTCATTTCATACCTTAATACTGCTCTAGATGAATGGACCTTCCGTAAGTTCATATCTGCAGAACTTGCCGAGGAATCCAAAAGTGCCGACGGAAGTGCTTTTGGTAAGCCTGTTTGGGACTTCACGTACCCCGAGTCTAGTCTCTTCATCACTGAAGATGGCTTGATTGGATGTACTATATCCTCAATCAAACCACACGATGTTGTATTTGCGGCCCTTGGAAGCTCATACCCACATATTCTTCGGCTAGATACTAAGCGTTATTATATCCGTGGATATTCTTTTATCTATGGAGTAATGAATGGGGAAAAGAAAGATTCTGATATATATAACTTTGATATTTGTTGAATATTATATTCCTATTTGGAATCTAGTTAAATAAATAAATCTTTAATTAAAAGTTTATAATAATATCTTTATATATTATAATAGTTAGTAATTATAATATATTTCTTTAAAGAATTAATTAGAAAATAACTTAGTTAAAAGATAGCAAAAATAATATTTATATATAAAGTTATTATAATATAAAATCGATTTAATCTTCTTTTAGTATTTCTTAACTTTAGATCTAATTATTATATTATTATTTTTCTTGAATTCTATAATAAAAAGTAAAATATTTATTACTTTATTATTAATAAAATCAAATTTCCAAGCAATCTTCTCAATATAGATATTATATATAAACTATAGTTTCTTTTGAATATAATCTTTGATAATATATATATCTAAGAACTATTTTATATTATCTATCTTATATAATTTATATATAAATCGGATTCTATTAATAATCTTCTCAGTTTTAGTTATATAAGATTTATTATAAATAATTTAAATATTATTAACAAAAAATAGTATTAATATCTTATAGTTATTATTAATAAAGATATAGAATTTATTAAAATATAGTTTTATTCTAAATCTTCTAAATATATTAATAAAATCTTTAAATTAGATTACTAATAAATTTTGGAATTATAGAATATATAATCGATAATTATAATTTTATTTTCTATTTTATATCTATTAAGAAGATAATATATAACTAGTTTATTATTTAGATCTCTTAATATATTTACAAAAATATTTATTATATTATATTATTTAGTTTCTAGATTGAACTTAGTAATAATAGTTATAATAATTCGAAAAGAATAAGAAATAAATATTATTATATAAATTAATTTAATTATATTCCTAGTTTGAAAGTTATCTTTAACTATAAAATATAATTTATAATATATTATATATCTATCTTGATCTATTTTATAAATAAATATTTATTTAAGAGAGATCAGTTTAGTATTAGTTATATTAATTAATATTTTTTTCTATATATTTTATATTTTCAGATTACTGATTTCTTAATTATAGTTTACTTTGAAAATAATTTCTAGAGAATAATTATCAAGATTATAATAATATTTCGAAAGCTTTTGGATTTAGCTAATATAAAGTTTAAATAACTATATTATATCTAATATAGATTTCTTTTATTTATTTACAATTATAATAACTACTATATTATAGAATATTATAAAATTTCTATTTTCTTTATCTCTATTTATATTCAGTTAATTAGATTAGAATATATTATGAAATTTATTAAGTTTCTTAATACCTTTTTTAGATAGTTAAATAATAATTATTTTAATAAATATATTGATAATCTTTTTATTATATTTCTAATAATAATATCTTTATCTATATATTTCGAATTTAGATATAAATCTATCTATCTTATAAATAAATAATTTAACTTTTAGAAAAGCTTTTTTAAATATATTTAATTTTCTTATAAAGATTTCAATAATAAATCTTAATTTTTTAAATAGTTTATCTTTTTTATCTAATAATAGAAAGTTGTTAAATTAAATTATCTTAATCTCTTTTTATTTATATAAACTATTACTATTATATATAGTAAATATAGGATTATATAAGATATCTTTAATTATAAGATATATTAGTTAAGAAGATTTATTATCTAAATTATCTTTATATTCTCTATATAAAATATCGATAATATTATAATATTTGAAATCTATTTTATCTCCGAATTTAGTTAATATTCTAATTTCCGATTTATCAGTTAATATAGAATTATCTAGTATCTAATTATTTATTATAACTATTAATAAGATATTATAAAGATTAGTTAACTTTTTATTAGTATTAAATTAAATTTTAATATTACTAATTATCTAATCTAAAGATTGATTTTCAAATTGATATTTATCTAGATTTTTATTACTTCTTTTGAGATATAGATTATTATCTTTAAATTATAGATTATTAGAAAAACTCTTATTATTATCTTTATTAAGATTATTATTTATCTTCAAATTCTATTTATAAATTTTCTATTAATCGATAGATTGCAAAATAACTTTCTTAATAATAATTATAAAATTAGTTATATTATTATTCTCGAGAATTGATTTATTAGAGTTTTCGATTATATAAATATTTAATAACCAAAATATTTCTTTTAAATATTCTTTAGAAATAACTTCTTTAGATTTAGCTTTTTTAGAATAAAGAATATTTTCGTTAAATCTAATATTTCAAGTAATAATAATTTATTTGAATATAAGAATTTAGATTCTATAAATCAATATATCGAATATATAATTTATTAGATATCTTAGATAAATTCGAGAATTTACTTTATATAATTTCTTATTTATATTTAACTCTTTATCTTTATTAAAAAGATAAATATAATATTGGAATTAATATATTCTATTTCAATTTGGTTATAGATTTATATAGATTTTAGTAATTAATATAAAATTATATTATCCAAAGTATTACTGAAATTATAAATTAAAAACCTTATTTGGAATTCTAAAATCTTCTACTTCCAATAAATTAATATTATAGAAATATATTATTATAGTTATAATCTCAAACTAAAAATCAAGAAAGAAGTTTATTTAGATCTATATTTTAATTAATTTGATAATAATTTCTTATCTTATTCTTTTTATAATATTATTTGATTAATAAGTATTTACTAATAATAACTTTATCTTAATTTTTTCTTATTTAATTTAAATCTCAAAGTTAGTATAATCTTTAATTCCAATTACTAAAGTATTATTATTTTGTTTGATAATATATATAGATAAGTTATATTAATATTTTATTTATATTTCAAAGATAATAATAATATAGAATATTTCTAGATAAATTTTCTAGATTAATAGAAATTCAAAGATTTTCTTATTATATATCTTCTTAATTACTAAAAGTTATATATAATTATTAAATATTCTCGGAAAATCGAAAAGATCTTATATAATTTTATAAAAAAATTGTTTAGATTACTAATCTCTAAACTAATAGTTAATAACCTATTTAATATATATTAGAAAACAGTTTTTATAATCAATTTAAGAAATTTTTTTAATTTTTACTTTTTTTATTCTATATACTAATTTCTCTAAAATAACTTTATTAAGATATTCTATATAATTATATTATATTTAAACCAAATCCGACTATATTAATATAGAATCTCGAAATCGATTATAATATTTTCTAATTTTATAATTTATAATTAGATATATTATTATAGTATAACTTATAGAGATAAGATATATAATAATTAGATAAAAAGAAATTTTCTTGAATTTCAAGAAAACTAAATTATATATATAAAAAAGAATAATAATAATTATATTTTTCTCTATTAGATTATATCTTAATATATTATCAAAACTATATATCTATAAATCTAATCTTTATAAATATAATTTAGAAATGATATTTATATAAAATCCAGAAATAATTATTATATCAGTTAATATAAAGTTATCAGTTTTTGAATTATTTATTTTATTAAGAATTTTCTTAATTATATAGATATTATATTTAATAATTTGGAATAACGAAATATTATATTCAATAATATTATTATTATTAATATTTGTAATTTTACTATTATCAAAAAATAAAATATTGTTAACCAAATATATTATATTATAATTATTAAGAAGAGTTAAGTTTATTAGATAATACTTTTTAGTAATAATCAAAGTAGAAAATATATTAAGATTACTAATCTATATAAAAATAGATAAAATAATTATATTAACGATTTTGCTAAAAAAAGATAATTAAGTATTTATAAGAATTTTCTTATTTAATAATTTGATCTCTTTATCGATAAATAGTTTTCTTAGATTCTTTTATTTTAGATTATTAATCTATTTTTTTATCTATTTGATCTTAATATTTATAAAGATATTTTTTAGAAGTTTATCTTATAATAGATTATTCAGATTAATATAATTTTCTGGTTTCTAATTATATCAATTTTTAATTTCCTCGAATTAAATAGTAGAATAATAAAAATAAAATAGTTTAATTTTATTATTTTTATTTTATTAATCTTAGCTATTTCTAGTAAATAGTTTCGATAGTTACTAATTATTAAATACTACTTTTATAAATATATTATTATCTATAAATATACTAATTATATATATATCTTTGTTTTTGATATTATAAGATTTTATTTCAATAAATCTATTGATAATATTAATATAGTTATCAAAAATCTTATATAGTAAATTAAATTATTAATTTATTTCTATTTTAATTAACTAGTTTTTAATCTAAATAGAATAAATCTTTTTCTTAATTATTTCGAAGAAAATATTAATTATAAGAATTCTCTAAATCTTGAGAAACTTATAATTCTTAGTTTTGATATAGATAATAATCTATTTCTTAAACTAAGTTAAAGATATAATATAATTCTATTATATTTATTGAAATATATCTTTATATTTATATTAAAAACTAAATATAATAGATAAATTAGTAGATATAAAATATTATTTTAAAAAACAAATTATATTATATAAAGTAATTTTATTAGTTATTGATATTTATTAAGAAATATTAATAAAGTAAGTTATATTAATTATTAATAAGATTTATATATAAATCTCTTTATATATTTTATATATTATTTTTTATTTAGTTTTGCAATCTTTATATTCTCTTTTAAGAAACTTGAAGATATTTTTAATATTATCAATAGTTGATAATATTAGATATTTTAGTTTTTAAATAAACAAAATTATTTATAAAGATTACTAACTATTTAGATTGGAAAAACTAGAAATATTATTTCTATCTATATCTTCGATATTAATTATCTTATTACAAATATTTGTTTTCTAAATTATATAGAAGTAATTAGAATCTCGAATACTAAAGATTATAATAACTAATAGTACTATTATAAGTTTATTATTAATAATAGTTATATAGAGAATCGATCGTAATTATAATAGTAGATAAATAAATAGTAATTATTATTAAGTATAAAGCTCTATATATTAAAGAAAATTATCTAGTTATATAAATCTTCGTTTTCTACTATTCTATTAATTCTATTAGTTTCTATTATTAAAACTACTAGAAGTTACTAGAATATTATATAATTTTAGTTTAAGGTTCTACTAAAGATATTATTAATTATTCTAATATCTATCTATTTCTAGATATTTTATTTTTATAATATCGTTCTTTATAAAGATATACTAATAATTATAAATATCTTTTTCCTATTTCTATATTATAAATATAGATATCTAGATTCTACTTTATTATATAATTTCTACAAAACAGTTCGACTTTACTAAATAGTAATTAGCTATCTTCTAAGTTTAAAGTTCTTAGATTCTTATTCTAAATATATTGTAATATTATCTTCTTTCTAATCTAGTATTGTTCTGATATTTATTATAATAATATAAAGTACTTATTTAGATTCTTGATAAATATATTATTCCTCTTTTCTTTATTATATCTAAGGAATTATCCCGATCTTCAAAAAGTTGTTTTATAATTTATTTTCGGATAAAGAAGAAAAGAAAAATAATACTAATAAAGTATTTTTATTGTTTTGAAAAGAATCTAGAATATTATATTTTTTCTAAAATAGATTATTGTGAAAAGTATATTAAAAGTATTAGATATAATTTTTATAATATTTTCGGAATCTCTATTTCTTCTTAGATAACGATATAATATAAAGAAGTTTATCTAGAGATTGAGAAAAAGAAAATTATAGTGAAAATTCTTTATTTAAGGAAATAATAACGAAAGCTGAAAAAAAAGATTGGGAAAATATTATAATATAATCTATATATAATAGATATATTGAAGGAGTTTAAGAAAAAGGAATAGTTAAAAAAGAAATAAGTTAAATAAACTAAATAAGCTTCTTAGATATTTAATTTTTCCAAAATCGATCTTTCGATTTTCGAGCTTCTTTTAATAAATAATTCTAAATTAATTACTTAGCTAGAAATCAAGGATTCCTTAAATAGAACTTCTTTAAATCTTATAAATAGTTCAGATTCTTAACTAATTTTTATATATTTTCTAAATATAAATAATCTTCCTATTTGATCAAGTAATAAAGTTTCTCTCTAATATATTTCTAATCTAGTATCTCTTCAACTTTATATTCGGTATTTGAATTAAATAATTCAATTTCGGTATAAGATATATTTGATATTTCTAATAATACTAGTTCTAGAAATAAAATATAAAATATAGAATATATATTTATTATTCTTAATAGTTTGAGATAATAATTAATTAGTCCAATTACTTTACTGATTTTGAAAGATTTTAACTTCTTATAATCTAGTTTATTATTTAGTTTTTTTATATTAATATTTCGTTTAAAGAAATAAATTTTATTTCCTTTCTTAAATATTAATTCTATATTATACTTTTGGTTATAGTAATATATTATTTATTATATAATAAACTTGATATCAAATAATAATTATTTATATAAATTCTTAAAATCCTCTATTTTCGTTATCTTTATATCTGATTTTGCTATATCCAATAATTATATATTATATATTTTTGACTTGAATCCAAAATTAGTATATATTAGTATTATATTTATTATTGTTGCCTTAGCAATATTATATATAAACTATATAAATAATAATAGCTTTACTTAATTATCTTACTAATAGTTGATATAATATTATAAATATTGCTTTATAATTTGATTTAAATATTCTATTTATTTATCTATCTAAAAATGAAATACTATAAAGAGTTTTCTCTTAATTCTTAGTAAAGTTATAAATATCTATTAGAATTTTAAGATGAAAAATTTATCTCAATCCGAAATAATTTCTATAAATACTTTATATATACTAGCTATTATTTTTAGAAATATATAGATTAAATCTTCAATTATACTATTTTCTCTATATAGAATTATATATCCAAATTTGGTTAATTAATCTATAATTACTAAAATAGAATTATATATTATTTCTATAATTAGATTTTTTGAAGATAATAGTTTAATTATAAAGTTTTATATAATAGATTTCTATAATTAAGTAAATATATCTAGAGTTTTGAGTTAACTATATAAAGTATATTATAAAGTTTTGTTCTATATATAGATATTGTAGTTTCTGATAACTTCTTCAATTATCTTTCTTATTTGTAGAAAATATAAATTCGCTTTGATTTTTCTAAATATCTTTATAATTCTTTAATATCTATAAACTAGTAATTTATACTATTCCTAAGTAAACTATTTAGCTAAGATCGAAGAGATATATATCTTCCTATAGAAGTATATAATATTATCCTTGATTATAAATTCTTTATTTGATTATTTTAATATCTATTTTATAATAGAATTGTTTTTATAATATCCTTATACTTACTTTTCTAAATAATCGTTATAAAATAATATAATTATAGTTAATTAAGCTAAATTGAATATTAACAAATCTTTATCTTAGCAAAATATAATATATAATTTATATATCTTATTTTCTAAGTATTCTAGTTTTCTACTAAGTATATTAGTTTTAATATTTTCGTTTCCTTTGATATATAGTATCTTGAAATTATATATAGCTAATATTTCTATCTATTATATCTATTATCTATTTAGAACTTTAGTTATTATGAAATATATCAAATTCTTATAATCTAAGTAAATCTAAATTATATATTTAGATTTTTCGAAATAAACTCTCTATTTTCTGAAAGCGATAATAATTATTAGAAACTTTTTATTATAAATTTCATAATTTAGTTCGACTAGTTAAAGCTTTCTTGAATAATATATTATTAATTATAGTTTCTTATTCTTACTTAGCTAGTTAAGGACTATATCTAATATATAATCTAATATATCTATCTTAATAATAATTAGTAGTTCTAGATTGAAGATAATAAAAACTAATATCTATATAAAGATTTATTTGAAGATCTCAAATACTTTTTATATTATATTATTTTATTTATATTTATAGTTCTTCTTAGTTAGTTTTGTAAATAGTAATATAATTTTCAAATAATCTTTAATAAATCATTTATAGAAATTTGTAAATTCCAAAAATAATTATATTTCTTTAACTATAATAAACTATATCTACTTCAAAACTTCTTTTATTTTTCTTAAACTTATTTCGAGTTTATAAGTTCTAATAATATATTTTAAAAATTCGATTCTAGTAATATAGAATTTATACTTTGAAGATTTAAATAGGATATCTATATCTATTAGAATTTGTAATATCTTTTATATAATCTTAATATATTCTTTAAAGATCTTAGTAAAGATTAAGATATTATCTAAATATATTATATAATAGTTATTAAGATACTTTCTTAACAAGTTATTAACTAAATATATATATATTACAGATATATTAGTAAATCTGAAAGATATAATTTAGTATTTATAATATCTATATTATATATAAAATATTGTTTTCTACTTATCTCCTTCTTTAATTTAGATTAGATTGAATTCTATATACTAATCTAATTTAGTGAAATATTTAGTTTTCCTAATTCGATCTTATAATTTACTAACTAATAATAACAGATATCGATCTTTAATAGTAATAATATTAAATCTATAATAATTAATAACTAATCTATCTTTCTTATCTTCTTTCTTTGGTATAAAGAAAATTAGTATTCTTATAAATAAAGAGGATTTTCTAATAAATCCTTTTACTAAATTCTTATCAAAGTATTTATAAAGTAATTTAAACTTCTTTTCCAATAGTAATATAATTAATAAGAATAATAGTTTCTTTCTTTCTTCTAATTTTATTTTATAATCCCAAAATTGATATTTTGATAAGATATCTTTATAAGGTCTTTCCTTAAAGATCTCGGTATATTTCTAATACTATATTAATATATCTTTCAGTAAAGGATTCTAAACTAAGATATCTGATCTTGGTAAATATATTATCTTTAACTCTTAACTAGATATTAGTTTCGCGAAACCTTATATAAACTTTATCTTATACTTATACTTATTGTATTATATAGTTATTATAATCTAGTTAATATATAGATTATAGCTTTTTAATTATAATATTCCCAAAATTAGTTAATATCTTTCTAATAAAACCAAATCCATTTTTATCTATTTAGAATACTATTCTAGTTATATCTCAAATTCTTATATTTTATACTAAACTAATTTATCTCTTTTAGCTAATTATCTATTAGTAAAATAGAGTTTATATAAAACTGGTTTCTCGAGAATTTGTAATTTCGCTGATATTATAGTTTCTGATATTATAAATTTTTTTATTATTTTCAAATCTATTATTATTTGAAACAAATACCTATTTATATATATTTCGTAAAAGATATATCCTAACTTTAAAATAGTTTTCAGCTTTCTAGCTAGTTCCTTATTTATATCTTCGGTAAATTATTTTTAATTAATTCTTTTCTGGTTTCGATTTATAATTCTAGATTTACTATTTTTTATAAAACTAAAGAATCTTTTCTAGATATTGATTATATCTTTCTAGATTATATTTAGATTTGTTCTAATCTTTACTCTAAGGATTCGTCTAATAGGAATATTAATATATTTGATAGATATTTTATATCTGAAGATCTATAATACTATCTTTTGTAATTAAATCAATTCTTATAATAATATATTTCGCTAGTTCTTATAATTATATTAGTAAATAACTTCCTAAGTCTCTCTATTGTTTAGTAGATTATATTGCTAAAACTCCTTGAATCTCTAATAGATTTAAGTTTTCTATTATATTTTAGTAATACTAATCTCAAGTTCTAGTTTATAATAATAACTTGCAATTAGTTGATTTCGGATATTCCAAGTATTATTCCAGAATCTATTATTATCTAGTAAATTAACAAATTCCTTTTTTCTCTAAGATCTAATTCTATAATAACTGATTCTTTCTAGAAATTATATTTTTCTCTATTTTGGAAATTTGTTTTAAGTAATAGTTTTCTTATTATTAAGCTTTTTTAGATATCAATCTACTTTTTTCTTATCTGTTTTATAAACTAGATAAGAATCTTTATAATAAATAATCTATAATAATTATATATAATTTGTTTCTTAAATAATCCAATAACTACTTATTATATTTAATTGGTATCTAGATATAATCTAGCTACTATCTTATCTTATTATAAATTTGAACTATTTCTTTTCTTTCTAATTAGTTTACTTAAGTTTTGTTCTTTGAAGCTTTTTTCAGTAATCTTATACTTGATAGTTTGGAAAACTATATTCAAAGTAAAATTTCTTTTCTTATTTATAGTTCTTTTCTTTCTAGAAAAGATTATTCTTTGAATTTATTATATCTAATTCTATACAATTATTATAAATTCTTTCTCTAGTATATCGTTATCTAGAATATTATAATTTGTTTTTGTTAGATCTAACCCGATTTCTAGTTCTATAGAACTACTTTTCTTAGAAATATTTATAATACTAGTTATCAATTCGAATAAAGTCTTTAATCTATTTATCTAGATTATTATTATCTTCCTATATTTGTTTTATTAATTCTAGTTTGATAAAGTCTTTCAATCTATATTTATAGTAATTAATTAAAATAATAATTCCTTATTTGGTCTAATTAGATTATTTTCTGAATTCGATAATATAATTGATAACTGATCTTATTTATCTAAATCCAAATAAATAATATTTTGTTATTTTGATAAAATCGATATCTTTAAAGACTTTTCAGATTTCTATATAAAATCCTTCTTATAAATCAAAGATCTTGATAATTATAACTATATAGTTCTATAACTAGATATTATTCTCAAAGTAGTTTGAAAGAAAGAATTTGATTTATTTCAATATTTCGCTTCTAAAGTAGAAAATAATATAAATATTTTTTATATCTCTAATATCGAATTTATCGAGATTAAATCAGAAGTATATTCCAAACTATAAAAGGAATATTTTAAATTCTTATCAGTTTCTATAGAATTTATCTAGATTAACAACTTTAAGAATTTCTTATAACTTAAAATTTATAAGAGATCTATCTTCTATAAATATATTATTATTATAATCTCTAGTATCTATAATCCGGATAATAAATAGATCTTATAAAGCTATATCGATTCGATATATAAAATAACAAAAGTATTTAAAGTATTATAAATATTTGTCTTCTAAGTTATATAGAAATAATTAGGATCTCGAATATTAGAGATTGTAATAACTAATAGTATTATTATAGATTTATTATTGATAATAGTTATATAGAGAATCGATTGTAATTATAATAATAAATAAATAAGTAATAATTGTTATTAAGTATAAAGCTCTATATATTAAAGAAAACTATTTAATTATATAAATCTTTATTTTCTATTATTCTATTAGTCCTATTAGTTTCTATTATTGGAACTACTAGAAGCTACTAAGATATTATATAATTCTAGTCTAAAGTTCTACTAAAGATATTATTAGTTACTTTAATATCTATTTATTCCTAGATATCTTATTTCTATAATATCGTTCTTTATAAAGATATACTGATAATTATAAATATCTTTTTCCTATCTCTATATTATAGATATAAATATCTAGATTCTATTTTATTATATAATCTCTACAAAATAATTCGATTCTACTAAATAATAATTAACTATTCTCTAAATCTAAGATCCTTAAACTCTTATTCTAAGTATATTATAATATATCTGAATATCAAATATTATTATAAATTTGAAATTATTAAAGTTGATATAATATTTATTATAAAGTTCAGTATTATATTATATTCTAAGTTTATTAAAAATAAATAAAGATAATATAGAAATAATAAGTTAGTTAAGAATATTATTCTAATTTATACTAATTATTTTAAGATATATAAAATCAGAAATAAAATTAAGATTAATAAGATATTAGATATCCTTAATTAGATATTATTATTTAAGTTCTAAATATTATATAGATTACTAGATATAGATAATAAACTTAATATTATTAATTATATTAAAATTCGATATATTTGTGAAAGTTAATAATAATAATAAGAATAATATAATAGATAAAATAATAAATAAATAAAGATAATTATTAAATAAGTTAATAGATAATTATATAGAAGAATTATATATTATATCAAATTTATAATTATTATATATTATAATAACTAGATAAAAAGAAATTAGATAAGAATAATATTAAGTAATTATATAATAAATAATAATTATTTAACTTTCTCAAATTAATTTTCTCAATCTAAAATACAAAGTAATATCTAAGTAATAAAATTCTAGAATTATTAATACCGAAGATTTATATAAAGAAATTATTAATTTCCAAAATCTAAATTTATAAGTTATTTACTAAATAAATTTATAGTTATAAAGAAACTCTAATTCAGATTAATAATCTTTATAATTTATATTAGTTAATTAGTTTTTATAATATTTAAACTTATCTTAAATCTATAAATTCTAATAATATATTCTAAGAATTCAGTTTTAATAATATAGAATTTATATTTTGAAAGTTTAAATAAGATATTTATATTTATTAAAATTTATAATATCTTTTATATAATCTTAATATATTCTTTAAAGATTTTAATAAAGATTAAAATATTATCTAAATATATTATATAATGGTTATTAAGATATTTTCTTAATAAGTTATTAATTAAATATATATATATATTACTAATATATTAATAAATCCAAAAAATATACTTGATATTTATAATATTTATATTATATATAAAATATTATTTTTTATTTATCTTTTATTATTACGAATATTTATCTTTTAAATTATATAGAAATAATTAGGATTTTGAATATTATTAGTTATAATAATAGATAGTATAATTATAAAGTTTATTATTAATAATAGTTATATAAAAAATCGATTATAATAAAAGAGAAATATAATAAAATCCATTATTATATTATAGAAATAGAAATTCTTGAAAATAATAAATATAAATATTATAATTCTAATAATAATAATAATAATAATTTTATTAATATTTATTATATTTCTAACTAATAAAACTTTATAATAAATCAACTAAATAAATTATCTATTATAAATATATTTTTTATAAATATTATTTTAATTAATAATAAAACTATTATAAAGATTTTAACTTAATAAATATTTATATATATACTTTTGAGTTAAAATAATAGAAAAAGTATTATATAGATTATTAATAATTTATAATATAATAATATAAAATTCCAAAATATTATAATTAATATAGATATATCTACTAAATCGATTATTAGTTATAACTAATATCTATATTAAGTTTACCAAAATCGAAATTAATATAAGAATAATAGATTAAATATAAATTAAATTTGAAGTTAAAATTAGATTCTTTATTAGAATTATTATTATTATTATTATATTTATTAATATTATCGAATTCTATATTATATATATAAATATACTTTTCTTATTAAATATTATAGATATAGATTATTTAAAGATATTTTTCAATAATATCGAGAATATCTTTATAAATAGTAATAAAAAGAAATTCTTTATAATATATAAATATAATTACTTTTTCCTTATTTAGAAAATATTATTATAAGTATTTATAAAAAATATAATCTATATAATAGATTATTATTTTACAAAAATTAAATTCTAGTATTTATATTATAGATTCGAATATCTATTTATAGAATATTTATATTATATTTTTAAATAAACTAGATATAATAATATTAATAAGAATTCTATTAAGTAATTAAATAAGTTCTGTATTTACTATCAAAAATATAGTAAGTTATTAGATAAATTCAAATTCAAATTATATAATAATATTAACTTTAACTTCTTTATTATTATCGATATTATATTTATAAATACTAAATTGATTCTTTATATAATTGATAAAAATATCTACTTTCAAGTTATAAGATAGTTACTAGATATAATAACAAAATATATATAAAAAATACTATAAATCTACTAAATCAATATCTATTTTAATCTACTTAATTTTATATTATATAATATTAATACAAATTTTGTTAATAGAAAATTCAAGAAATTAATAGTTTTAATAAAAATAAATATAAAGAATATCTTTATAGAAATATATTAGTTAATTAATATAGTTAAATAATATTATTATATATTTTATAAAGTATACAAAATTATCTAAAAAAGTTTAATAGATTAGAGTTTAATAAGGAAATATTATTATAAATAATAATTAAAGTTATTAATAATATTATAAATTTAGATAGATTTATATCAATATTATTAATATTTGATATATATTTTCGAATAGTTAAACTAGATATATTATCACTTTTAACTAAATAATATATTATAGTTATTAATAAAATAATAGATAAAATAAGAAGAATTTATATTAAATATTAAATTATAAATATATTTAATTAATATAATAATCTCTTTATAGTATATCTATATCTATATATATTATAATCTAATATAAAAATTCTAATATAGAAAGAGAAAGTTATAATAATAGAAAAAGATAAATAAACTAGTTTATTCAAGTTTTATAATTTGAAAAATAAGATTTATATAATAATATTATTAAATAATCTAAAAGAATTCAGATTTATATATATTAAATCTTTTTATATATAATTTATATTAAAGAATAAGAAACAAAAAGTAGAAGAAAAACAATTTATAAAATAACTATTTCTAATAATAACTAATAAAGAATTTGAATAATTATAATACTATTTATAAAATATAATATCTATAAATCTATATATTAGATAGAATACAAATAGAATTATAAAAAAAATATATTATATATTTAAAGAAAATAAAAATAATATCTATATTATAATTGATTATATAGAATTAAAGAAGAAAGAAATTAATAAACTAATAAAAAAAAATATTTTTAAAATTATTAATAAAATAAATATATTTATAGATATTCAAATTATTAATTTTAGATATATCGATAAAGTTAAAAATAAAAATATCGATAAAATATATAATAAATTATAATTATATTTTTTTTTTTTTTTTTTCTAACTTGCTAGCTAATATATATAGTATTAGTTATAAAGAGGTTTAATCTAATTAATTATATTAATAGAACCTCTTCGGATAAAACTACTAATTATATTATTTTGTATTTTCTACTTTTATATATTTATTCTACTTTTATCTTTTATAGCTATACTACTTAGTTATTCCTCAATCTTACTACTTATATTATAATTAGTTAGTAAATTTGAAATACTCGAACTATCTACTCTAGATTAGTTATTTAGTTATCTATTATACTTATTCTAGATTATCGAATAACTTAGTAATAGTTATTTTTCCTCGTTATTATTTGCTTATCTACTTGGTATTATAGTATAGAAAGATATACTTAACTATTTCTATATTAGTATAGTAGTATATATAAACCAGAAATTTATAATCTAATACTCTTTATATATTTAGGAAGTATATATAACTTATTTACTCTATTCTATTCTAGATAAGTATTGTATTCTCAGTTTTGCTAAATCTTTTATATAGTTTAAGTTTATTCTTATCTAGTATCAAGTTCTTTATTACTATATTATACTATTTAGTTATATTTTTTGTTTATTATATTTCCTATACTTATTTCTCTAACTTAAGTATTCTGGTTTGGTTAATATATTTGGTTAGGATATCTAGTAATTTCTATTTTGTTTCCCTAATCTTTTTTCTTTTCTATATCTATAAATATTATTCTTGATAGATTTGTTAGATAGAGATATCTTTCTAGTACTTGAAGAATTTCCTAAGCTTCTTATTATAGTATATACTAATCAGAAAGATTATTACTTCTATTTTTATCTTATAAATAGATATAACTTAATATATTTTAGTAATCTTTCGCAAATATATTACTTATATTTACTCGAGCTTATAAATTATAATTAGTTATTTAAATATATAATAATAAAGATAAAGAAATTATCTTAATATAAATATTTATAATTCAATATACTAACTAATAATTTATCTTTATAATAATTATATTTCTTAGTTTTATAAAAGTTTTTCAACTTTTTCTTTATAATATCTAGTAAATCTATATATAATTGATTATAGAGTTCTAATATATAATCTATATTTATATATTAAAAGAAATAAAATTATTAGAAAATATAATTCTATAAATTATTTATTCTTTTTATAATATATTAGAATTAGGAAATTATTAATTTAATATATATTATAATTATTATATAAATAAATAATTGATAATTAATTAATTATTTCTTATACTAATTAAATTAAAACTATATAATATTTCTTTTATCAAAATATAGGAAACTAGAATCTAGAGAAAAACCTATTATTTATAATTTACTTTTATTTTTTAGTTATTTTACTATTTATTAATATTTACTAATTTTTAAGAAACTAATTATATAAAAGAGAATTAGCAATCTAAAACTAATATAGTTATCTAAACTAGATTATTGTTATATCTCGCTTTACTAATATTATATAGAAGTTGATATTAGGATATAGTAGTTATATATTATAATTTGTAAAATAAAGAATTGAATAATAAGAAGATTAAAATAATAATAACTAAGTAATAAATTATTATTTAAGTTGAATATAAAGTTCTATATACTAAGAAAACTATTTTATTTATATAAATCTTTGTCTTCTTAGATAGTATTAGATAATATATTTATTGGTTGGATCTTCTAATAAAAGTAATATACTTAAAGAAAGGGAAGATCCAATAAAGTTATATAAATTTATATCGATATTTATCTAGGATACTAGGTTAAGTATATAATAGCTAGCTTATATTAATAAGTAAAATCATTTTATTCTTCTATAACTAATTAACTATATAATAGTTTATTTATAGTATATAATAAATATATTCCGAAGTTCTTTTTAATATTCTCTAATACTCTAACTTCGGTATATATAGATATAGAGGTAGATATATAGCGACCTAAAATATATATAACTATTTTGATAAAGTATACTTTTATATCTAAAATATAATAATTTATATAGTTATTATCTAGCCGAAGTACCAATATTCCGATATTAGCAACTTTTTCTTTTTCGACTTATATATATTATATATATATATAATATACTATATCAATATTGTTTAGATAAGTAGGTTTTAGCTATAAACTTATTTTCGATTTCTTTTACTTTCCTATTATATCTATAACTAGTTATATTCAAAATTGTTGAAATAATAATCGTTATTATTATGAAACTAAGAAGCTCCTTATATATTCTTATCTTTTTAGCTTTTTTATATATAGTATATATCGAGTATCGATTTTTAAAATTCTATTTTTCCTTTTTATATATTCTTTGTTGTTTATATCTATTTCCAAAAATATTTTTAAAAATATCGATTTTGTATAATATTATTATAAAAACGAAAACTTAAACTTTAAAATCTTCGATATTGTTTTAACTAAAAATAAATGAATTCAAGGAAATAAGGAAAAATATAAGAAATCCTTTTTCTCCAATACTACTTCTTTTTTCAAATTATCTATTTTTCTATATATATAGTAAGTTTGTTATTATTTAGTATTTTCTTAAATATTTTGTTTGGAATTGCTTTTATTATAGTATTAGTTAGATTGTTATCTTCTTTGATCTATTATACTTCAGTTAGCTTTTGTTATTTATATAATTATTATAATATTATAATATCGATTATTAAATACTTCTCTTTAATTATCCCAAGCTTAATTAGATAATTGTATAAGTTATATAAATCGATATATACTATAGTTGGTAGTATTGGTAGATATAGCTATTTTAGAATTATACTAAATATTTGGCTTATAATAATAACTATATCGATATTAGTAACTATTATATAGATCTTGAAAATAAAGATATTTCTGGTAATATATTTGTTCTTAGTATTATTTCAATATATAAAGTTACTTCTTATTTTAAATACTTCGGTTATATATTCTTTAGTTACTATAAAAATAATAAACTTTATTTACAAACTAAGATCCTTATTATTAGTAAACAAGCTATTAATATATATAAAGAACTTAGTATAACTTAGGTTTAGAAATATATAGTATAATTCTCTTTCTAGATTATTTATTTGTTATTAGAGATATTTATTAAGTATTTGTATATTGTTATCTATAGGTTCCTGATATTAAGCTATAATTAAAAGATCGAAGCTAGCTTCTAGCTAATATATACTTAAGAAATAAATATCTCTAATATATTGCTTATAGTAGTTATTTATATATTACTTAGATACTAACTTAATTATCTTAATCTTCTAGCTTTATCCTTTCTATATAATCAATAACTTATTATCTTCTTAAATTAAATAGTATCTATTGAAGATTAGAGAATTTATAGATATAAATATTTCTACTAGCTTTGCGAGAAAACTAGTTTTCTTTAACTTTTATACTTTTTTATTATAGAATATTTCATTTCCTAGAATAAATATATTATCGGTTTGTAAAGTAACTACTACAAATATATTCTATATAGTAGTAATTAAGAAATATAGATTATATAAAGATGTTTCTATATCAAGCTTCTTATAGTAATATATATAGTATATAACCTACTAATATATACTTGTTTCTATTATACTATATAGAGATTTGTAGATAATTATTATTATTCCTTTAGGATATTAGTATTCGATCTGTTTTAGTAACCTAACAATAATTATATAAGTTAGTTTGGTAGTTAATTATAGATATATTTATATAATATTATATATATTTATTCTTATCTCTTATACTTAGAATATAGAGACTAATACTTCTAGTAGATATTAATTTGATCTTTGTACTATAGATATTTATATAAGAATATTCTCTTTGCTTTAGTTGTTATATCTTTGTACTATAAACCTATTCTTCTTATATAGAACTAATATTATTTTATTCTTTACTTTATTAACTAGTTTGGTATTGAAGATATATCCTTTATATATAACTAGATTATATTATATTATTTCGAATATTTTATAAGTAATTAAGTTATCAATTTCTGTTTATTGAGAGAACTCAAAAGGTATTTCTATTATAGTAATAGTACTTTATATATATAGTTACTATACTAAGTTATAATTACTTTACTTTTTCTTTATCAAGAATACTTTTGTATATCTAAATAGAATAATAACTTATAAGATCAGTTTCTGGGAAACTATTATATCGTCTTTTTTATAGCTAGGCTGAATAGAAAGAGATTCGGTTTCAATTTGATATTCTAAAAGCTCTTTTAAATAGAAAGATTTAATAGATATTATTCTAAAGTAGATTGGATCTATTAGTATTTATATAATTCTATCTTCTCTTTCTATATCGATAAGTTTGAACAATCTTATTTATTCACTTTTTTCCTTATAAATATATATATCTAATTAGAGAGAGAGATTAATTAGATTAAAGGTTTATAAGCTATTTCTAACTTCTAATATATCCTTTATCTATTATTAAGTATTATATTTTCTGATTTCTATTATTGCTTTATCGATTGTATCTACTTATATATATATAGATAGTAATAAAACTAATTAATAGTTAAGCTAGAGGTAGATATCGAAGATTAAGAAAATAGATATTAATCTATTCGGATCTACTATATCATTGATTACTTTAATAGCTATTTATAGTATATTATCTTAAAAGATCTATTTGTTTTATAGCTCTTTGCTTAAGATCTTATATATTTGATAGAGAAAGATATAGTAATACTCGATTTTATCTATATTATTATATATTTCGACTAGTACCTTCTTTACTTCGGAGCCTATAATATATATATTTTGCCGAAATTTATTAGATACAAAGTTAGTTTCTATATTATATATAATATAATTTAGTAGTCCCTAGTATATATCAATCTAGTATATATATATAGTATTCTATATAATCTTTGTTAAGATATTTTTTAAGAAATATATTATATTAAAAATAGTTACTTTATCTATAAGATAAAATACTAGTATATCTCCTAGGTATATAATATCGACGATAATAGTATAATTGAAGTCGATATTATCTTTGATTATAAATTTGAATCTATTTGGTAATTTGGTATATAACTAATAGTACTTATAGTACTTAGTGAGATATTCAAATATATATATATTAATATCTTCTTATTCTGCTTTCTCTAGTAATAGTAATAGTTTATATATAGATAGATATCCGAAATATCGATATAACTATTTTAGTTTTTTTTCCGTTATATATATTTATATAATTGTTTTCTCTTTCTTTAAAAACATCTAAGGATATCTCTATTTACAGATAATAGAAACAATATTATCTCTTTATATAAGGATATTATATAGGTTATTGAACTATATATTTATCTTATCTATATCTTAGATATAATATAGAAAGAGGATATTGGCTATAACGATATAGAAGATAATTATATCTATTAGTATATTAATAATAGTAGTATCCTTAATACTTACTATTTCTTTCCTGAAGCGGATTATATAGTTCTTGTTATTTATCTAGGTAAATATAATACTAGGATCTTCTTGCTATAGTATTTGAAATTGAGGTTCTCCTATTATAGAGATACTAGATATACTACTATCTAGTATAATTTCTTGGAATCTAACTATAAAATATTGTTCTTCAAATATAAAGATCTCTTTATATTATATTTGTAATAGCTTCGAGTTCTCTTATATAAAGAGATATATAGTATTCTGGTTAAGAAGTATATTAATTACTTACTAGTTATCAATTAGGCTAAACTTTGTAAATATCTATTTATATATAATTCCTTTTTGATTTTCTAGTATTTTTTCTTCTTATTGCTTTTCTTTATACTAGATATACTACTTTATTTCATTATTATTTAAACTTTCTTCTACTATTAGTTGTTCTTTATAATCGTTAAATATTTTCTTTACTTCTATATTAAGATAATTTATAGATTAGTATTCTTTCTTCTTATATATAAAGTACTTCTTTCTAGATTGTTCTAGATATTTATAGAATATTTATATTCTTATAATCTACCTCCCTCGAATAGTAAACTATTATAGAGTATTATAGTTATAACAAGTATAAGAACTTTTGTATTTTTGATCAACTTAGTATTACTTATCTATAATAAATATAGTGGATTACTGATGATTATATATAGTAATAGTAATAAAGTTGTGTAAATTTAAATATACTGATTCAAAGATATCTGATAATTTATATAATATAAAGCTATAGTTAGATATATTTTAGTATATATTGAGAACTTGATTCTATAGATTATACTTATTCTAATACTTATATAACAAGCCCTTCTATAAAGTATAGATTTTATCAAAAAGTAATTCTAAATATTATAACTCAGTTTTATTAGAATACTACTATTATATACTTTGATATATAATAAATCTCTATTTAGATAAATAAGTCTATTTCTGTTTGTTTATCTTGAAGTACTTTTAGATTATATCTTATATTATATAAAAAAAGAGATTCTTTTCTAAGATCTGATTAAAGAAATAATTTAATACCTGATCTCTTAGAATAGATAAGAATCCGAAGATATATATTTCTGGAAGTAAACTTGTTTTTATATAGTAATCCTAAAAAACTCTAAATTTGATATTAATCACTTTATATATCTTACTATTATATTTCTTCTAGTTATTATTTAAGAATTTATATAGATTGCTAAACTGCTTATTATATATCGAAAAGTCCTATATAGTAATGATTATAGAATTTAAAATAGGATATAGGATATTACTAATATAACTAAAAATATTCCAAATAGAGGTAAAATATTGAACTTGAGCTTCTCTACTAATTTCTAGTATATATACTGGTTTCTCGGCTTTTTACTACTTTGATAAATTTCGGTCTATATCTAAAGTTATAGAAGAAGTTTATAATACTTCTACTATAGATCGAAGAAAACTAGTTTACTTATTTAAAACCTTTACTTTAGGAAATCTATAGTAGATCTCAAGTTATTAGAACTTCTCTTCTATCTATTTATAGAATTTCTTTTCTCTAAGAAATATTATAAAGATCTTGATATATAATTTATCTCTAATAATATCTTGAACGAATATTTCTTATTCTATTATATATATTTGTAGTTAATGAAGAAATACTATATTAGCTAAAGTAAATAGCTTTTCTATTTATCCTTCGAAATCATTATAATATATAATTTATAGGTTATAGTTAGTTTCTTTTATCTATATAGTCTATATAATAAATTGGATGATATAGATAATAATAATAGTCTTTATATAGAAGAATTTATCCAAGAAATTATAGTCCTTATAGAGTAATATAATATTGATTATATATTGATTCTATTCTTCGAAGATATAATCTTAGGATACTATTGTAGATATAGGTTATTATATATAGATCAAAGTACCTTACTAGTCTATAGTTGAGAGGGATACTTAGCTAATAACTGAAGTATATAATAGTATCAATAGAATCAACTACTGATTAGTATTAGTTGAACTTTCTAATAAAAGTAATATATTCAAAGAGAGGGAAAATCTAATAAGATTATATAAACTTATACCGATATTTATCTAGGATACTAGGTTAAATATATAATAACTAGTTTATATCAATAGGTAAAATTATCTTATTCTTCTATAACTAACTAGCTATATAATAGCTTATTTATAATATATAATAAGTATATTCTGAAGCTCCTTTTAATACTTTCCAGTATTCTAGCTTTAATATATATAAATACAAAGATAGATATATAGCAATCTAAAATATATATAGCTATTTTGATAAAGTATATTTTTATATCTGAAGTATAATAGCCTATATAGCTATTATCTAGCCGAAGTATCGATATTCCAACAATATTATTATATATTATCTTCTAGTATTAGATAATATACTATTCGATATTATTCAATTCCTATTTAAGATTCTATTATTATTTAATATAACTAAACCTAAGATCCTTAGACTTTATAATTTGTAATATTATCCTTTTTCTAGATAAGTATTATCCTCGATTATATATAAATAGTAACTAGTCCTACTAGATTCTAAATACTTTATCTATTAAGTTCTTTCTTTAATATAATAACTTATAATTCGAAAAGATATTCTAAATAAATTCTCCTAAGAAATAAAATTGAAAGAAATAATATTGAAATAGTTCTCTATTCTTATTATAAGAAAGTGAAGTATTATTATATTATATTATCTTCTACTAATAATAACTTGGCTTCTAAGTATTATATCGAATATATTTATTAAAGTTGTTTTTTTTATAATTATATAGAATAAAATCAGATACTATCTATATTCAACTAGATTTCGCTAGATTAATAGTTAGTAAAATTGGATAAGAAGAAAGAATAAATTATAGTTATTTCCTAAAAAACTATAGTGAAAATCCTTTATTTGCGAAAAGAAAAAGCCTTCTTTAAAATATATAAATAGAAAATAATAGAAGTTGAACTAGATTCTTTTAATAAATTAGATATTACTAAGGAGAAAGAGAAACTAGAGAAAAAATAAATTATATAAACTTCTCTAGAAACTAACTTTTCTAAGATTATCTTTTCGATTTTCAAACTTCTTTTAATAAATAATTCTAAATTATCTATCTAATTAATAATTAAAGGTTTCTTTAGTAGAATTCCTCTAAATCTTATAAATAGTTTAAATTCTTAACTGGTTTTTATATATTTTCCAAATCTAGATATTCTTCTTATTTAATTAAGTAATGAAATATTTTTCTAATATATTTATAATCTAATATCTTCTCGACTTTATATATAGTATTTAGGTTTATTAGTTCAACTTCGATATATAGAGTATTCAATATTCTATCTAATACTAATTCGAACAAGGAGATATAGAATATTAGATATATTTTTATTATATTTAGTAATTTTAATCTATAATTGATTAGTTCAATTTTTTTATTAATCTTGAATAATTCAAGTTTCTTATAATTCAATTTATTATTTGGTTGTTTAATATCGATATTTCGTTATAAGAAATAAACTTTATCTTTCTCCTTAAATATAGATTCTATATTATATTTCTTATTATAATATCTTGTTAACCTAGTAACAAAGAATTTAATATTTAGTGATAATTATTTTTGAAATTTCTTTATATCTTTCATTTTCTTGATTACTATATCGGAATTAATATTCTAAAGTAATAGTATATTATAGAATTTAGAATAGAATCTAAAGTTTATATAAACTAGGATTATAGCTATAATATCTTACTCCGATATATTATATATAAACTAGATAAGTAGTAATAGTTCTATCTAGTTATCTTATCTATAGTTGATATAATATTATAGATATATTTTTATAATTTGATTTAATTATTCTATCTGATTATCTATCTATAAATGAAATACTATTGATATTTTCTATTTAATATCTATAAATATAATTAATATTTCTCAGAATTTTAAAGTGAATAACTTATCTCTATCAAATATTATTTCTATTAATATTTTATAGATACTAATTATATTTCTTATAAATATTTAAACTAGATTCTCTACTATATAGATTTTTTTAAAAGATAGTATATATTCGAATTTTATTAGTTAATCTATAATTATTAGAATTAAATTATATTTAATTCTTGTTATTAAATCTTTCGAGTTAGATAATTTAACTATAAAGTTCTATAATATAGATTTCTATAATTGAGAAGATATATCAGAGATCTTAAGTTATCTATATAGAGTATATTTAGTTAATTTATTCTTTATATAGATATTATATTTTCTAACTATTTCCTTAACTATCTAATTTATTTATAGAAAATAGTAATTTTTTTTAATTTATATATATATTTTCGCGATTTCTTAATATCTATAAACTAGTAGTTTATAATATTCTCTTGTAAATAATTTAGTTATTATTATAAAGATATATATCTTTCTATAGAAATATATAATTTCTTCTTCGATTATAAATCCTTCATTTTCTATTTCTAGTATATACTTGGTAGTTAAGTTTATATTATAATAGATCTTGATTCTTTTTTATACTAAATTAATATCAAGTATTAATATTATAGTTATAAGTTATACTTTATTGAAAATCAAGATATTATCTTCTTATTTCAAAATTATATATAATTTATATATCTTATTTTCCAAATATTCTGATTTATAGTTAAGAATATCGATTCTTATATTTTCTATTTCTTTGATATATAAAATATAAAAGTTATATAAAACTAATATTTCTATCTATTTAACTTATTATCTATTTAATTGTTTTGTAATTATAAAGTATATTAGGTTCTTATAGTTTATATATACTTATATTAATAATTTTGATTTTTCTAAATAAACTCTTTATTCTTTAAAGATATCGATTATTACAAATAGTTCTTTATTATATATTTTATAATTTAACTTAGCTAGTAATAGTTTCTTAAAGTAAAAAGCTATTGGTTATTACTTTCTATCTTTATTTACTTAGCTAAGAACTATTTTAAATATATAATTTGATATATCGATCTCGACTATAATTTCTTTCTCGAGATCGAATATAATAAATATTAGGATTTCTGAGAATACTTTTTTTAGAATCTCAAAAGCGATTTAGATATTATTACCTCAAATAAATATTCTTATAGAGATTTTATTTATATTATTTTTTATTTTACTAAGTAAATTAGAATTTCTATTATTAGCTTTCTTAGTTAATTCTGTAAATAATACTATAATAGAAAAATATCTTTTGATAAATCTTTTATATCAATTCACAAATTCTAAAAAGAATTAGACTTCTTGAATATTATTTAGCTATTTCTATTTAAGTATATTCTTCACTTTCCTAGAATTTATCTTGAATTCCTAAATACTAATAATATATTCTAGAAACTTAGTTTCTATAATATGAAAACTATATTTCTTAGGTTTAAATAAGATACTTATATTTATTAGTATCTATAATATATTCTAGATAACTTTAATATATTCTATTTCTATTTCCGAAAAGATCAAGATATTATCTAAATAACAGATATAACTTATATCGAGCTATTTATATAATAATTTGTAGATTAAGTATATATATATTATTAGTATATTTGTTAGTTCAAATAGTATTACTAGATATTTTTAAAATCTATATTATATATAAAATACTATTTTCTATTTATATCTTTTTTTAATATAAATCAAATTGAATTTAGTTCTCTAATCCAATTTTATAAATATTTTGATTTATTCTAATTAATTTCTTAATTTACTTACTAATAGTAAAGAATATCAATCTTTAATTATAATTATATTAAGCTTTTTATAGTTAATTACTGGTTTTTCTTTTATATCTTCTAGTTTAAATATAAAGAATATCGGTATTCCTATTAGTAATACTGATTTCTATATAAATTCTTTTCTAAGTATTTCTTCAAGATATTCTCGAAGTTATATTAACTTCGACTTTAATAATAATATTATTAGATAAAAAGGTAGTTCCTTTCCTTCTTTCAATAAAATTTTATAATCCTAAAACTAATATTTTGATAATATCTTTTTATTAGATTATTTTTTGAATATTCTAATATATTTCTAATACTATATTAATATCTTGTTTAATAAGGGATTCTAGATATTCTAATATTCTATTTTATAGATATTATTTATTTTTAGTTTATTCTAGGATATTAGCTTTATAGATTCTTATATATCTTATTAATTATATTTATATTAGTTTAAAATAACTTTCTTTATAATCCAATCTATCTTAAAATTATATTTATATATCTATAATATTCCTAGAATTATTTGATATCTATTTAATAATATAATATCGAATTATATTTGTTTTTTATAATTAGTAATTTATATTATTATATCTTATATTTCTTATCGAATAAAACTATCTTTGCTAATTAGCTAATTATCTATTAGCTATAATAGATATAATTATAATTTCGACTAAATTTCGAATTTAGTAGTTTTTATAATTTCTAGTATAATAAAATTTCTTATAACTTCTGAATTTATTATAACTTGAAGTTTATATTTATTTAGTTTAATTAGATAATAAACCTAAATCTATTCTATTATCGATTTTAATTATTATTCTGAATCTTCGGAATTCTAAATTTTCTTAGTTTTCTTATTTTTAGATCTTTGTAAATATTAACTAGATTTATCTTTATTAGATTGATATATCAAGTAATAATTATTATAATAAACTATTTACAAAAAATAGATATATTCTTATTTTAATATTAAAAAGCTAATTATTTCTAAAAATCTAGTTATTTTGAGTTATTAGATTTAATCTTTCTATTATTTCTTCTTTTGATTTTTATAATAGAATTTAATTTAGTACTTTAGTTTTCTATATTCGAAATATAAATCTTCCTTTTATTATCTATTTATCTTTTCTTTTAGTAGATAACTTCTAATTTAGATTATATTTAACTTTATTAACTTTGATTATTTATTCTTTGATTAAAAATAGATTTTCGACTTTCTTAGTTTATAATATCCTTTATATTCTAGAATTCTTTTATATATATAGTTATCGATTCTGATAGCTATTTTAATTATAAATTATAAATTCTTTGATTTATCAGATCTAGTTATCTTATTTTTAATAGTATTTTTGAGGCTTTTATAGTATTGGGCTTTTAAAGAGTTATTATTCTAATTAACTTATATAATATATTATTGGAAAGTTGTAGTATAGTAAACTATAAAGTTCTTCTATTTAAGATTTAATAGATTTCTAGTTATATTCTAGTTCTGATTAATATCTCCAAAGATTTAAGATAATTTATTAGCGAAATTATCTATACTACGAAATATATATTTTATTTCTTTTTTTGCTATAATATAAATTCGTTCTTTAATATTCTTATTTCTAATATAATCGATAAAAAATAGAGAGAATTAATCGAAAATTAGTTTTCTAAAAAATACTTTTATCTAGAATATCTTCTTAAACTCGAACTCGAATAAGTAATTATTAAAAGTTAAGTAAATATTAACTTAAATAAGGAAATAGATAAAAGTATTTCAGATATTATTATAAAGATCTAGTATCTTAACTTTAAAGTAATTCTTTTTAATTTCTTTATTATCGCTTTTATTATCTTAAGTAATTATCTACTAGATAATAAAGTTAGTTATAGAGACTAAAATATCTTATATATCTGATATTACTATAACTAATATAGTAGATATTATATCTTCCTAATCTTGATCAGTTTGAGATCTTATTATTATAGTTTCAATCTAATATTTGAAATAATACTAGTATTTAAAATATTATATTTCGCTCTACTAGTATTATATAGAAGTCGATACTAGAATATAGTAATTATATATTATAACTTGCAAAATAGGAAATTGAATAGTAAAAGGATTAAAGTAATAATAACTAAATAATAAATTATTATTTAAATTAAATACAAAGTTTTATATATTAAGGAAATTATTCTATTTATATAGATCTTTGTTTTCCTAGATAGTACTAGATAGTATATTATTATATACTATTCTCTAATATTGGATAATATATTACCTAATACTATTTAATTTCTATCTAAAGTTCTATTATTATTTAATATAACTAAGTTTAAGATTCTTAAGTTTTATAGTTTATAATAATTATCTATTTACTAATTATTATAGTTCTTTTCAATATATTTAGAAGTTATATAAAGATTGATCTTTAATCTAATTTTATCTATTTATTTATCTCTCTAAAGTAATATAATAATATATATTATAGAGTTTTCTAGAACTGATTATATCTATATAAATCTATTTTATATAAAGGAATTTTAGCTTTATATAAGAAATATATAAACCTTATTTATCTAAATTATATTTAAATAAATACTAAGTTTTCTATCTTCTATAATCTAGAATATAGTTATAGAATCTTCTTTTCTAAAGATTACTTGATTTGATTTTATATTATATAAAGAGATATTTATTATTTTGTTTTCTATATTCTTTATAATTTTGTTTTATTCAATATCTAATCTTTACTAAATTGCTGATATTATATTTCTATTTATTTTTTTCTAATCTCTTTATTAATCTTATATTAGTTATATTTTTGTATCTTGATTTTAAGTTTTTATATAATAATTTAATATATATCTCGGATTTACTAATAAACTAGAAATCTCTGAAATCGTTTCTAAAATACTATTACTTTGTTATCTAAATATAAATCTAGTAGTAAAGTATATATCTCTATTTCTAGTATTATAATTGATATAATATAATATATTTCTGTAATTATATAAAAATATTTATTTTGGATAAATTATAATTTGATTATAACTCCTTTAATTCTAATAACTACTAAAGAATATTATAATAATATATTATATATTAATTATAACTAGATTACTGAAAAGTAAATTAATTATAATTATATAAATATAATATTCTATATAGATATAGATATCTTATTTAGAACTTTTACTTAAGTAATCTCTTTTTAGATTATCTTTCTTATATATATTATCTAGTAGAACTTAATATCTAGTTATATCTCTAATATCCGAACTTTTATTATTAACTATTTTTCAATATCTTCAAAGTAAATACTAACTTCCAAATTGAACTTTATATAACTATATATTAAATAGATCAATTTATACTTAATTAGTATAAACTTTATATTATATCGAACTACTTAATAGAGATATTATATATATATTTCTTCTAGAATTCTATAGTTAGTTTTAATAGATATATTATATATAAGTATATTAATATTATCTATAAACCTAATTATAAATATTCTATTTTTCGGATAATTATAGATCTCTAATAACTTAGAAATATATAAAATAAATAATATTGAAAATAGAATCGATCTTTAAGATATTCTATATTGAATTCCAAAAAAGTCTAATTCCTAATTTTGTATTACTAAGATAGTTATATAATTTATTAAGAAAGTTTTTTTATCTGATTAATTAATCTAATATTCTTTTTTTATAGAGAATATTAAATAGCTATATAGAATATATTATATCGAATATTCTAGAAAGATTAAGAAATAGTATTATAGTAATATATTTTAGGAATTTCTATATAGTTTATATTTACTTAGTTAATAACTTCAAAACTATTTTTATTAAATATTTCATATAAGTTTTTATTTATATATCTAGAATAAGATAATATTACTTAACTATTTCTTAAATCTATTTCGTTATAATTATCTTAATTAGTTTCTTAATAATATTTAGCAAAATAATTAGATACTATATTCTTAGTTTCTTATATAACTTTTTATCTAGTTTCCGAATCATTATTATATAGATATATTTGAACTATATAAAATAATAATCTAGGTTTTAGTATATTATTATTAGAATTATAATTACTTTAATTAGTAATCTTCTTATAACTTTGAAGAAATTATTTAAGATTAAGTTATTTTCTAGTACTTTATTAATCTTCTTTATATAAAATAATATTTATATTTTATCTAAAGTTATATTTTATTCTAATAATAGTATATCTTAATATATAATATCTATAAATATTATATTGTAAATATTTATAAGATCTATTATAATTAGTAGATAGAAATATATATAAAGAATATTTATTTTATCTAATATTATAATTATAAATATAATTACTAATCTAAGATCTAATATAATTAGAAATACTATTAGATTATTATTTATATAACCCTATTTAACTAGTTTCTAGATATCTTCTTCTTAAGTAATTTTGTGAATTATTTTACAAAAATATTTCCTCTTTATTTAGTAAATTATATAGTACTTTCTAGTTCTTACTTCGATATATATTTATTAGCTATATCTCTAATATATATTTTTTTTATCTTATAATAGTTATTTGATATCTTTATTCTATTATAGTTATCTATATAAAAATAGTTTATTTCAAGAAATTATATTATTGATTAGGTTCTATATAAATCTAACAATATATTATATATATAAATCGATATTTTAACTAGTTAGTATACTAGAAGAAAAAGAAAGATATATTATTCTAATTTAGATTCTATCTATATCTATCTATTTCCAAACTTTCTATAATTGAAATAGAAATTATATAGAATTTAGTAATAATATTATAATAATAAAGTAATAATCGAAATCAAAGTCGAGGTTTATATAAATTTAATAATAAACTAATTAGTCTTAAAAACTTTATATAAAGAAAATTAAATTGATTATACTATTATAATCTCTAGTTTCCTATATAGAAGTTCTTTATAAAGAGATAAAATTAAGTTTATATAATTATAGAATATTGAGAAATAGTTTGGTTATTAGATATAGTATTGGTATTTATATATTATATCAAAATAGATAATAAAAGTTAAAATCTCTAAAGATTATATATTCCTCTTTCTTCTAGAGATATTCTTGGAGAAAAGGAATTAGTAAAAAATAATTAATTATATTATATCTATCTAGAAGTTCACTATATATATTATAAATCTAGATATATATATTATCTATATAAATATTGAGAATAATAAGATCTAGATTAGAAAAGTGGATATTTCAAATAATATTATTTATTTTCTGATTAATTAGAAAATAGTACTTTCTCTATTAATTATTATATATAAAAATAAAGTCTAAGTTATCTAAGTAGTATATCCAGTTCTGAAGTAGATTTTACTATAGTTTTTGAAATATAATTATATTATATAATTGAGTTTAGAGATCTATAAGAAATAGTTCTATAATCTTTTTGCTTTTCTATATATTATATTGAAGTATTTGTAATCTATTTATTCTGAGAGAATTAGAAGATCTATTATATATCTTAAAAACTTATCTAGAATTATTATAAAGTTTTATATATAAAAAGTTTTCTCTATCTTCTTTTGATTTTTGGAATTTCTCTTTCCAAATTATTATCTACTATAATTCTACTAAATATAAATAGTTTCTAGAATAGAATAAAATTGATATTTATTTCTAAAGTAGAGATTAAAATAGAAATAGATATTATAGTTTTATCTAGTTTTATATAAATCTAGAACTATATAGATTTATTGATATATACTTATCTTATAGTTTCTATATATTTTCGTTATATTAGATATTCTTTTATCTATATTAGATATTTACTTTTATAGATAATATACTATTATATTATATAGTTTTCTCTTTTTATATATTTATTAGTTTTATATTTAATTACTATATAGTATCTATATTAGACTATATTATAATAGTACTTTGTTATATATCTATATAAATAGTAATTGAAATATTAGATTATTTAATAGTTTTTATAAAAGACTTTATAATTATAAAGTTTGTTATTTAGTAATAGACTTTATTTAATAAATAAATTAGTTTATTCAGATTCTATAAATTCGATATAAAGAAAGCTAATTTTCTTATAATATTCTAAGATTTTATATATCTATTCTATTTATATAATAATTATTCTACTTTGGAATTTTGAGTTCTATATATAAATAACTTTAATAGCTATTTATTGATTTTATAGATTTACTATAGAAACTTTGATTTTATATACTAAAACTATATATTTCTTTATATAAATTCTAGTATTAGTCTTGAAGATATTGGTTATTTTAAAACTCTTTTTTTATTATCTTTTTATTTTCTTAATCTCAAATATAAATAGAATATTTCTACTTTATAATTTTCTAGTAATAATTACTACTTTATATTTAATATTAGTATTGATATTTTATATAATCTCTTAACTAGATTATTGCTTTTATATTATAGTTTCCTTATCTAGAATTATAATTATTTTATATAACTTTCTAATTAGTATTAGTATTTCTTTAAGCTAGCTAGCTCCTTATTAAAATACTACTATATATAATAGTAGAATAGTTATTTAGATAGTTTTGGTTAATCTTTATATAGCTTCTATAATATTTTTAATCTAAATCTTAAACTTAGTAATAATTATAATTATATTATTGATATAATATATTATTAAGATTGCTTTTTCTTATACTACTCTATATACTTTAGCCTAAATATCCTGGATCTAGATAAATCAATTTTCTTTTTATATAAATATCTTTATAATCTAAATTACTTTCTATATTATTACTTTAGTATCCTATTTATCGATATATTATAATATATTATAAGAGGTTGCTAGATTATCGATCTCTATATTTATTCTCTAATACTTATATAAGTTTCTAGAGATAGTTAATATAAAGAAGAGTAGAGTTAAATATATTTGATTGATTAAATTATATAATTTACGATATCGTGGTTGATTTATTCGTTATAATATATTATAATATTATCGATATAGATAAGTTAAAATTATATATCTTGATTTTTGATATTTATTTATTATATAAAAGCGAAAACAAATTTGATATTATAAAGTTATAAATTGATAATATTCTCTTCTTAATAAATAAACTCTTTATAAATTAAAAAAAGTAATAATTTCAAAAAGTAAAATTCTTTATAAAATCTAGAGAAATATTTATAATAAATATATTTATCAAATTTAATAATAATCTGATTTCTTTAATTAATAATAAAATTATACTAATATAAAAGAATTAATATAGAAATCTATAAATAGTTAAAAAAGAGAAAATAGATATTATTATTATAAGAAGAAAAATTATAAAGAATATATTAATTAAAAAATAATATATTTTGATATATATAAAAATAGTTTATATTATAATTATATATTAATTAGAAACTATATTTAATATTTTATATATTATCTATATTTTACTTAGTATAGAATTACTTAATTTTATTATCTTTATAAATATAGTTTTTATAAATAATAAAGACTTTATATTTTAAATTAGTTTTATTATTATATTAGTAAATTAGAACAACAATATTAATATTTTATATTAGTTTAATATTAAGTATAAAAGGATTACTAGAAATATATTTACTAATAAGTTATATATTATAATAACTAGATATAATATATTAGTAATTATAAAAGCTATTTTTGATAATATTCTCGATAAATAGATCCTCTTTATTATATATATCAACTCTAAATTATTATATAACTATTTGATTAAACTTAGAACAATATAAAAGAAATATCTTATAATTAATATCCTCTTATTATAGTAATCTTATAAACGAAAAAAGATTATAAAAGTTAAATAGATCGATAATAAGTCTAATTCTACTAATATAATAACTAAGTTGAAGATAGAAAAGATATTGAGAAACCTAATCGATACAAATAAACTAAGTATAGATATGATCGGATGGGTTGAAAGAGATTGAGGAAACTAGAGAAGTATAGTACAAGATTGGACTTCATATTAATGCTTTACGAATGCTCTTTTATAGATTTCTTTTATTACTTCCTTTAATCACTTTAATTACTTAAGAAAGACTGCTAGTATCGGTCTGAATACACGGCGTAGCAGCAGTATATATCGGATGGTCTTGTATATAGAGGACTATATAGAAGGGCCTTATGCTCTGATTAATATGAATCAGCCTTGATCACCTACCTGCTGCTACTGCACCCTTTTTGAGTGCATCGTGGCCAAAAGGTGAATAAGGCGACAGGCACCGTCAAGCGAAGACTGGATTGCGGACCATTTTGTGAAGATATCACATAGTATTAATGTCCTTGAGGGGCGAGCACATATAGATATACGTATACTACTGCGCCGAATTCTCCAGTATCAGTACTACGTGAGGATAGTTGAGGAGATAGAGAAGTCCAGGATACAGAAACAGCCCGGAGTTGGAGCTGCTACCTACGCGATAGAGTTCCTCTTAGAGCGTTTATATCCTAACGATTGGGGTCTCGTCGAAAAGAAGGAGAGACGAAAACAACTCTTGCACAGGCAAAACCGCCTTAGTAAGCGGCTAACAAGATTGTCAGGCTATTTTGGGCTCGGCTTTCTCCTCACGAGTCAAGAAGTAATGGGACGTATATAAGTAGCTCCGTATCCAAACCAATCATCGCCAGCTGAAAGTTTAATAGCAACAACGTAGAGCTGTCGGATAACGAGGTCATCGCGCTCGTATGCTACGTTACTAATGCCTTTCCTGAACTGCCCAGCCTTGGTAAGGCTCTGGATAGAGTGGTGAGACATATAGTTAAGAACCTCCCCCTGGAGGATATGGAACCTTTCGTGAAAAGTATTCTTCCTGAAGTTCAGCACCTCCTAGATACTCGGCGTGATTTGATGCCTTTATCAACATTCGCTCAGTTTCACCAAGAAGTGCACTACGTGGAGCTACTTGAAGTTTTCTCCGAGGCGCTACGCCCACATCAGCAAGGCCAGACTCCACGACCACGGTCAATTGAGGTAGACCTGGTTTCATCGCGCAAACGTCTCAGACTATTATCCTAAGAATCTGACCGAATATTATCAGCAGTAGCAGGTATCAATACGATCCGGCTCAACGGGGTGAGGAGGTTGCTCAAGCGTTGACCTGCCATCACGCGCTCTACGAGCCTCTTCAATGAAGTTAGTGGGTGCATTACCGGCTTCCATTTTCTCTAAAGACAGCCACACTTGCAATGAATGGGATGATATAATTTACTTAGTGGTCGTTTAATGTAATGAGATACGCCGTTTGCGAGAATATTTCCTGTCGGCGTCTGTCTTTCCTAGTCTTGTCAGATATGTAAAACTTCAAATCTTGCCCTCAAGACTCTGATTATAGTTTCTAACAAATATCAAGTTCTCTCGCCAACCCAAAGGGAAGAGAGAGAAATGAGACTACGGCCTGCAGTTCCACGACGTTGGACCTTCAGATCTTGGTTGACAATTACACGAGTGCGACCGCGAGCAACTCCATCTTCAAGACTGATCGATTATATCGAATTATATCCAAATCTTTACTTTTGATAACCCCCAAAAGAAATTAATATCTTCTACCCCTCAGAAACTAGCCAATAACCTAGGCAACATCCACTGATCATTAAACTCCCACAGAATAGTCGTAAACGGTCCCGTCCAACTTCTTCCAGTATAAAACGTACTCCTCTGCCCCTGCAACGCATACAGCTTCGCATAAAACCCATCCCTAACCACCTGTGCTGGAATCGCGTGCTTCGTTGTCGTATGTTCCTCAAACGCCCTGACCGTCAAATTCGCACCTTGCGGGATATCTCCCGCAATTTGGAGTGTCCCGAAAGTATTATTTGTTAATTGCAGTGCTAGAGGCAGCGTATAGTTTTCCGTGCCGGTGAGGAGGATGCGGAAATTCGTGTCCCCGAGAAATTGGTAGCGGACGACGAAAGGAGGGGTAGGGAAGGCGAGATAGTTTGCAGGCACGCCAGCAGAGGGGATGTTGACTAGGGAGCCATTGATGGGCAGGGATGGACTGGTTGCGATGCCGCAGTACACGTGTGCGAGACCCCAGGTGCTGAAGACTTCTTGCTCGGCCGGAGAGAGGTTTAGTGGTGCGGTGTTTTCTGCGCTCAGGGCGAAGGAGACGAGGAGTTTCTTGGCGATTATGATGGTTTGTTCTCCTTTCTCGTTGCAAACGAGAAGCTGCACGCCGCTGGCGGTGCGGTTTGAACTGACGACAGTGGTGTTGTACAGAACGTCGGTTCCGAGCAGAACGCCGATACGGTCGTAGAGATCTTGATTCCGGTGAGTGTTTGGGACTCGAGAGCCTATTATACCAAGTAAGACGCGCGTCATAGGTGCGCTGAGTTCTTGCATCATGAAGAGCAGGAGCTCGTCGCCCATGTTCCCGAGCGCGAAGCCGGTGACTTGATACAAGATGGGAAGACAGGCATGCAAGTCGTATTTCTCAACTATATCTGAGAACTTGGTGAGGAGTTCGTCGGGTACTTCTGTAGGGAAGTTCTCGTAGGAGGGGAGTATCATGTTTTCATATTTTTCGGTAAGGTTGAGATACCGTTCTAGTGCCCCTGTCACATTTGCTGAAGCTGGAGCTTGATATCCGACAAGAGGTTTCCCGGACACGAAGTCGATGTTGGTAGTGTTTAGCTTGATTGATGTGGGCTTGACCAGCGTAAGGTTGAAACGTGCAAAGAAGGCCGTGTCATTGCCATACTGGGTGTAAGAATTGACGCCGTAGTCGTATGGATTGCCAGTGACAGGATCTATGTATGTCTCAACATGACCTCCCTGCAGAGGTATTAATTGCGTGTTTAAAAAGACCTCGAAATAGGAGACAAAGGGATAAAACACAGGTCTAGGGCGAGGATCATGAAGAACGAAAGAGGAAGTACCAGATTATATTGCTTCTCGACAATGATGATGCTTTTATTATAGTCTTCCCGAAGTCTCACGGCCGCATGCGCACCAGAGGCTCCTCCGCCGAGGATGGCCACATCTTTATAAATCGTACGCAGAGCCGCAGCGGCAGTGAATGTGATGAAGGATATTATGCAGACGAGCAGATTCTTGGAAATCTTCATGGCGGCCGTCGTGTCTTTCGTCTCAATTCAAAAGAGAATGGACGAAGCTAATGCTTCAGACTGAACGCGTCGTTCTAGAAAACGTAAGACATCCCCAAAAATCACATTTTAAGAGGGCCTGCCGGCTGTATTTACATGATCAGAGAAATCAGTTCAGCCACCAGCCCTACCGAGCGCCGATCCTGGTCAGCGGCACTTTGCCAAGTGGTCGGAACAGGCCCGGAAGCCGGGTATACGTGGAAGTTGACTACTGTTACGCGAGGGTGAGGGTTAGGGCGGTGCTCGCTCTGCTCGCACCGGGGGTGAGGGACTGATTTCGTAAACAAAATGAAGAAGAAGAGCAAGAGTCCTAGCAACTCTTAAGATAAACTTAATGAAATTGCTTTCGCCTGGCTCTTCAGGGACTCTGGCGGGGGACCGCCTTTTTATAGACATTTGGTCCCGGGCGAGAAGTATTATTATAGTTTACTTAGTTCCCTCTAAATGATTTCCATATATATAAGTAAGTATTATCATTGGCTCTACTATATATATATTGGAGGTGCTAGCGCGGTGCGGTCCGCGGAGCGGACGTTGATACGATCCTCGGATCGTATTATAATCCGATCATATGATCGGGACCGATTAGCAAATCGTAGTTAGAAAGCAATTTCTAGATATATAATAAAAATCTCTAACTTAGTAATATATATAAATATAGATCAAGATAGATTCTTTATAAAGGATTTTCAATATTTTATTATAATTAGAATTAGAATTAAAATAATATAAATAAAGTAAATACTAAGAATTAGAAATTGATTTTATAAATAAAATAAAAAAGAAAAGTAAAAATCTTAATAATTTTTAAAATAAATTTAATAAAATTATTTTTATTTAACTTTTTAAAAATTCTAATAAAAAACTATCTTTTTATAGATATTTAATTTTAGATAAGAAATATTATTATAATTTTTTTAATTTTTTTTAAAAGATTTTTATATATATAAATAAATATTATTATTAATTTTATTATAATAATTAAAAAATAAATATCTTTGTATTATATATTTTTTAATATATAAATAAAAATAATTTTTTTTTCCGAATTATAATAATAAATTTTATAATTTTTATATAAAAAGTAGATTTTATAATATTTAATTTAAATAAAATGTTCGTTTATTATTATTAATTATATAATATATATATATAATTAAAGATCGAAAATAGAAATCTTTCTCTTTTTATATAAAATTATTTATAATTTAATCTGAATTTATATTTGTAAATTTTCTAAATATAAACTTTTATATTATAATTCTATTTTTTTAATAATTAAATTTCTTTATAAAAAAGAAAAATTAGTAATTTATAAAAATTAATTTTTCTTAAAAAAAAGAGAAATTAATAATTATAATAAATCTTCTTTATAAAGAAAAGAGATTAATTAATAATAATTAATAAAATAATTAATAATAATATATTTTCTATATTTAAATTCTTCGAACTTCCAAACTTTCTTAGTTTTTTAATTGTTAATTTTAAAACTAAATCTATTTTATTATTGAAGATTTATTATATTATCAACTTAATTCTAATAGCTAGCAAGTTAAAAATAAATAAATAAATAATCTATATAATTAAAATTCCTTCGCGTTTTTATTTAATAATAGATTCATTATAACTTTATACTCTCTCTCTGTTTGCTTTGATAATAGTATTTTATCCACCGCCCGTGATAATGGCGTCCGGCCGTCCTTATCCTTCCAGTTGACATCGATCTTATTTATATCGAGTAGCATCTTGACTATAGCCTCGTCCCCCTTCCCCGCAGCCCACGACAGTGGCGTCCGACCATTAGAATCCTTGGAATTCGGGTCAACACCGTCAGTCGCAAGCAGTATCCTTACCACAGCCTCGTACCGTATATTATCATATATACCACCATCCGGATTGTGCTTAGCTATTAGCAATCGCTTCTTGTTTTGTTGCTCAAGGAGCATAAGTTGCATTTGATAGTCTTGAAGGGCAGCATTTCTACCGTGTTGGCTTTTAATCAACAGTATCCTTTCCTTTGCCCATGAAAGCGGTGTCCGGCCGCCCTTATCTTTCCAGTTGATGTCGACCTTATCTATGTCGAGCAGCATCTTGACTACGGCCTCGTCCCCCTTCTCCGCCGCCCATGACAGCGGTGTCCGGCCATCCTTATCTTCCCGGTTGACGTCGACCTTGCCTGTGTCAAGTAGCATCTTGACTATAGCCTTGTCCCCCTTCTCTGCCGCCCATGACAACGGCGTTCGGCCATCCTTATCCTCCCGGTCGACATCTACCTTGCTTATGTCGAGTAGCACCTTGACTACAGCCTCCGCCGCCCACGACAACGGCATTCTACCCATCGCCTGTAACAGCGGCGTCTGGCCGTCCTTATCCTTCGAGTTAATATTGACTTTGCCTGTATCCACCAGCAGCTTGACCACTGCCTCGTGTCCGTTATATGCCGCCCATGATAGTGGCGTTCGTCCGGTTGTATCCTTGGAGTCAATATCGACCTTGCCTGTATCCAGCAGCAGCTTGACCACTGCCTCATATCCGTTCTCTGCTGCCCACGATATCGGCGTTCGTCCGGTTGTATCCTTGAAGTCAATATCGACCTTGCCTGTATCCAGCAGCAGCTTGACCACTGCCTCGTGTCCGTTCTTTGCCGCCAATAATATCGGCGTCCATCCAGACTGACTCTTCGAGTCAATATCGACCTTGCCTGTATCCAGCAGCAGCTTGACCACTGCCTCATATCCGTTCTCTGCTGCCCACGATATCGGTGTTTTTCTGGCTGTATCCTTGGAGTCAACATCAACCTCGCCTATATCCAGTAGTAGTTTGACCACCGCCTCGTATCCTTTCTGTACTGCCAATGATAGTGGCGTTCGTCCGGTTGTATCCTTGGAGTTAATATCGACCTTGCCTGTTTTCAGCAGCAGCTTGACCACTGCCTCATGTCCGTTCTGTACAGCGTATAATATCGGCGTTCGTCCGTTCGGATCCTTGGAGCCAATATCGATCTTGTCAGTCTCAAGAAGCGAAGAGACTATTGTCTTATATCCAAATTCCGCCGAGTACGAAAGGACAGTCCTACGTTTTGAGAATGTAAATTCCCGCCCAATATTCTTTTGGCTGCACTCCTCATAGTAGTTATGGGTGTTTCCTTCGCAAGGTTGGTGTTCAATAGTCTGCTTCACCACTAGACCTTTTAGCATTGCCTTGATAGCCTCTTTGCTCCCAGTCGCCATGGCAGCGAAAAGGGGACATCCATAACGCTCGTTTTCTACTTCTAGGCAAGAGGTAATATGTGGATTTACTCCGAGAAGGTTTGACATATTGTGTTCTCCGAGTACATATAGAAGACTCACGTCTGCTGAGTGCCTGCGTATTTCATGCTTTTTAAATAGGTTGTCGAGTCGCACCCATTGAGGGAGAGGGAAGCTTTCAAGAAAGCATGCCTGGGAGACGCCGCTTCCTTCTGCCGCGTTCGCATGGTAAAGCACATTGTTTGTAGCATACTCTAAGAAAGGAAATGCACCATCAACTAATTTACGAATGTCTGCGGCTTGCGGTGAAGAGGCTTTGGGAAGGCTTTCGGGAATCTCCAATGAAGTTAAGCCGGCAACGCTCATGTACTTAAGGCAGCACTGCTTTAGCCGCTCATGGCTCTGGCCTTGAAGATCGCCTATAAGGTTAGACCAGACGTTGCTGAGGCCGTCTTCTTTTAGAAGAAAATCCCGCACCGACTCGTGAATGAATTGGACTTTTTCAAGCTTAGATGTTGTGATCTCCGTCAGTCCTTTAGAGCAGTCGAGTATAAATCTCCTAATCACTGCCGTCGTAATATCCCCAGAATCCCAAGTTAATACTGTATCCAGTTCAACTCCGGAAAGGATAACGAAATATAACTGCTCGGGACTTAGCGGCTGCTTGGCGAAAAGCACCCACTGAATACACAGCAACAGCTCATCTCTGTTGTGTGAGTCTCGTGTTAGGATATCGCGAAACAGTTCATGCAGATCCCCCGGAACTTCTTTCAATCTCCGCCGGAGTTCATGAATCCGACCGCGATCATACTCTTTGTTCAGCATACCTACGACTAGAACGACCCACATAAAGACCCCTGATGCCTTTTCTTGAAGTTCGCTTCGGATCTGCTGCGCGATCATGCTCTGCCCAATCTTTAACTCGCTCTCTAGGTAATTGGTGATATCCTGCGTATGCCCTTCTTGACCTTCTAACACTAGATCCAGTCCTTTCTTAATGGTGATATGGGGGTAGTGCCTACTCGAAAAGCATACTTGAAAATGGATTCCAGACGACACAACGAGCTCCCCAATATGCTCAAAGAACGATATCATATCGCGTATCTGCTCTTCTGCACATTCGTCTAGAGCATCGATGAAGCAAACGACCGAACACTCTCCCAGCCTCAGTATCGCATGCTCCAGCAGTGTCTTGAGTGATTCAGTGCTCCATTGATATTCTATGCTAGTGTTCAACGTTGAAAGCCCGAGAAAGTCGAAGACACTCTGGAGATCAGGAAGCCGTTCGAGCAGTTGCAATAATAGTGATCTGTATGTTCCAATCGTTGATTTCTCAAGATCTTCGCCTCGCGCATTGAAGAAGAAAGATATTAGGACCTTGTCCTTTCGCGTCTTCCGGGCGTTGACGAAAGCATATTTCATTAATGTAGACTTTCCTGTTCCTGGCTTCCCTTTAATCCATAAAAATCCGTGATGTTCATTCAGCTTCCTCGTATCGAGCCAGTCGAGGTACTCAGAATTGCGTAACAGCCAACTGCATGTCTTGGCATGCGCGTTCTTGATGCTCATCTGACGCGTATCAATCTGTTCAAACCTCAACGAGTCTAAGAGCGTTTGTCTCTGCTCTCCGCTTAGTGACAGGGCTGTGTCGCCCAAGTATTCTCTGATCTCTTTCTGAAACCGCCTTGATGCTTTCTCTCGTCCCTCTCCATACAACAGCGGCATTTGAATATCAAAAATACCTAGCAGACAATATACCTCGTCTTCCTCACGTTTTGTTGTACGCTTTGCTGCCCACATTAACCGCTCATCTATACTAAACTGAGACAGCGGTTTTCCTCGGAAAGCGTCAATGGCGATTTCCGTTATTTCGTGGATAGTTTGCTCCATTGACGTTTTGTTGCCAAGGTATACCTCCTCACAAGAGAAGAACTCGACTGACGCTGGTGCGATAAGCTCTTGAAGGGTCCAGCCTCTTGTAAACCATCTGCTGTTCCTAAAGGCCGGTTTCCATCTTAGTAAGCCGAGGTTATCCGTATCCGAAGGGTTATGTGAAACATCGGACAAATAAACATAGCATCTCTCCGCATTCTGGTACCAGCGGAACATGGAGTTAATTGCTTCTTGTAGCTCTGCACTACTTGACTTATCGATGCAGCAGGTGTCTATCCAGGAGTATTGGAGGCCGTCTCTTGCAGCTTGTTCCGTGCAGAAGCGAACCTTGCGGTAGCCAGGTTTACCTTCGCCTCCACTGCTCATCAGATCTTGGAAGGTAAACTCGTTGCCATCTTGCCCCCATGTATGCGACAGAATTGCATAGCGTGGAATGTCGTTGCCTACCCATTCAGTAAGGTTGAATCCGCCGTTATCGTCCAGCTGCAAAAGCCGCATCGAGAAGGAAATATCCACCTTTAGAATCGGATGTTACTATAGTAAAGAAAGAAGATTTGTAGATCAAGCAGCCGAAGAACTATACCAAAAACCTGCGTGGGTGATAGAGAGTGTATTCGGGACGATCAAGCTGAATATAATAATTAATGCGTTTGTTACGACGTATCTAAATGGGAGCCTGAGGACCTTAGGCTCAGAGGGCGGCTAACCACTGTTCGGTGGGGTCGAACCGTTATATAGAGATTACACGATAAAGTAGAGTCTAGATATCTGTATCTATAGTATAGAGATAGTCAAAAGGTACCTACGATTATCGGTATACCTTTGTAAGGAACGGTACTACAGGAATAAGGTGCTTAAGAATAGGTAGATACCAGAGTAATCAATAGTACCCTTAGTAGAACCTTAGATAGGGATTACCTGATATCCCAGTAGTCCTAGTAGTCCTAGTACTGCTAGGACCGGTAGGACTGATGAGATAGTAGAGAACAAAGGTCTATATAACTAGATAGTTTTCCTTAGTATATAGAGCTTTATACTCAATAATAATTATTACTTGTTTACCTACTATTACAATTACGATCGATTCCCTATATAACTGTTATCAATAATAAACCTACAATAGTATTATTAGTTGTTGCAACCTTTAGTACTCGAGACTTTAACTACTTCTATATAACTCAGAAGATAAGTATTTATAATACTTTGAGTATCTTTGTTGCCTTATATACCGAATCGATATAGCTCCAAACAATGCTATAATAGCTAGGCCTATAAGTCAACTACTAGCTCTATTGCCTACTGCAAATATAACTATATCTCTACTAGATTGTGATAGCAATATCGCTATAGCTTATAGTAATGCTAATAATAAGGAAAATGATAATAATAATAACGAGCCAAAGGAGTTCAGACTTTAGGAAACCTTAAAGGTTGTATTACTAGATAAGTATAGTAGTGATAGAAGGAAATTGGAGATCTTTTTTTTATAGTTAGGAATATATTTCAAGTTCAATACTAATAAGTTCAATATCCAAGATACTAAAAGTCTCTAAACTGTTTTTTATCTAAGAGACAAAGTAACTAAATAGATTAAACCTTTTCTATCCAACTATTTCGAGAATAGTTATAACCCGGCTATAATAATGGTAACTACTATAATTATATTTATAAGTTACAAAGAATTTCGTAAAGAGATTAAGCAAGTATTCGGGGATATCGATATTATAAGAATTGTAGAATAATAACTCTTTAGTCTATAATAAACCAGATCTATAATCAACTATATAACAGAATTCCGAAAATATAGAAATCAAACCAATTAGGGAATAGTAGTATTATTTAGTTATTATACGAAAGGACTAAAGAGAAATATCAAATTTGAATTATCTTGGAAAGATCTGATTGATAATATAAATAATCTGATCGAAGAAACTATCTATATCGATAATAAGGATTATAAGTTTCAAAGAGAAATATATTTTAGTAGTATAGACTAATATCCTTAATAATATCGATAGAATAAGAAAAGACTAAGGTTTTCCAAGAAACAATATACTAAGAAAGAGACTTATAGTAATTTTATATAACTAGATATAATAAGCTCAAAAAACAATTTTTCCTAAGATAAATAAAACTACTAATGAGAACAGAAACTTTGCTTCGAATATAGATTCCCGGGATACTAAGTAAAAGATTACTGAAAGAAGTCTTAAGAGATGAAATCCAAGTAAATTAACTAGAAAGAAAAGAAACAACTTAAGTCTATAATAGAATAAGATAGTAGCCAAGCTATATCTAGATATTAATTAAGTATAATAAGTAGTTATCAGACTACTTAAGAAACGGATTATATATAATTGATATAAACTATCTACTATAAAGATTCTTATCTAATTTATAAAACAGATAAGAAGGGAATAAACTAGTATCCAAAAAAGCCTAATAACAAGAAAACTACTACTTAAGATAAATCTCCAAAATAGAGAAAGATATAATTCCTAGAAAAAATCAGTTATTATAGAATCAGATTTTGGAGATAAAAGGAATTTGCAGATTTATCAAGCAATAACGGACTTTAGAACAACTCTTAGAATATCCGAGATTAATTAATTGTAGGTTACTACTATAAACTGGAACTTGAGATCAGCTTTATTAAGATATAGAGAAAAACTCGAATCTATCGAGGGTTCAAAGAGTTTCAGCAATATAACTTACTAAATAACGAAGAGATTTAGGAAGTTATTCATCAATATAGTTATAAGAACTAGCAAAATATATTATTATAAGAATTGATTTAACTACAAAAGATAATATTATAAGTCTTCAGATATAAAGTACCTATCAAATATATCGATATTCCTATTAGACAAATCTTTAGAATAAGAACTGAAACGAACCTAAGTATAATCTAGAAAAATATAATCGATATCTAGAAGAGATTCTTTGGTTTTATAAAAGATAGTAAGTCTAAGATTATAAACCGAAACTAGAAGAGAATTAATTAGAAATAACTTATCGAAGATATAAGTAAGAGACTAGTTAGGGAACTTAGAGTTACTCTAGAATCTGGATAGATTCTTTACAAAGTATATATAAACAGATATTTGCTCTAAGCAATAATAGATTTGGGAGCAATAGAGAATTTTATAGTACTAGAAGCTATAGTATTAGTAAAATTGTAAACTCTCGAGAAACCAGTTCTATATAGATTCTACCTTACCGATAGGTAATTAGCTAAAAGAGATAAATTAGTTTAGTATGAAATATAAGAATTTGAGATATAACTAAGATAGTATTCTGAATAGATAAAAATAGATTTAGTCCTACTAGAAAGATACCAACTAATTTTGGGAATACTATAGCTAAAAAGCTATAACCTATATATCGACTAAGTTGTAATAACTATATAATATAATAAATATAAATACAAAACGAAGTTTGTATAAGATCTCGCAAAACTAATACTTAGTTAGAAACTGAAAGTAATATACTTATCGAGATTAGATACTTTAGCCTAGAATTCTCTACTGAAGAATATATCAATATAGTACTAGAAATACATCGAGATCTTTAAGGAAAAGTCTTATAAAAACATTTTACCAAAGTACTAGCTTTGGGATTATGAAATAAAATTGAAAGAAGAAAAGAAACTATTATTCTTATCAATTATACTAATATTAGAAGAGAAGCTCAGAATACTTCAAAAATATATTACAGAAAATTTAGTAAAAGGATTTATCAAGGAATCCTATTTACTTATAGATATACCAATCTTCTTTATATCTAAATCCTATAATACAAAATTAAGACTAGTTATCAACTACCAAAAACTGAATATTATTACAATTAAAGACTGATATATATTGTTATTAGTTAGTGAGTTATAAGATCGAATCGGGAAAACTAAATATTTCACCAAGTTGGATTAGTATATAGAATTCAACCTAATCCGAATCAAGGAAGAAGATAAATAGAAAACAGTATTTTATATATAATATAAATACTATAAATACTAAGTTATATTCTTCGGATTTACTAATATACCTATAATATATATATATTTAGTTAACAACTTGTTAAGAAAGTACCTCGATAACTACTATATAGTATATTTAGATAATATTTTAATCTTTATCGAGATTTTTGAAGAGTATATCAAGATTATATAGGAAATACTATAGATTCTAATAGATATAGGTATTTTATTTAAACCTTCGAAATACGAATTCTATATTGCTAGAACCGAGTTCTTAGGATATATTATTAAGATTTATAAACTCGAAATAAGTCTAGGAAAGATAAAAGAAGTTTTGGAGTAGATATAGCTTATTATAGTTAAGAAAATATAATTATTCTTGGGATTTGCAAACTTCTATAAACGATTTATCAAAGATTATTCGAAAATCGCGATACTACTTATAGAGCTAACCAAGAAGGATTATAAATATAAATAAAGTAGTATAATATAAAAGGTATTTGAGATCCTCAAATAAACTTTTATATAAATATTAGTTCTTATTATCTTCGATCCAGAACTACTAATTATTATTGAAATAGATATATTGGATTATATATTAGATATAGTTCTTAGTTAGTTAGGTAAGAATAAGAAGTTATAATTGATAGTATATTATTCAAGAAAGCTTTAGCTAGTTAAGCTGAACTACGAAATTTATAATAAAGAGTTTCTAGTAATTATCAATATTTTTAGAGAATAGAGAGTTTATCTCGAAAGATCTAAGTATATAGTCTAAATTTACTCAGATTACAAGAATTTGGTATACTTTATAATAATCAAAATTCTAAATAGATAACAGATATAATAGATAGAAATATTAATTATATACGATTTCAAGATATTATATATCAAAGGAAACGAAAATACTAGAACCGATATACTTAGCAGGAAACTGGAATATCTAAAGAATAAGATATATAAATCATATACTATATTTCGCTAGAATAGAGATTCGTTGGTATTCAACTTAGCCTAATTAGTTATAATAATAATACTTCGTAATAACTATTTAGAAAAATAAGTATAAGAATACTACGAAAATAATTCTATCGCAAAACAAATACTAGAATAACTAAGTAAAGGATTTATAATCAAGAATAAAGTTATATACTTCTATAGGAAGATATATATCTCTTCAACCTTAGCCAAACAATTTACTTAGAAATAATATAAACTACTAGCTTATAGATATCAAGGAATTATAAAGATATTTATAAAAATCAAAGCAAACTTGTATTTTCCATAAATAAGAAAGATAGTTGAGAAAATTATCGGAAACTACGATATTTATATATAGAATAAAACTTTATAGTATACTTTATATAGTTAACTTAAAACTCTAGATATATTTTCTCAGCTATAGAAATCCATTATATAAGACTTTATAATTAAATTACTATCTTCGAAGAACCTAATAATAGGAATAATATATAACTCTATCCTAGTTATAGTAGATCGATTAACCAAGTTTGGATATATAGTTCTATATAAAGAAAGTAGTATAGCTAAAGACTTAGTCTATATATTCTTATAAACGATAGTTAGTATATATAGTATACCAAAAGAAATTATTTCGGATCGAGATAAGTTCTTTATATCAAAGTTTTGGCAAATACTTATAATATTACTAGAGATCAAAAAAAAGCTTTCAATAGTATTCTATCTATAGATAGATAGCTAGATAGAACAATTAAACCAAACTATAGAACAATATTTATATTGTTATATAAATTATCAATAGGATAATTAAGTAGAACTATTACTACTTATATAATTCATATATAATATATCCGAAGTTGCAATAATAAGTATATTACCAATATATATTAACTTTGGGTTCGAGCTAAAGATATACAATATCTAGTTTCCGGATATAATAAACTCAGATATCGGTATAATAAAAGTAGAAGATTTAAAGAATTTATATAAACAATTATCACTTGATATCAAGTTTATTATATAATAAACAATATATTACTATAACCAGAAGTATAGTATAGAACCAATACTTAAGAAAAGAAATAAGATTTACCTCCTTAGACGAAATATCAATACAAAAAGACCAAGTAATAAACTAGACTATAAGAAATTAGGATTCTTCAAAATCAGCGAAGTAATCGGACTAGTCAATTACTATCTAGAATTACTACGAATAATAAATATATACTCGGTATTTCATATTTCACTTCTTGAATTAGTACTACTAGAAGTACTAAATATACTTTATACCGAAATTGAATTAGTTAACCCAAATACCGAATACGAAGTTGAAGAGATACTAGATCAAAAATATATTAGAGAAAAGCTTCATTACTTGATCAAATAGGAAGAATACCTATACTCGGAAAATATATAGAAACCAATCAAGAACCTGAACTATCTACAAGATTTGGAGAAATTCCATCTAAGGAATCTTTAGCTTCCAACCAAGCAGCTAGTTCAGAATCACTTATCAGAGGGAACTTAAAGATCGAAGGATCGATCTCGGAAGAACTAGATATCTAAGAAGCTTATTCGGCTTACTCAACCTATTCTCTTTCCAGTCTCTCCTTCTCTTCAAATTCCTCTAGTATATTAATCGTATATAGATTATATTGTAATATTTTTCCAACTTTTTCCTTCAGAATCTTTTGCTATTTCCTTAAATATATACAATATATAAAAGCCTTCTGTTTCTATTGAGCAACTACTTCTTCTTCAGTCTCGAGTCGGGCTTCTTTCTGATAAACACTTTCCTACGAAGACGCCGAATTACTATATATATTATAAGAAGACTTCCTAGTACTTCTTACGCACTCTCTATACTAGTCGGAATCAGGAAGAATACAATACTCGAGATTCTTCGATATATAACGAAAGTACTTTATAGGTATTATTTTTCCTTTCTCTTTGGAACGAAAATATATATTATAACGACTTTTTGCGGATTTGGAAATATACTTAGGTATAATAAAGAGAAGAAGGAGAGCAAGATATTTATTATAAACTCAAGTAGGTACTCCGCACTATTATAATAAGTATCGGGGCGATACTAGACTAGAAAGGGGATAGTATTACAATATATCTAAATAGGAGCCTAAGGACTTTAGGTTTAGAAGGTAGCTAACTACTGTTTGGTGGGGTCGAACTATTGTATAGAGATTATACAATAAAGTAAAGTCTAGATATCTATATCTATAGTATAGAGATAGTTAAAAGGTATCTACAATTATCGGTATACCTTTATAAGAAATAGTACTATAGAAATAAGGTATCTAAGAATAGGTAGATACTAGAGTAATCAATAATACCTTTAGTAGAATCTCAGATAGAGATTACCTAATATCCTAGTAGTCCTAGTAGTCCTAGTATTACTGGGACCAGTAAGACTAATAGGATAGTAAAAAACGAAAGTTTATATAACTAGATAGTTTTCCTTAGTATATAGAGCTTTATACTTAACAACAATTACTACTTGTTTACTTACTATTACAATTACAATCGATTCCCTATATAACTATTATCAATAATAAACCTACGATAGTATTATTAGTTATCGCGATCTCTAGTATTCAAGATCCTGATTACTTCTATATAACTTAGAAGATAAATATTTATAATAATATTATAGCTAAGTTTCGACAAACTAATATTATATAAATAACTCTACTAACTTCGAATATATAATATATATATAGATTTTGACTAATATATCTATTATTAAATTCGAAAAGATAAACTAACTTATTTATATAATATAATAATAAATATCTTTAGAACTATATTTTTATTATTTATTTTATTACTTTTTTAAAAATATAAATATTTTTTTTCGGTTTATAATTAGTTTTATAAATAGATTATATTCATTATTTATTTACTTAGTTTTTTTTATAAGATAAATAAATATTTAGATAGATTCTCGAACTCTTTATATAGTTTCTACCAATTATCGATATAGTTAGCTGATTAGGTAAGTTCGAAGTTATATTTCTAAGTAAATATATCTTTGCTAACTTTCTATAGTATTGAGAAAGAATAATTAGAAGAGAGAGTTGTAGATAATATATGAAAGTAGATATTTGGTATAATATATAAACCTTATCCCGATCGCAAAAACCACCAAACTCGGATTCTTATTATTATTACTATTATTGAAATATAGTATAATATTAATATTATCTTGTTTAGTAAGCTCGATATATTAAAATTAAGGATTATGAAAACAAATAATAGTAATAAGTCGAAGATCTTAAAATGATTATATCGAATTAGTTTACTAAGAATTAAAGAAAAGAGAAATAAATTTCTTAACTATTTATTTAAATACTCAAACGAAAGTATATTATAGTAGTATAATCATAGATATCTAAACTATATCCTGCCTCAAAGTATAGCTTATATCAAAGTATATCTTTATAATTTATTTTAAATTAATTCTAATTAAATTATTTATTAAGATTATAAATTAAAACTTACTATATAGCTTTATTATAATCAGTTCTTAAATATAAAGTTTAGAAATAAAAAGAATTATTTTATTTCGAATTTAAATTTCGAAAATATTAGATATTTTTAATATATTATTAATAAAATAATTTCTATTATAATTTATTAGTTTATATAAAGATTAAAGAAATTTGATAATAATTTTACTAAATTGATATAAATAAACAAATAAATACTTTTATTTATAAGATATTATATCTATTTATTATATAATTTAAATTTTAAATTATTTTTATTGAATAATTAATAAGTATTTTTAAATAATTTTTATTTAATAGATATTTATTATTATAAGAAAATTATAAATTTTATATATATATTAGATTATCTTTTAAAAAAAAATTAAAAAAAATCTATTTTTATAATAAATAAATAAATATTATATAATTTAATATAATATAAATAATTTAAAAAATAATTATATAGAAAATTTAATATATAATAATTTGAAATTATTTAATAATTAAATATTAAGTTTAAATCAAATAAAAAGATTTAAAAAGATAATTTAATAATAATATATTATTTTGATAATTATTTTCAAAATTTAATTAAAAATTTGATTTATTTTTCGAAAAATCTTTATATTTTAATATCTAATAAAGATTTTATTAAAAAGATTGAAATATTTAAATATTTATAAATTTAATATATAATAGAAAATAAAAAAAATTATAATTTATATTAAATTAAAAGATTTAAATTTATATATAAATTTTCACTTTATTTTAAATATTTTATAACTTTTAATAATATAATATTAAAAGAAAACTAAAATTATAACTATAATATTTCATCATTTAATAATAATAAAATATATATTAATTTTTTATTTGATTTTATTAAACAAGTTATTTATAATAATAACTCTTTTTTCTATATTTTAAATTTTGTAAATAATTATTTTTTTAAAAAGATATATTTAATTTAAAATATCAAGAATTAAAACTTATATTATCTTGACTTTATATTTTAAATATTATATATAAATAATAAAAATTCAATTAGTTATTAATTTCTTAATAGAATATTATAGGTGTGCTTTAAGGTGGGCCGTGCTTTGAGGCGGGATATAGTTTACAATGCAGGAAAACTTATTATCGAAGTAAAAGAAACTCCCAGTCAGGTAGTTGATCAATCAATTCAACCAAGAATATTATTTCCCATCCACAACCGTCAAAACTATGAGGCATCTAACTATAACGCCATTTAGGCTTAAAGCTATGCCGTAGTCGTTACAAACTAGTCTCTCGGAGGGTCCGAATCTCCTGCTCCAGAGGAGAGAAGAGAATAGAAGATGTGAAGAAGGTCTTTTATATTGGCGAATTAAATTCACCAAGGTATCCTTGTGCCTCTAGCTGTGATCGGCGATGAGACCCCTCACCGATATTGAGGCGTAAGGTGAGGTAGTATTTACGCCTTCTGGGCGCCAGTACAGTACGTTTACGGAAGTAATATGCGAGTGGTTGTGTTTGAAGCCTCGCTGTCGGTGGTATCTCACTGTTTCAATCCACTCGGACAGATCAGTAGCGCCGAAAAGTGGTAGATATCGATATAACTATACATCATCGTTATTCTCCTATTGGGTCAATATTGAGGAAGATATTCTAAGATACTACTATAATAGGAAAAGCCTTTTGTAATACCCAATACTTCGTGCACAGCTAAAACAACCCTGTTTCATATCCGTGTACTCCCTCAAGATTTCCGGGAAACAATAGGCTCACAGTGAATCTCTTCTCTCCTGGGAAAGTATATGAAATAGGTATTATATAAAGTTATCGTTGAACTAAGCTCATACCCTATTACTATCCTATAGCTCAATCATAATTCTTTTTGTTTTCGAGCACTCGCACGGTTGCAATGCAACGCTGTGGTCGGGAAGACGCTGCCGCCCCCGCACACCGACTACCTGAAGCCTAATCCAGCCAGCACAGCTAGCCTACATCACTTCCCGGCCTTCAATGTGTGTACTCGTCCTCGTCCTTATGCTTTTAATCGTATTACGTCATATTAGATTAAGGTACTATACAACGGAATCATTTCTGTTCTGAACACCTGCCAAGTTGCTGCGTGGAGAAAAATATCGCAGGTTTCTGAGAGTAGTGATACTAACAATATTACTATACCTTACCCAACCGTGCAGGATCCTCAAAATCTAAAGTTCTACAGAGGGGAGGCTGAATTGCTATACCCTGCCCTACCAGTGAGTTTGGAGCAAGTGGGTGTACTAATTCTGTGCGCACTTGATCAAAATCCTAGTTTTTTACACAACTTCAAAAATTAACAACAAAATAAATATTTAAGATATTTGAATAAATTTTTTTTTTAAATAATATAGACTAAAAAAGTTTATTTTATATATCTTTTGAAAATTTGAAAATCTAATTAATTAGTTAAATATAAAATTATAAGTTATAACTTTTCTTAGTAAATTTCTTAATATAATCAAATTATTATTAATATTTACTTTTAACAATATAAAATTTCTTTATTTTCTTTATTATTTAAGAAAAGAATTACTTAAATTGATTGAAAAATCAATTTAATATCAATTGTTGAAGTTTATGAAAATCATAGTTATTAGCAGAGAATTTTGATGATTATAATCCGTGCGCACGGAATTCGTGCACCCACTTGGAGGTATCACTTTCCCGAGACCTCGGACCACCTCAATCTACCCGTGTTCTTGTGCAGCCATCAGCCGCTGTCCAGGATCAATGTCTGTCAGCTCTCAATTATCAACCACCAAAAAACTCAGCATCGGCCCCAAGCAGCAGATTATCAGTCGTTCATTCTACAATATCTGACGGACCCAGCTCTATAGGTCAGTTAGTGCTGGCTCCTCTCGCCGCAACTATGTTTAGTCAAATTCCCCAAGGAAGAATGTCCTGCAACCCGCTCTTCCTCATTAGATGAGCGTCCGAAGAAGCTACAAGACTCTGCGTAGGGGAAGTGGTATGTATTGGTATTTCAGTTGCGTTTAATGAAATTTGCAAAGATTTTCAATCGGCGGCTCAACCATTACAGCAAGGCGCTGTCTTCAATTTCCAATCCAGCTCGTATTCTAATAGTAAGCTTTTTCTTCGCCCTTCGTCAGCCCACTATTATATCCTTGAACTCAATCACTTATTTCTACATTCTTTGTGTGTTCCGCCGCTATCGTTCTCTCTTTACTCAAGCGATCGCTCATTTGTGGAGATTATCCCCTCAACTCCTCGCTGAAATTCCCTCTTATCAACAATGCATCTCCCAACATGCTCCATCCTCCTCATTGTGACCTTCACAGCCTCCGTTCAAGCAGTCACCCTCTTTGTTCAACCGAAATGACCAGCTGTGGGGAGGAGATGAGGTCTCGCAGAATAGGCTTTTGTCAGCCTTGTACCGCTACCCTCACATATGAGACGACACCGATATCTGAGCAATCTTTCCGGAACTCACCTGACGACAAGGTGTTGTTAATTACTGGCCAATGCAAATCGGCATATTTTTCTTTATCTTTTGCATTTTTGGTGTGTGTGGCGAAATGATGAGGGGCTAAAGTGTTTGGCCCCCAGGAGCTGAAAGGTCGTGGTCGTGATTGGCACTTCGCCAATTGAGCCTGTTATACTGCGGCTGGTTCCCAGGATACAATATTGATCGTAATGGGGTGTGAGTGCGTTCTTCTTCAATTCGTCAATCGCTCTTCTGCGTTCATATCCTGTTTCTACTTCCAGGCTCAAGAGCCGTAACTCTTTAGCCATGGCTGCCAGTTGCAGCAAAGGTGGTGGAGGTAGTACAACAGTGGGGATGGTAGATAAATAAGGCCGTCTCTTCCCTTCGTCTCATTTGTAGAAGTTCCCTTGTCAAGATATTCGTTGCCATGGCGTCGCGTGAGGATTTCATTCCAATTGATATCCAACCGCGACTCAAAGATGATTGCCTTACCAATTATTTTCGTTGCAGAATCAGCCATCAAGACTCCGTGCTTAAACGCTTTAAAGATGGCCATGCCAGAGTGGAACGTGAGCTCGAAAGGATCGAGAAACTCAGACAGAATTATACCGAGGGCAATAAACCTGATATGGAAATCCTCGAATACCGCCTAGCAAAATGGAAGCAGTATGCTTGGAACAATTGCGAGCATTGTATACAAGATATCGACAAAAGGATTAAAAATATGACGAAATTGGAGCCTGCAAATCAAGGTCGTAGGAAAGAGCTTGAAATAAGTATCCTTACTGCCGTTAAGGAGGCCTGGGAACTACCTCCAATACCGGAAGAGGCTCAGGGAGACGACAAAAAGGTCCTTGAGAAACACACAAAATTTTCGATAGCCAAAATGATAGACAAACACCTCAAGCGCAAAAACGAAGATCGTCCTAAGAATTCGGGTGACCGCGCAGAAACTGCCGACGACAGCTCCAAGAAAGGGAAGCAACATGCCATTCCCGATGATAGTTATGGTGTTACCATCCATCATATGACGCTCAGTAAATCTGACCCTAATTGCCCAACATCTTATATGTCCTATGAATTAGATCGCCTTTCCTTGAAGGATGTCCTTGCAACGGGCGGAAATAGTCCATTGAACAGGGAAAACCACAAACCAGGAACTATCAGATACTTTCACATGCCTGCTAACAACATGCATTGGGTCGAAGTATGAATGATTCTTTTTCTGTTCTTAATCATATACTGACACTCAGAATTAGGAAGCCATTGGAAGATACTACAACGAAGCAACCCCAGGAGAGTATAATTATCGTAAAGACGAGAATTATCGCGAGAAATCTTCCAACATTCTTTGTCGGCATTTCTGGGCCTCGCTATTACGTGGGGGGGGAACCCATGACCCGGTACATGCCCGGCATATGCGATCTCATTGCTCGCTCATTACCCCAGGTAGGCGCCCCATTTGTTTCACACCGTTAATTGTTGCTTATACTTGCAGAAACTGGTTGCGCTGCTCAACAAGTCAGCGGTAGTAAGAACTTCGTGATATTTGTAAGTCGCATATTCCTGCCGAATCAGATGTTGCTGATGCAGAACAGATGCCGTATCTGCACTGGGAGACCCAACAACAACGCCAAAAGATGGCTGAAATTATAAAAATAGAGTCGCAAAAATACCATCCCTCCCGATCTCACGTCACGGAATCGTCACGAGAGGAGATATACAAGACAACTGTAGCACTGATAGAGAAGCACACTCACCAAATCCTGGAGATCTCCACACCAGAGGAATCAGAGGAGAAAATGCAAGCGGCCAAGAAGTGCAAGAGGGTTGTGAGAAGCCCCTTAGGCTTGTATTTGCTGCAAATTGCAAAGGTTTATAACGCTATGGAAATTGAACCCGATGTTCGGATGCTTCGTGACTATTTGTACATTCAAACACCTTTGCACCCTCGTCGAACGCTTGATCAATCGTATTACTGGAATCTTCCTGACACAGATATGAGGGACGAGGACCAGGTCGTCTACCGCGAGACCAAGTGTGGAACGAATATTTCTAGGACTCCTAGTGTTCTGATGGTTGATCAGTTGTGGCTGTATATTCTTGATGACCGTAAGTATTCCCTAGAATTTAACTCACGATACTAACAGCTTGGACAGATACTATCATCTCAAGCTTCCCAAGAAGATGGGGACGGAATAAACCAGATTGGTCGGGAGTTCACAGATGTATTCGAGCCCATCTAGACAACATCCGTGAAGGCGAAATACAATCAGTGTACGACCTCGCATTGCTGATAATGAATCAATGTTCTACAGTATTTTTCGACCGCACCAAGCCCGTTGATGAGCGTCCGGAGGTTCTTGATATCTTCACCAAAGCTCTAAGTCATGTCGTACGTCCCTCCGATCCTTTTCTCAATATGGAATATTATTATTCGAAACTGAATCTGACAATACTTACATAGTCTGGAATGAAATGCGTATCATTTGAAACTTTCTGGCGCCAACTTAACAAACTATCGAGTGACCACCACCAATTTGACTTCGAGGCCACTGCTCGCAATTACCTGAACATCAACCCTGAAGGCGAGCTTCTTCGCGAAACACATGACATCATTGAAGAATTGCGCATGATGGCAGATATTTTCTCTGAGCAGTTGACTGTTACTGAGAAATTTTCGATGAAGTTGCAAGAACTATACAATAAAGAGAGTGTGAAAGAGTCGACAGAGAAAGGGATCTTGAGGGCATTGACAGACATTCAGATGTCCCTTGGACATTTAACCCACTCGGTCCAACAATTTGCCAACGTGAAGTCATCAAATGCCTTACGATCTGCTGCCTCTTCCTTTGACAATAATTCAGTAACGCGTGTTGGTGAGAATTCAACAATTGCGAATGAAACCAGGACATCGAGTGCGACTCCACATGGCGAAATTACTGATCCAGTCGGCGAGAGCGTTGTTCCTAATAACTTGAACGAGACTGCCCCAAATGGTGCTCCGCAAGGTCAAGAACATGCTTCCCCAACACTAGCCACTCAGCAGACAATTCCAGAAAACACCCTCCACTTAGCAAAAGACCTTTGCCGGGATATACAAACTCGAAGACAAGAGCTAGTAAAACTGGAAGAGAATACTGTTTACATTGCTCAGCAGGTAAGTCATCGTAACATTTGTTTGATAATGATGAAAGCTGATTCAATGCATAGCTTAAGGATCTTCTCGATCTCAAGCAGCAACAAGCATCCATAATCGAAGCTAAATACGCTCTTGGACGCGCTGACGAGACGGTCACCCAAGGCCGCTCGATTATGCTTCTTACAATCATCACTATCATCTTTCTTCCACTTTCATTCATGAGCAGTGTATTTGGAATGAATGCAGTTGAATTTGAATCTGGAAGTAACCAGCAACCCTGGAACTCAAGTATAGTTGAAAACAATGCAACTATATTGAGCTCTAATAGTGGAAATGGTATAGGTATAAGAGCTATGCTAGGATATCTCTTTCCCGTCTCGCTTATTGTTATTTTGCTTTCTATTACTTTGGCCTTTTCAACTTGGATAAGGAGTGGGCTGTACGCTGGGTCTATCATCCTCTGGGCAGCTGTATTTGAATATACAAGGATGCGACAATTTTCGCTTTGGGTGATTGGCAAATTGGGCCTTAGTGAAATACTGAGAAAAGGAGATGGGTTCTATGCAAAGGGAGCTATGGTCAAGAGGCAGATTTATGATCGAAAGACTAGAGACGAGATGATGAAGGCTTGGGCTATTGCCAAAGAGAAAGATATGGAAACCTGTGGCAGTAAGATTGATAATGGACTTAAAAAGAGACGAGGTATAAGAGGGTGGATGAAAGGGCGTAGAAATAATGATATTGACGGGAAGGTTATTGGTTCATCCGGTGGTAGCATTATAGAGGAGACTATCGGCGACAAGGTTTGACTCGAACTTGAATTTCCCAGCAACCACCAGAACAGCATGTTCTTGCGCATCGCCCGGGTTCGACCCTAATCTGGAAAACGTATCGTATCGGGCCACCCGCTGGCGAGAAGCAGAAAAAGGGAGACAAGCTTACTGAAAGTGTGCTACCCAAATCAATTCAGGACATGACCCACAAGAGCCGTACCAAGGCTAAGCACAGGTCGGACAATGCGGAATTGAACGTCGGCAGACCCAGGGTTTGTTATCTTTCGCACTACCACGCTGACTTTAAGTGGCCTCTTTTTGCGGAGTCTCCCAAAGGCAGGTCAAACGAGGACAAGAAAGCAATCAAGAGGTGGTGGGAGAAGATTTGGAAGTACTTTAATCATCAAAAGTGTCCACGGTGTAAGTGGAAGGAGGCGAATGGAAAAGGAGACATTTTTTGCTTCTATTATGCTCCTATCTTAACTTATTGTTGGCTTTTATTGCTGTATATAGAGTAGATTTTCACCCTTCCATTTTTCGCGTACTAAAGTTCACAATCCAATTGTCCTCGAAGAGTCCGGCAGAAAATTGCACAATTGGATTTTCGTTGTGAATATACACCAACAGCTGAAGGCTATCACGTGGTTGCAGAAACTCAAATCACTCCTGCTCGAACAAAGGTAGCTGTGGTGAAAGTTATCAGTCTATACATTATTTGCAGTAGGAGGCGGACTCAAATACGGCGGGCAAAATCAAACTTAACACTTGTCGGCTAATAACTCATATACTCATTGTTGGATTGATCATTTCTCACTTAATAAGGCTACTTAGTTGTTCCTATGAGTATCAAGTTCTGCCTAGTCGATATTACTACTTTCGAATGTGTTATTATATCTCGTCGTCCTCCCTTACGCAAGTTCTGCTTATACTGTATCCCTAGGTCCCTTTCTTCGGTATATAATTCAGTAAGCAAGTTACAGTTACTACCTTATTACAGATTTTAGTGTTGGACAGGCTTATATTGCACAGTAGGTTGGTACGTAGAATAGTGCCTGTAGGCTCAAAGGGATTTAAAAGTAGGTAAGAGCTCAGGCCAGGTGACACCGCACCCCCCTTATTTTGCACCCATTTACTTCAATATTAAATTAAAAATCAACTATACAATATTTTTACTTGAAATTGAAGGATATTATTAGTGTACAGGAGCTTCTCCTTTTACATTAATCACTTCTTCTAATTTATATGTTAAGCGTTCGATCTCCGGGCGGAAGATCTTCGGATCTATCTTATCCTATAACCTCTAGATCTCTCGCTTTAGCTCTTGAATAAAAGTAAGTACAAATGGAAGCTGGTTGATTTTATGCTTTATCCAGTACCAGACCTTCTCAATCGGGTTCAAATCAGGGGAGCTTGGTGGCCAATTGAGAGTCCTAATACCCTGCTCAAACCGGGCTAGCCGGGTATACCCCTTATGTACTTTCGTACCGTCCTCTATAAAGATATACTTAAGGCCAGCCTTCTCAAATAGTAGGAATACAATCGGCTTAAGGACTTGTTCCTTATATACTATGGAATCAACCCCCCGGTAACCAGGTTTTTTCTCAAAGAATACTAAAGGGGATTTGTAGTCCCAACCGATCATACTCCAAATCATAACTGATATCCTGCCCGAACGGTATACCAACTGTATATAGTTCAAATACCGCTTTTCATCAGGCCGATAAATTACCCAAATCCTTCCCTGTTTGTCTGTCTCAAAAGAAGCTTTATCCGACCAGTAGACCTTCTGCCAATCACCCCCCTCTAGCCTAGAGGCAGTATAATCACTTATCTTCTACCACCAGTGCAATCGTGCAAACTGTAGTTGTTTCTTTACTTGTATCTTATTAATAAAGGGCCTAGGACAAGCAATATACTAGCGGTAGCCCAGTTTGCGGAGCTTCTGGCGGATTGTACGAATAGATGCTTTTATCCTAAGTACTGCTTGTACCTGCTCAAAAGTTATCCTACAGCTATACTATGTTTTCGAGATTTCCCTTATAACTCTCCGGACTTCTTTTGCTGATATCATCGCCTAAACCCCCTCTCTCTGCTGCCTATTCTTTCTCTCTTTTTGCGACTTCTATATAGTCCTATAAGTCGACTTGGGCAACCTCAATTCGGTAGCGATTTCTTTCCAGGAATTCCTGTCTGCTCTGGCCTGGAGTACTCTAGTACGCTTCGGGCTACCCCATAGTTCTTTAAATTTATGGATATGATTAGGGGACCCAGGACGGGGATCTATTGTCATTTTTAAGGGAAAATATTGAAGGATGATTTAATTAAATATTATTGAAGATGGAAGGTGGGAAAATCGATAAAATTTTGCGTTTGCTTAAAGGATGCGGTGTCACCTGGCCTGAGCTCTTACAACTGATGCTTCTTAAGCTATCTATAGTGGGAAGGACTAGCTATATTTATAGGCCTTTCAGGCCTATTCCCTTAGGCCTCTCAAGCCTATTTGCCACAGGCGTCGTAAGCCTGAACCATAGGCTTCGTAAGCCTGAAGTCATAGGCTTTATAAGCCTAATCGATCACTACGACGTTCAGTTTAAGGTGGTGGGCACCAGCCCCACCTACCCCACTTTAGTGGTTCCAACATTTAGTATCTCACCGATCATTTATTTCTTCACTTTAACTAGACTATGATGAGAGGGCAGTAATCTATAAACAGAGTGTTCAATATATGTGAGCTAGGGCAAACTAACAAACGAGCCAAGCTAACTGGTCGATGTATCAAGTGTGTGCTTTTCTCGGGTTTCCCTTTCAACCCACTTCAAAGCAACACTTTCTGGGTTTACCATCTCATGCAACATGTGCCCCTGATGATCGACTATCAAACTGCTCTTCCATGCTCTATTCCTAGCCTGTTCTAATGTCTCCCCATTTTCTGGGTCTGGCACAACCGTCCATTTGCCAAAAAGCCTTGCTAACACAGCGACGAGTTCTACTTGTGCAAATTTCTTCCCCGGACATACCCGCTGACCCCATGCGAAGGGCATAAAATTATCTGATGTATCTGGTAATAAGGATTCAGCTTCCAAGGTGCCGGTACCTGAGATATGATTTGATGAATCCGTGCTAGAAATACTGATGAATCGATTTGGGTTCCAGACCATAGAACTAGCGCCCCAATAACGAGTATGAGTGTGAAGGGCGGGAAGAGAACAATGTACTGATGTATGAGGAGGGATAATATATTTTTTGCCATTCACTTCAAGCGGTTGTGCAGTAGAGTTCGTTGTTTTGACAAGTTGCGACAACGGATGACATATACGAAGACTCTCCATCTAACCTCCATTAGTATAATTTCGACAGAGTAAAGTAGAAAGTGATTCACCTACCACCACAGCACTGCAGCGTTTCAGCTTTGAATAAGTATTGTAGTTCCATATGCCAACATCACTCTCATTGAAGTAGTGGTTTATTTCCTCGGCAATCCAATCTTGCGTTTTCGGGTTAGCAGCAAGATGAATTAAGATATTGGTCAACGCTATGGAAGTAGTATCATTTCCGGCGAAAGCGTAGACAAAGAGGTTACTCAGTATTTCTTCTCTGGTAAGCGTCATCTTCCTACTCAAATCACCCTTTTCTGTAGAATCATTATTCAGGTTGCCTTCGACCTGATCTTCTTCACATGCATTGACTAGCCGTGCTACGAGATGTTGATTATTTTCTTTTCCTTCAGCAATGTAGCGTCGTTCTTCTTCCATCAAGCCGAATATATAGGAGCGAAATGTAGACATCGCTGAAGCAGCGGCTTGCCAAGACTTCGGCACCCACCAAGCCGTCAGGCCTTGCTCACCAAAGATAAAAATCTGAATGATGGAACCAAGAATGGTGGAGAGTGAACTTCTATATTCGTATGAATCATCGTGAGGCTTCCCATAAGGTACCTCTTCTGCCTGACCCTCGAATGGATACACTTTATTGAATAGCGCGGCGGCAAGAACGTTCAATGTCAAGACTTTAGTATCTTGACCTGTGGATCTAATCGGTTGACTTGCTCTTTCCGTCCAATATTTCAGCATACCCTCGGCCTGCAACAGCGATTGCTGCCAGACCAACTCATTGTTCTTTTCCGTAAAGGTTACCGAAGTCATCTTCCGATGCTGTTGCCATTCTTGGTCATCGGTTGTGGAGAGATTCTTGCCGTAGACATTCAAAACAGCCATCTCCTCCATGTTGCGTCTAAAGTCTGTTCGCCGTCTCAAAATATCGTAAATTATTTCGGCATTAGATACGCAGAGCTGTAAGCCTCCGGGGTGAACCACAAGAAAGGCATCGCCATAATCCTCATGTATTTTTGCGCGTTGATTTGCTTCCCAGCCGTAAGAATAGATTCTTGAGAGGTTTTCTGTCGCGATACCCAGACGCTCACAGAGGCGAACAAAAGAACTTCCATAGAGAAGCCAAAATGGGTTGATTGGTGAAATCCAGCGCTCGAGGTAAGGAAGACCGGTAGCCTTGGCTTTATCTCGATTGTAGGCGAGAGTCTGCGCAGTCCAAATGAGCAATGCGACTGGCAGAGCGAGGATTGTGATGACTATGGTCAAGAAAGCCATGACTGACGTAATTCAGAATACCCCACAGACAGATGTTTACAGAGATTTTCGTAGAGCTTCAAAAGCTGTTGGGGAAGAAACTTTCAAAAACAAAACACTTATGAGTGGCGTGGAAGGGGAAAGCGAGATACGCACGGGCCATGTCTATTTTGAACGGCTGGCGTCGCTCAGGGGTATGTACCGGTGCTAAGCCCCCGATGTTACAATCCACATATTAATATAAGCAAAATTCTGCGGGTATTATCATCCTTGGTGGCAGCTGCGGCACAGCAATATCTGTTTGGTTCTATCGTTAAGATACTGGAAGTTATATATATTTGGGTATAGAATATTTACATTCACTTCGAAGGGATGCGCAAGTAAATCTCATAGGATTTCTTATAAGATTCCAAATTGTCCCTTTCATTTGATATTGCACTCTAGATTTATCACAATTCATTCACAGTGGGGGTGGGGCCGGGTGCAAGGAAAATGTGGAGGCTGGTTTGTGGGAAGTGGGGGTATCTTTCAGTTATAGCTAGTAGCTAGACCCCAAATATTGAGGTCTTTGAGTCTTCTTCTCTCTCTAGTTGTCAACTCTAAGAATTCTAGTAAGTTTACTTTTTACCTTGCTCTTATCATTAACTTATACTCTCATCAAGATTTCAAGAATTTTTTGTTTTCTTGTTTTGTACTGTGCATAATATTCAAGGCGGCCTGCCAAACCAGGCATCATGTACGTCGACGTCATATATACGGCGGCCGAAGCGATGCAGATTCGTGCCATGCTGCAGATATATCTCCGACCTTTCTCTACTGAGGTGACGTATATAAAAAAGGCAGCTCAACTCTTCTTTGATGCAAACATCATTTCCCCACCAAAGACTCGCGTATTGTAAAATACAGCAGCTATGGACCCTTCACGCCGCGTTACAGAGAGCCAGAGAGCTCTCGAGTTGAAAAAGTAAGCTGGGTTGGCCTGCCCGCATCAAGCAGTGCTCAATCAATTACTATGACAAGTGCAGCTCGGATCTCCTGCAATCATATGATATCGATATCACGCTGGCTAATATACTTCCCAGATTCTTCGCGCCGTATAAAGAGGAGCAAGACCACCTTGACGAACCCTTCAATGAGTTACTCATCGGAGATGCAGCTTTGTCTGCCTACGTTGAGAGAGTGATATGGCGTCTGCATGGCGTCCATGGCATGGTAAGGTGAAGATTCTCTGCCTTCAATAAGACGATATTTACTTATTTTAAAGCTTGATTGACCGTGCTGAGCAATGGTTCGTCGCTGGAGCGACGCGTGTGGGAGCTTCTGAAGACGGTTTTGTAATGAATGACTCGTCATGGTTCGGCTCTACCACTGTTTCCACTCCTGGAGGACTATGTGAGGTATGAGATTTCCCGTCTAATTGGAACCAGGTTTTGATATTGCGCAGAATACGCTCCAACTGGAGGATACCAAGGATCCCTATCCCTGCTTCGTCATTAATGATCTATCCCTCGATGCTAGATTTGCTTCCTTGCCTGTTGTAGATGGCTCACTTGCAGCTTATCGTTTCTATGCAGGAACGCCAATCACAACAAATCGTGGCATTAACATTGGATCACTCTTCATATATGACGACAAACCGCGAGACGGATTGTCTACAGTCCAGCGTGAATGTTTGTGGCTTTCTTCGGAATAATTCTACGTTTCTAATTGAGCTAATTAATTAATAGTCCTCCATCAGCAAGCCGCCAATGTGATGGAGCTTCTCGAGACGAAGCGGCAGGCCGCAGACAGACGGCGGGTCATGTTAATGAGTCAAGGAATTGCGACCTTCTTGGAGGAAGCCTCGCGTATTACTGACTCAAGCTCTGGAGCGACGTTTACATCTACGGATAAGAAGCCGCGAGGTAGGAAGACGGATGGTCATGAAGCTTCTGAAATCCAAGAACCGACCGAACCACCGAACCCCCCCGTTGGGGACAAGATTAGCATGATTCTCGACCAAGCTGCATTAATTCTTCGGCAGTCCTTAGAGCTCAATTCTGGGGGCGTAGTATTTTTGGATACCACTGTTGGTTACACTGCTGCTGGTAGCATTGATGCTTATCTGGATGAAACCACCATTTTAGGAGCTCAATTTTTGCAAACTAAGAATGAGCAGTCGCAGCACGATAGCGAAATTAGGAGCGCTACACTGAGCCAGCCTGTCCATGAGATTGGTGAAAATCTATCTCGGCGATCAATACAATCTTCAACAGAAAAACACAAGACGTCCAAAGTCCAAGCGATATCTGCTGCAGAGATTGGTATGTGTTTTCGTAACAAATGTTGGTCCCTCGAAGTAATTTCGAGCTCTGTGCTATCTTACACTAAGCTCTAGTTACGAGCGATTCAGTCACGTATGGATTATTTTTATCCAACACTGGTTGGTTTTAATTCTCAAAGGCACTGCTGACTTCGTGATCATCACAGCCACCTCTGATCTTGACTCGAGCATGTTGGACGGGAAAACGTTGCAGTCTCTTCTTAACTCTTATCCCAAGGGCAACGTATGGTATATTGATGACAAGGGCTTTTTCTCATCGTTAGATCAGATAAATGACTTGGAGCGCTTTGATAGGGGAAGTCCATTTGGAAGCAGACGATTAGTCCCTGCTAGCGACGTGACAAAGCAGATGGCAGAAGCGACTATTCTGTCGCAAATTTTCCATAAAGCCCGACAGATCATATTCTTGCCACTCTGGGACGCCGCTGGAGGTAGAATACACCTTCTATACTGTTTGCCATACATACTAATTAGTGCGGCTAGATCGGTGGTACTCGGGCTGTTTTGTGTGGAGTCAATCTGCAGTTCCAGTATTTACTGTTGAGAGTGAAATTGCGTATCTCTCAGCATTCACTAACTCTATTACGGTTGAGATCTCTCGACTGGATGCCATTACAGCCAACAAGATGAAATCTGACTTCATAAGTAGCATTTCTCGTAAGCTCAGAAGCTCGACAGGGGGCAAAAATCAGTGCTGACAGTAGTAGATGAGTTTCGAAGTCCGTTACACGGTATACTTGCAAGCGCAGATTTTCTCCGTGATTCAGATCTAGATGCCTCGCAAATTGAATTCGTATCAACGATACAGAATTGCAGTGGGACTCTTTTGGTAGGATCCATCCCTTGTGACTTATAGACTGTGCTCATCATTGCTACAGGACACGATCAATCACGTACTGGACTATAGCAAGATCAACTCATTCAACAATTCGGGCAGTCCCCATGGTATGCTTCATTACTCAAACATCTTACCGTTTTCATACTAATGGTAGTGAAAGATTCAATATCTAATGAGCTTTACCGAACAACCAACCTTGCTTTACTGTGCGAAGATGTGGTGAACGGAATGATTATAGCGGGAGAGTTTCGGGGAGCCGCGTCCACAGAAATTTCTAACGACGTTTCGAACGACCTCAGGACCTCCCAAAACCCTCCACTATCGACTGTGGAGATCATTTTGGACATCGAGCATCAAGACTGGGACTTTAGAGTACAGGCCGGTATTGATACTTATCCCCACGCAGTCTAGGACTGTCTAACGAATTGAACCAGGCGCGCTGCGACGAATCGTGATGAATATTTTTGGCAATGCACAAAAGTACACCACATCGGGCTACATTTTGGTCCAAGTTGGACTTCGGAAAATGGATCAAAATGATTCTAAAAAGTCAGCTAGCACATCAAGTGAGAATTTAGTGATACATGTAAGGGACACTGGAAAGGGAATGTCCTCTGAGTATATGGAGCGAAAGCTTTATCGGCCGTTTGCTCAAGAAGACAGCTTTGCCACAGGAGTTGGACTTGGACTCTCTATCGTGTAAGTGACATTGTGCAATCCTCTACCAGTAGATAAGACACTCCAATGCTAGGACATGGAGGTAGTGGCTTTTGATTGAACGAGAGCATATAATTAATGAAAACAGGTGGAGCATTGTCAACCAGCTTCGGGGAAAGATACTTGTGCGGAGCGAGCTTGGGAAAGGTACCGATATCGAGATTACAATTCCAATCGAAAGACCTGATGGGTCAGAACCCGCTCACACTGCGCCTGGCGGGCTGGCGAAAGTATCAGAAGATGCCCAGCGAGCTGTTCAGGCCCTCCAGGCGCGTGCCTCGGGCAAGCGTGTCCTGATATCTCGAGTCGTCCAACAAAAGGGTGCCTCTCGGCCTGGAGAAGTATCTTGGAACTGTATTGAGCGATATTGTTCTGAGTGGTTGTAAGTGTCCTTTCGCTATTGATACTCCTTATTCCAAATTATACTTGCTACAAAAATTTCAGGGCATGCCTGTCTCGGTCACATTTCTGAGCATTGATAATATTTAATACTAACTCCCATGTCTTAGTAATTACGAGGTCATATCGGGAGATCTAAATAAGGAACAGTTGAAACATGTTGACCTAATCATAACTGATCAACATGATGAGTTGGCAAATGTGGATCCCTCAGACATTTTCGATTGTCAACATATCTTGGTCGTCCACAGTTACATAGCTAGTCTCCAGAACACTAGGCAGTACTGGCTTCAAGTAGGAGGTATTCGCGCTCCCATTGGACCTTTCAAACTAGCAAGATCTATTTTGGCAGTCTTAGAACAGGATGTATCACCAGCAGTGTTAACACCTAGCAACAAATCAAATGGGGGTAAGTCAACACCATTCTTACCTATAGAACGTCTTTCTACGTATGGAAACCGTTTTACAGATTTTGGACCTACTACGCAACCACCTAAAATATCACTAAATCCCAACGAATCATCGAGCAATGATGACTTGGTTCAAAACCTTACACTAACTCCCAAAGCGCAAACTGATGTCTGCAACCAAGGATTCGCCAGTCTCCGTACTATATCTCCTCAGACACCGTCTCAGGTTACATCTCAAACACCAACAGAAGTCGCACAATCTAGTTCTCTAGAGCAAAATTCGCCATCCGTTCCTCTAGATTCAACTTCTGGGCTTCATATTCTTGCTGTAGACGATAATATGCTAAATCTTCGACTTATTCAGCGATACCTACTCAAGCGCAAATTCGAATTTGTCAGTACAGCGCGCAACGGAATAGAAGCCGTCGCTTCTGTGAGAGAAGCTGCACGCAAGGGCACGCACTTTGACATCATATTCATGGATATCTCAATGCCTGAGATGGACGGCTTTGAGGCAACAAGAATAATAAGAAGCTTTGAGCGCAGTTTCGCACACCTCTCTATGTCAGACGATATTGGCGTGGTTGATACTCTTACAGAGGAAGATAATTTGACCGAAGAAAGAAGTGAGAAGAAAGAGCAAGGACGCTCTGTAAAGAATGCGGCGCATCGTGTATATGTGGTTGCATTGACCGGCTTAGCTAGTCGGCGTGACCGAGATGAGGCGGAGGCGAGTGGGTTTGACGACTTCTTGACGAAACCTATTTCTTTCGAGAAGATTGAGAGTTTATTACAAAAATTAAGTATGAAAAAGATAATCAAGAAGTAATAAATTATAAGAAATAAACATTACTTTATTATATTTTATATTATTTTAAAACTCTTTTTAATAAATTAATTGAAATTTATTATAATAAATTTAAAAATATTAGAGAACTCGGTTATTTATATATTTATATTCCGGAGATATTATATTCTCTCGTTTTATTTTCGGTCTAGATAATATATAATATTATCTTTATTATCTGATATCTATCTATATTATAAATATATAGCTAGGAAGTATAGATATAGAAATATCAATATATATATAGTATATCGCCTTCTACTTCTTCTATATATTATAAAACTGTTATAGAGGCTAGAATAAATAGAGGCTATAACTGGAACGAATAGCAGCCAATTTTCGCCCTACTTGGGGCAGCCGACTAATCCGCGTACTATATCTCGACCGAATGGCGGCTATTCGTCGCGGAATAATAGGGTAGGGGAACTCACTTCGTAGCAATATCTGATGACTGACTTACTTGGCGCGCACTCTAGCACATCCTGCAAGATACTGAAAAGGACCCGAGCCTGTGTAAGGCTTAGCATAGCAACGGTACAGTTGCGAGATACTCTTGGGATCGAAGTCTGTGCCGACAGGGCCAGAATCAGCCGTCTCAGCACATATAGTTGTTGTACAAATTGATTTCCAATCAGCTTGGTTCTTCCTATACCTAGGGCAGGGATTATTTCCGATGTTGCGGCTTCATTCCTGAGCAGCAACAGCCTCACATCACAATAGTCTTCATGAAGACCTCTATCATATGGATGCGTTACGAATATATTAACTTACGTTAGCCAAGGGTATTGAATATAGCTGTGTTAGACGAAATCAGGGAGTCTGTCCTCCCTGCGACACGCTAGCTTTATGTGGTAAAGTGGGCATTTGGAAGTGTGTCGAGCACGCTTCCGCTCAGGGCTTAGATAGTAAGACATCTTCAATATCACTCAACTGCTGGTATACGCCATCGCTCCTCCCGGTTCCTATTCCCTCATTCCAAGAATTCTAGCTAGATGAAATCAACAATGTCTTATAAATTTCACATATGGCTGGAGATATCTTCGCCTGCGATGCATTTCAAGCGGACTTGTCCACGCATTGGATCGGACAGCTGTCGAAGAGAGTTTTCCATCCGATTTGCCATGTGTTCGATTCGTGCTTCTCCAACAACCCTGGAATCAAAGCAGAAACGCAGACAGACATTGCCAGAGGGATCAAGCTGACATTCGACATACATAGGGTAGTCACCAGATCGTCGTCCCAACTCAACAATCGCGTCTTTTGACGCTACAAGTCCCTTGACAAACAATTCCGTTTCTGCGTCTCTATAGCGGAAGTCTCCTTTCTTGATCGCCGACTGAACTACAAGCAGCATCTGAATTTCACAAGCCAATGCAGCATCGTCACTCGCTTGACAGATCTGTTCCAAGCCCGTGTGCTCGAATGGAACCATAATAGTTGCTTGGTGTTGGACTCTTTGTAGCAGTTCGGTGAAGCGTTCCTCTCGATCGAGCTGAACGCGTATTGGTACTGTGCTGAACACTGGACCTGCCACCCGCTCAATCCCTGGCACTGCTGCTTGGCGACCCATTACTGTCGCTCCAAACAGCGCTTCATTTGAACCGAGAGTACTGGCAATCGCAACAGAGAAAGCCGACCGTATGATTGTTGCTGGCGTGAAATAAGTTCTGCTCCAGTTCAGATCCTGAACCATGCGCTTCAATTCGCTATCGACTCGAGGCTGCGGTTTGTATAGCTCGCGTGGCGGAAAGTGTGCGCCCTGCAAATTGGTGAATTGACTTTTCCAAAAAGCCAATGCTGCTCTTTGATCTCTTCCCGTGACATATTTGGTAAAAGCCAACATGTTCTCGAGAGGTCTTGGAGTGCAATTAAAGTAAAATTTTTCGGCTTCTGCAAGCATGAGTCGAAGTGCCCACCCGTCATACAGAGCCCAGTGCATCTCCCAAACAAAATCGACGCGAGGGTGGTCAGTTGACTTGACAATGGCAAACTTCGCTAGAGGCTTGCCAGGTCCCATCTTGCTTTTCTCGGAGTGATGTTGACAACTGTCAATCCTTTCATGTTGCGTCCATTCGACTGTGTCTTTCAGAACTACTTGCACAAAACCCTGTACTGGGATGCTGACAATGCGCGTTCGCATAATGGGATTTCTTGAAACGACTTGGTTCCATGCGTACTGGAATCGTTCAAGATCCACGTGACCGTGAATTTCCATGACATGCCTTGTCATAAAATCCTCATCTCCACGTGGCATGCGCGACCAAATCTTTGTCATGGTTGTGAAATCATCATTTGCGTTGTCTAGTGCCTCGACATAGAAGTCCACACTGTGTTCCTTTCGGTCGTGTTTAGTTTGTGCCCTGAGAGGAGGGAAATACTCTGTATCAAAGTTTTCAAATTGACTTTTCCAAAACGACATAGTAGAATCCTCAGATTTACCGACGAGATGCTCGAAAAATGCCTGATAAAGTGATTCAGGTTTATTTCCCTCACTATTGCAGGCTCCAGTAGTGCCCTGGGGCGGCTTATCCTCGGTGGTGAGGAGATAGTGGATTGCGTTGACAAAGCCCAATGCAACTTCTTCAGCCAATGACTGACTTATTGATGCCTCTCTGATCTGGATGGCGACCTTGATTTTCTCGCCATCAAGTTGGCCACTCAATAGTAGGTCGTACTTTCAAGCGTCAATGGAGAACAGGAATAAATGATACGATAGTAATATCACTCACCTCGTGTGGATCTTGATGATCCTGCTACTGCATCTCCATGCTTCTTTTCTTACTCACAGCAAATCGATCTGCTTCTCTGACAGTCACGCAGTGTTGAAAAGAGGTCGCCCACGCAGACTGATCCTATACTGGACCTCTGCAAGGGATACATGCTGAAACCTGAGGTGATCGATGCAGTTATTGGAAGTTTTCGCAAGGACTGCAGCCGGCGACGCCTGCAGGTTCACCCGACCGATGAGCATATGTGCCAGAGGACCAGCAACTTTCTCAATATCATCCACTGGTATGTCTCGCCCAGAAGCTAGATAGCCGAAACAAACTTCCTGCATCCCCGTGAGGTAGGATAGGACCATTGCCCAGCAAACCTGGAGAAAGACAGGCCGCGTTATCTCTCTGTTTCTGCAAAACTCAACAATTCCCGATGTAGATTCACTCGGAATGGTGATGTATCGAAAACTATCTTTGGTTATAACTCTGGACAGCGAATAGCTTCTTGGAACTTCACATGCTTGGACCCCTTCGAGGAAGTTTGTCCAGAAAGAGACTGTTTCTTCTCGCGACCTTGCCGTTATATGACGAACGCTTTCTTTGAATTGCGGTGCAGGGGAGAGAGCAACATTATCGTAAGCGGACACAATATCCTGCACTAGGGTTGAGAGAGGCACCATCGAGCATGGTATGGTTGATGTCCAATCTGCAAGCAACATCTTCGCCCAATTGACAAGTTGTGAACATGTGATGAGGGGAAGATGCTGGAAATTTTGGGCTTTCAAGACTGTAGAGCGCCTCTTTAGGACTACTGGAGAAGATTTTGATGTGCGAAGTGTTGACTTTTGAGCCAGCAAGCACAATTTGAAGATATCCTGCGCTTTCAGGGTGAGGTTCAAATATGGTTGATAAGATGGCATGCCGCTTGACCACCATCTTCCATGCTGATTCCAGTTTTGAAGGTATTATATGATCCCCCTGTTTGTTGGAAATGCAGGTCCAGATCCAGAACGTTGCGTATGAGCTCAGTCCAGCATTTGCACTTAGCATCATCCCCTCCTGCATTGGCAAGGTCGGGTACAGATCGACAACGTCGCTGGCTTTTAGTCCAAGGCTCGGAAGTCTCTGATTCAACAATCTATCGAGACCTCTATCCGAGATTGTGACCAAAAGAACATCACTTCGTGTCAAACTGACAGGTGTCTTCATGAGGTTATATATAGCAGCCTGCAAAGTTTGAACAAAACTTTGAAACCACCCTCTCAGTCTACCCTGATGCTTCAGTCCCTTATGGAAAGTAAAGGTCACAGCGAGCCTTCCCTCTTGAATGGCCATGTTTGCCTCGATCAGAGCAAGGCGCTTTGAGAATTCGGAAACAACTTCCAAGGAACGATTGTTTTCAAATGGTTTCGCCAGCTGAAATAAACCGTCCGAGCTCTCCAATTGTTAATATCGACCTGCCAAGTTGACCAAGATCTCAATTTCATCGTGATCTTTGAACTTTTCTTTGCACTATTCACTGTAATAACGAGAGGCAAAGTAAGGCTGTCCCTTCGATGGAACTTGGTATCTCATATCTTTGCCATATCGCACAGCATGAACGATGGTACTCTCAGACGTAATCTCGAGAGGAAGGGGGTGTACAGTTGTGAACCACCCAACGGTTCCTGAGACATCAAGTTGAAGATTATGGGGTTGTTCTCGGCCATGTCCTTCAAAAAAGACTAGGGGAACAGAGCGCTCCGGGAATGCCTGTCGGAATGAATAAACTAATGAACCAAGGATGAAGTCCAAAGGCTCCGTCCGCAAGGCGTCATTGCATTGACCCATGAGCAGGTCAGTCATATCACTATCTAGCTTGAGCACACAGTTCTCGGAATTTGCGCGAGTATTCTCAGCTGGATCAAAATCCCAGAATCCGAAGTTGGCCTTCGGAACTTCGAAAGGCAACACCTCCTCAGGACTCAAAGCGCGAACCATATCACTCTGGAGCTTACACCATGCAGGAAACGAAGGGTAGTCCTGTGAACCGAGCTGGCCAAACTTGACATGCTCTTCAATTTCGCTCCATATAATTCGCCATGAAACAAGATCAATCACCAGATGATGGGCGGAGAGCACTAGCATTTGCTCTTAATGCTCGATATTGAAAAGATCACCTGCAAAGACAGGTCCAATCGAGATGTCTAGCTTAGCTTGTCGAGCTTGTGCAATTTCCAGTACAGCAGATTGCTCGGGCACGTTATGTTCATCGAACACAAATTATTGATTTTGATCATCTGCTGCAGCAACAGATTGTTTCCAATTACAACCATCATCTCGGTGGAACCGGACCCGTAGCATCCCGTGGCGACATACAACTGCCCGGAGTGCATTACAAAGGACTATGGCCGAAATATCGTAGTTCATCTCAAGAACAAAGCTTTGGTTGAAGTGATTGTGACCATCGGGAAATATATTGAAAAACTTCGTCTGTATCGGCGACAGAAGGAAAGGTTCACCCGTGTCCACATCTTGATTGGCTGACCGTCCAATGATGGTTATTCTTTTACAACGTGGCGCCAGCTTTTGAATAGTTCCAGCTTGTAAAACATCGCTCATGCTGACTGAGACCTGCTGTGCACGGCATTTCGAGACAACTTGCATGGCTGTGATGGAATCGCCTCCAAGTTTCGTGAAGGCTTTGTCAACAGAAATAAGGTTGGTCGGTAGCTTCAGGACTGACACCCACACTTTCTGCAGAATTCTTTCCATTTCCGTTGACGCAGTGACAGCTTCCTTCTCCTCGGCGGTGGCGCGATACTGTAGCCATGAAGCAATGCCAATTTTGCGAAGGCTGATGCGGTCAACCTTGCCAGTAATTGTCATCGGAATCGCCTGAACCGGAATGAAGGCTGTTGGGACCATGTAGACCGGCAGCTTCTCAGCCAGGATATCCGTCAGTCCCTTGCATGCCATTCGGACTGAGTCGGCGTGTTTAGGCTGCGAACCTACCCACCGGGTTGGGGCACCCATGGGTGGGTTATAGGGGCTGATTTGTACCCATTGGGTGGGTTGGGGCGGGTAACCCAACCCATTTAGCTGTCACGGGCCCATTTAGGGTACGTGCCACCCCAGATTGGGTAGGCGGGCAGTTGGAAAACCCACCCATGGGTACCCGTGGGTGGGTTGGAGATGGCAATTACCCACCCATGGGTACCCATTTCGCAGCCTAGGCGTGTTCCTTGTCCGTTTGATCCTTTGAGCTATTCAGCTTGAGGAAGACAACAAGTATCACAGTATCCATATCTTCTGGCTTGATAGTTTCAGCAAATACTTGCAACTTCCCTCGCGCTGAGTTCGTCACCTGTAGTGCTTCTTCAACATGTCGCTCCACCTCACCTAGTTCCACCCGTTGACCACGGATCTTGACCTGTGTGCCTTTACGACGGACATACACAATAGTACCATCCTCGTTGTATTGCACCAGGTCACCCGTGCGGTATAAGCGTCCACGTCGACCGCATTTCTCAGGTCCTCCTTGTAAGAGCCAGACTGGATCATCCACAAACGATGCCGCAGTCTTCTCAGGGTCATTGAGATACCCTTTGCTAACCAAATGTCCTTCAAGGCAGAGCTCGCCCACCATACCGACAGGCGTGAGTGACTGATGATTTTCCGGATCCACAATCCACGTGCAGACGCCAATTCCCCGGCCGATGGAGATACGTCCACTGACATCAATATTATGGCATGTTGTCATTGGTGTACACTCCGACGGGCCATAGATGACCTTGATCTGGCAAGTCTTACCAGCTAAGGAAACGACATCCTTTAGCAAAACTTCTTCGCCACCAAGCAGAAGCGAATCCAGCTGTCCAAGGGCTTCAGGATCAATATGACGTGCAACAGATGGAGTGAGGAAAGTCAGTGTAACACGGTACATTTCAAAGCACTCAGACAGTGTGTTTTGGAGTTGTGCTTCTGAAGGTACACAAAGAGTGCCCCCGCTCGATATCGTATGGAGAAGATTGTACCAAGCTGCATCGAAGGCATATGCCGAAAAGTCAAGGACGCATGAGTTGCTATTGAATCCAAAGGCTTCGTGTTGGCAAGCAACTGCACTGCTATAGCTCCTGTGAGTGATCTGGACGCCCTTGGGAGTACCAGTGCTTCCTGAGGTAAACACAATGTAAAGCACGGTATGGGGATCCACAACTGGCAGCCGCGATTGATCTACGGTGGAGGGCGTTGTTAGGAGCTCACTGTAAATGGACAAGATGTCACACTGGCCAATGCGGTGGGCCAGATCTCTCTTTGTGATTGACGAAAGAATCAATTGCGCCTTTGTTTGGTCGGCGACAGTTCGAAGTCGTTCTTCGGGCTGCTTGGGATCTAGCCCAACGGCGGCTGCCCCGGTCTTCATGACTCCAAGCATTGCAACAGACATCCACATAGACTTTTCGAAGCATAAAAGTACAGTCGCTCCGGGACCTATACCCTGATCAAGTAGTCGATGGGCTAGTCTGGTAGAATGATTATCGAGCTGTTCATATGTCCAAGTACCATCCCAAGCTTCAATAGCCAATGCATTGGGGTTTTCCAAGACTCTCTGTCGAAAGAAATCCTGGACCGGAATGTCTGCTGCCTTGCAGATAAATATGCGAATTCCATCTCTAGACATCCTCTAGGTCCCGATTTGTAATGATCGCAAGATCCCGAAGCCTCGCAATGCCCGTTTCTGTCTTGGATAACTGACGGATGATCTCTCCAAACTGGGAGATGATGCGTTGAATCCTTAGCTGAGAGAAAATTTCGGAGTCAAAGGTGATGCACAGACGGAGACCCTTCCCAGTGAATTGGCACTCTGTGACAAGAAAATGGTCGCCGAATGTTTGGCCCGGGGGTTTCTTTTCAATACTTGTGGCTCCTTCAATCCGCCCCTCGTCAGATGGTAAAATGAGGAGAGAATGGAGGTTGGATACAGCAGCAGCCTCGGAACCGATTTGGCGTAACCAATGCAGACCAGGTCCTGCATGTAGCGCAATATCGTTTGCCTGATTCTGAATATACTCGAGGAAGAGTCTGATACTGGAGCTAAAGTCTAGGACAGCCCGGATCGGTATCATTGATATGTTCCCTCTGATGGCTGACTTGCTTCCGGGCACTAGCTCTTCTCGCCTAGCTATATTCATACCAAATAGTACATCATCAAACTCGCCGAGATGGGCCAGAAGGATAGACCACGCCGCACTGATAACTATCTCTGGTGGAAAGTCACAAGTCCACTCGATTTCTCCAAGAGTCAAGTTAACATCGTCTACAGTGCAGGAAGATATGGAAATCTTGGAAGCAAGAGAGTCGGTGATTTGTGTACCAGAGAGCTGTGCTTTCCAAAACTCCGTTGTCGAGCTCTTTGAAATACCGAAGATGAATTCGAAGAAATCATCAGAGAGAGACTTAGTTTTTTCTTGCTCGACTGCATTTTGCTTATCCTGGAAATTCTCATATAAAGTCTCTGCTTGAAGCGAGATTTCTGTTGAAGTGAGATATTGGATTGCCCATGCAAGTACGGTGCAAACTTCTTGAGCTACCTCGTGACTAATCGAATTTTTGTTATAGTGCAGCTTGAGATCTACGCTGTCGGTGTCCAAGTACCCCTCGAGGAGCAGATCAAACTGGGCATTTCTTGTTAGCTGGGCAGCTATTCCGGAATGAATTTTTTCAAATTGTATACCTCATGTGGGCTAACCAGATGATGTTGTTCAAAAGAGAAGGTTTTCTTGTCGCTCTCCCTAAATGGATTGGTTCGGAGCAACGATATCATAGTGTTAAAAAGTCCCCCAGAGACACCCATAACATGCTGTATCTCCGCCAAAGGGATTTGCTGATAGTTTCTCTATGTTTTTAACATGGACCTTGTTGAATAAATGAGAGAGCGAATAGAATTTTGAAGGTCAATCCGACTAATCGGCATGTTCGCCAAAGGTCCAAAGATTCTGTGGCTTCCCTCAACTGGGATATCCCTTCCCGAAGCTATGTACCCGAAGCACACATCATCCATTCCAGAGTAATGGGAAAGAACAAGGCCCCATGCGATGTGGATAAATACGGAGCGTGTGATTCCAACTCGTTTGCAAAACCCAGTTATATCTGCGAGCGAATCTGCGGAAAGGGAGATGGTGCCATGGATATCCATCTGCTGAACAGATTCCGATGGATAGAGTACTGGGAATTTGCACCCTTGCGTTCCAGAAAGAAAGTCTTTCCAAAATTTGAGAACCTCGACATTATTTCTGTTCTCGATATACCAGACTACCTCGCGAAAGGGTGGAGGAGTTGGCTGCACTCGGCCATGGTAAACATCTACCATATTCTGTAGCAGGATGGACAGAGAGTATGCATCGCACAGGGTGTGAGAAATATCCAGCCTGCAAGCAACTTGACTTGTGGTGGATTGATAGATGGTCAAGAGATGCTTTGGTTTGTTGGCTCTGAAATTCGGTTGTTCTAGGTTGTAGAGTGTTGCTTCGGGGTAGCCCAAGGTTGCAATTTGGGAGACTGGGACTTCCGATTTGCTTAGAATAATCTGAGAAAAGCCTTTTCCATCAGGACGAGGACCAAAGACAGTTGAGAATATCTCATGTTGGCTTGCAGCAGTCTTCCATGCAGCCTCAAGTCGGCCTATTTCTATCTTTTCCCCGTTCTGTACTATGCATTTCCAGACCCAGTATACTGCGTAGGAGGAGGTGCTTATAAGTACACCCTCTTGCAGTGGAGAACACGAGAAGATATCTTTGATTATATCAAGCTCGACTCCTAATACGGAAAATTGGTATATATTCCAGGTATGGCGGGAAAGAGATGACGGAGGTGTGTTCGTTGCTATGAGGCTAAGATCATCGGGCTTGTTTGGATTCTTCATCCTAATGATTATCAGATAGATAGTTAATTGCAGTATCCCAGGTTTAATGAAAAGGAGTTGGTTTCAGGAGTAAGCAAAAGACCTGGGTAGATACTCATGTGCACACCCCATTTAGTTATAATCGTGGGTGGCCCTACTTAAGTCTTAATCATGCTAGCATGCGCTTAAGTGGGCGCACGCAAGTTGGCATACGCCTACTTAAGCACATGCTGGCATGATTAAGACTTAAGTGGGGCCACCCACGATTACCCCATATTGTTCGACTAGCCTCGGAGTCAGAGGGTTTCCCATAGTATTTCTACCCCTCAACCCCCAACAGTTCTAAGAGAATCAGTATCAACACCTATCTCATATCATTATTGCGCTCATTTTGATTCCAACGCCCTTACTGGCTAGTAAACCCCGGGGTATTTCCTATAGCTGACCGGGTAGACTGCACTCCAGTGAAAGCGGCGGAGTGAGATTTACCCTTACAGGACCACAAGTGCTAAAACCTCCGTTAGTACACGCTACGAAGGTCGGAGGCGTAAGTATTGTAAAACACACCAAAAAGCAGCCAAAAGTACCCTATATAGCAAAGGTTAAGCTAATTAGAATATATCGCTGGTTGAAAATTTGTATAGGTAAATCCAGATATATAAATATCACGGAAGTAAGTAGTGGAACCTGGTATAAGCAGATCGGATTAACCAGCTAAGTTAGCTAGCAACCTGATCTAAATAATAATACTTTATAAGTTAAGGAAAACTATAAATTATAACTTAGAAATACTAACTCGATAGATTATTAATTAATAAATAATCTATCTTTTTTCTCCGAAAATAAAGAGTTTAGTAATTATTAATCAAATATAGATACTTGCGAAAAGATTATTAAATATAAAATAATATTATAAACTATAAAGTCTGAAGACTTTAGATTTAATTATATTAAATAATAATAGAATTTTAAATAGAAATTAAATAATATTGGATAATATATTATCTAGTACTAAAAGATAATATATAATAATATATTATTTAATATTATTTAGAAAAATAAAGATTTATATAAATAAATAGTTTCTTTAATATATAGAACTTTATAATTAACTTAAATAATAATTTATTAATTAGTTATTATTACTTTAATATTACAAATACTTATTTTCTGAATTATATAAAAGTAGTTAAGATATTAAATATTAGAGATTATAATAATTAATAATACTATTATAGATTTATTATTGATAATAGTTATATAAGAAATCGATTATTTATTTATAATAATAGATAAATAAATAGTAATTGTTATTAAATATAAAGTTCTATATATTAAGGAAAACTATCTTATTATATAAACTTTTATTTTCTACTATTCTATTAATCTTATTAATTCTAATAATATTAAAACTATTAAGATTATTAAGATATTAGATAATTTTTATCTAAGATTCTACTAAAAGTATTATTAATTACTTTAATATCTATCTATTTCTAAATATCTTATTTCTATAATATTATTCTTTATAAAGATATATTAATAATTATAAATATCTTTTTTCTATTTCTATATTATAAATATAGATATTTAAACTCTATTTTATTATATAATCTCTATATAATAGTTCGACTTTATTAAATAGTAATTAACTACTTTCTAAGTTTAAGATCTTTAAACTCTTATTTAAATATATTATAATACTATTCTTTTTCTAATTTAATATTATTCTGATATTTATTATAATAATATAAAGTATCTATTTAAATTTATAATAAATATCTTGTTTTCTTTCTTTTCTTTATTATATCTAAATATATTTCCAAATCTACAAAAAGTTATTATAATATATATCTTTATTCTAAAAAGAAAGGAAAAATAATATTTATAAAATATTTTCATTATATATCGAAGAATCTCAAATATTATATTCTTCTTAATTTCAATTAATATAAAGAATATATAAGAAATATTAGAAGATCTTTTTATAATATATATAATAATTCGGTATCTTTATAAGAAAGTATTTATTAAGAAGAAATCTAATTCGAAATTAAAGAAAAAGTAGTTATTTAATAGAAATAAAAAGCTTTTATATATTATATATATTTAAAGAAATAGTAGAAGGTTCTGAAAAAAAAAACTAGAAAAATATTATAATATAATCTATATATAATTGATATATTAAAGGAATTTGAAAAGAAAAAGAAATTAGAAAGAGAATAAATTAAATAAACTAAATAAATTCTTTAAATATCTAATTTCTCTAAAATCGATTTTTCGATTTTTAAACTTCTTTTAATAAATAATTCTAAACTAACTACTTAATTGGAAACTAAGGATTTCTTAAATAGAATTTCTTTAAATTTTATAAATAATTTAGATATTTGATTAGTTTTTATATATTTTCCAAATATAAATATCCTTTTTATTTAATCAAGTAATAAAATTTTCTTCTAATATATTTATGATTTAGTATTTCTTTAACTTTATATTCGATATTTAGATTAACTAATTTAATTTCGATATAAAGTATATTTAGTATTTCTAATAATATTAGTTCAAGAAATAAAATATAAACTATTAAATATATATTTATTATTTATGATAACTCTAGATAGTAATTAATTAATTTGATTATTTCGCTGATTATAAAGAATTCTAACTTTTTATAATCTAGTTTATTATTTAGTTTTTTTATATTGATATTTTATTTAAGAAGATAAATCTTATTTCTCTTTTTAAATATTAGTTCTATATTATATTTCTAGTTATAATACTATATTATTTATTATATAATAAATCTAATATCGAATAATAATTATTTATATAAATTCTTTAAATCTTCTATCTTTATTATATTAATATCTAAGTTTGTTATATCCAGAAACTAAATATTATATATTTTTGGTTTGAATCCAAAATTAGTATATATTAGTAATATATTTATTATTATAACTTCAAATATATTATATATAAATTATATAAATAATAGTAATTCTATTTAATAATTCTATTAATAATTTATATAATAGTATAAATACTATTCTATAATCTAGTTCAATTATTCTATCTAATTATCTATTTATAGATAAAATATTATTGAAAACTTTCTTTTAATTTTTAGTAATATTATAAATATCTATCAAAACTTTGATATAAAGAATTTATTTTAATCAGAAATAATTTCTTCTAATATATTATATATACTAACTATTATTTATAAGAATATATAAACTAAGTTTTTAGTTATATTACTTTTTCTATATAGAATTATATATCTAAACTTAGTAAATTAATTTATAATTACTAAAATAGAATTATATATTATTTCTATAATTGGATTTTTTGAAGATAGTAATTTAACTATAAAATCTTATATAATAGATTTCTATAATTAAAAAGATATATTTGGATTTTTGAATTAATTATATAAAATATATTATAAGATCTTATTCTATATATAAATATTATAATTTCCGATAATTTCTTCAACTATCTTTTTTATTTATAGAAAATAATAATTTGTTTTTATTTTTACAAATATTTTTATAATTCTTTAATATCTATAAATTAGTAACTTATATTATTTCCAAATAAATTACTTAATTAAGATCGAAGAAATATATATCTTTATATAGAAATATATAATTTTATCTTAAATTATAAATCCTTTATCTAGTTTTTCTAATATTTATTTTATAATTAAATTGTTTTTATAATATTCTTATATTTATTTTTCTAAGTAGTTATTATAAAACAATATTATTATAATTAGTTATATTAAGTTGAATACTAACAAATCTTTTTTTTAATAAAATATAATATATAATTATTAGAATTAATAGTACTAATAGGATAATAGAAAATAAAGATTTATATAACTAGATAGTTTTTCTTAATATATAGAGTTTTATATTCAATAACAATTATTACTTATTTATTTATTATTATAATTATAATCGATTTTCTATATAACTATTATTAATAATAAATCTATAATAATATTATTAATTATCGCGATCTTTAATATTCGAAACTTTAACTACTTCTATATAATTCAGAAGATAAATATTTATAATAATTCTTTAGTTTTATAAAAAATAATAAATCTAAAATTATAAATCGAAATTAGAAAAAAATTAATTAGAAATAACTTATTAAAGATATAAATAAAAAACTAATTAAGAAATTTAGAACTATTCTAAGATTAAAATAAATTCTTTACAATATATATATAAATAGATATTTACTCTAAATAATAATAGATTTAGAAATAATAGAAAATTTTATAATATTAGAAATTATAATATTAGTAAAATTATAAATTCTCGAGAAATCAATTCTATATAAACTTTACTTTATTAATAAATAATTAGCTAAAGAAAATAGATTGATTTAATATAAAATATAAGAATTTAAGATATAACTAAGATAGTATTCTGAATAAATAAAAATAGATTTGGTTTTACTAAAAGAATATTAACTAATTTTGGAAATATTATAACTAAAGAATTATAATTTATATATTAACTAGATTATAATAACTATATAATATAATAAACATAAATATAAGATAAAGTTTATATAGGATTTTATAAAACTAATATCTAATTAGAAACTAAAAATAATATATTTATCGAAATTAGATATCTTAGTTTAGAAATCTCTATTAAAAAATATATTAATATAATATTAGAAATATATTAAGATCTTCAAGAAAAGATTTTACAAAAATATCTTATTAAAGTATTAACTTTAGAATTATAAAATAAAATTAGAAGAAGAAAAGAAATTATTATTTTTACTAATTATATTATTATCAGAAAAAAACTTGAATTATTTCGCGAATATCTCGATAAAAATTTAATAAAAGAATTTATTAAAGAATTCTCTTTATTTATAAAAATACCAATTTTCTTTATACTAAAGAAAGAGAATAAGAAAAGTAAATTAATTATTAATTATTATAAACTTAATATTATTATTATTAAAGATCGATATCTATTATTATTAATTAGTAAATTATAAAATCGAATTAGAAAAACTAAATATTTTATCAAGTTGAATTAATATATAAAATTCAATTTAATCTAAATTGAAAAAGGAAATAAATAGAAAATAATATTTTATATATAATATAAATATTATAAATACTAGATTATATTCTTTAGATTTATTAATATATTAGTAATATATATATATTTGGTTAATAATTTATTAAGAAAATATCTTGATAACTATTATATAATATATCTAGATAATATCTTGATCTTTATTAAGATCTTTAAAGAATATATCAAGATTATATAAAAAATACTATAAATTTTGATAGATATAGATATTCTATTTAAATCTTCGAAATATAAATTCTATATTATTAAAACTAAATTTTTAGAATATATTATTAGAATCTACAAACTCGAAATAAATTTAGAAAAAATAAAAGAAATTTTGAAATAGATATAGTTTATTATAATTAAAGAAATATAATTATTTTTTGAATTTACAAACTTTTATAAATAATTTATTAAAGATTATTTGAAAATTATAATATTATTTATAAAGTTAACTAAAAAGGATTATAAATATAAATAAAATAATATAATATAAAAGATATTTAATATCCTCAAATAAGTTTTTATATAGATACTAGTTCTTATTATATTTAATTTAGAATTATCAATTATTATTAAGATAGATATATCAGATTATATATTAAATATAGTTCTTAGTTAATTAAATAAAGATAAGAAATTATAATTAATAATATATTATTTAAGAAAGTTATAATTAGTAAAATATTATAAAAACTGATTAGCTGATATAAGATACAAAGATTATTAATCTAGATTAGAATTTCTCTATAATTATTATAATGAACTTTCAATAATAAAGTAGATTTAGTTTTAGAATTAATAACTAAAGAACTAAGAGAATTCTAAAGTTCGAAGAGTTTAAATATAGGAAGTTGATTATATATAGAATATATAATATATTAACACTATAATAGTTTAGATAGAGAGTTTAACTAAATAAGCTTTAAGCAAGGAACTAGCTCTAGGCTACTTTTATAAAGTTCGTTATATTACTCCCCTTTTCAAATAAGCTTATCCTCGAATATTATTATCTTAGCTAAAAGCTGATAATTAGTATTAGTTAAATAAGTATAAGGTAAAGAATATATTAAAGAAATAAACTAAAGAATATATATCTTTAGGCTAGTATTATTAGGTAATTACTATCTATATAGTTATAATTCTCTTCTCTATTTTGGAATAGTTGTAGCTATTCAGATAGAAGAGTAAATAAGTTAGAAAATATTAGATTCTCTAAGTAGAAATTATATAACTTATATAATACTATCTTCAAATCAGAAACTTTATATCAGATTAGATTAGTATTATAGTTAAGTTAGGAAATATAATATTCTAGAGATCTATAATATTTTCTATAAGTAAGTATCTTATCAACTTCGTATTTATTAGTATCTATAATATTGAGTAGTAGTAGAGATTTATTATACTAGTTAGATAATAGATTATTGATAGTTTTATATAATTTGTCTATTAGGAATATATTATAGATATATATTATATTAGATAGTTCCAAATAGAATAAATAACCTATTTTCTCGAATACCTTAAAGTATCTATTTATAAAGTAATCAAACTTTCTTAATAATTACTATATCGAGAGATATTATATATCTAGCTATATATAGTTACTTATATCGAAATTAATAGATCTTCGATATATATTAGCTATTTTAGATATATAATCTTATATTTTCTATATAATAAAGTATATATATTTAAGTATTTTGCAATTATAGCAAATATAGATATAGGTATTATCTATATTAAGATTATCAATTATAAGGTAATTTATTTATTAGCTTTATAAGATTCTAGGAATATATCTATAAAGTACTTCGAAAAATAGAAGATCTCCAAACAACAAATATAAAAGTGTTAACTAAATATAATCTATTATAAAGAGGTATTTTGATTAATTATCTTGATAATAACTGATAAAGAATCTTAAATACTTTTGTAAATACTAATTATAAATCTCTATCTAGCTATTTATTTACAAATAATCTATAATAGAGAATTTGATATCTATATCTAGGATACTATTGAATTCCTTCTAGAAAGAGGAGATAAATTAAGAATTACAATTTGATAATATAATGGTTGATAGATCGTAATATTGGTAAATATATATCAAGTATAGTTTAGCCTATTTATATATATCGATAATCTTATAATAGGAAATAGTAATAATCTATTTACTTAGATAATCGATAATAACTAATATATTATCGAATTTATATTTGTTCTTATTGAAGCTATAATAATCTATAGTAATATATTTCCAAGTATATATAAGGATTGATAAGAGATATAGTAAACTAGGTATTTTATCTCTTGGTACTAAACTATAATAATAAATATAGTAGTTATATATATAAATAGTAATATTGCTTTGAAAGCTATATTAATAATATTAGTAGATAAGTAATAATATAGTCTTCTGAATATCAAGGTATATAGTTATTATAGAATCGTGAACTTTATAAATTAGAAGAATATACAAATTAGTTATATCAGAAATAATCAGATAATCTTTATATAGTAAAAAACTATTTTGTATAGAAAACTTAACTTAGTTGGTAGTTAATATAATTCTTAGTAATTATAAATTTTTCGTCTTTCGGTTTATCTATAAAATATATATAATGAAAGTTAGTTGATTTGGTATATTATATAGCTCGGATAACTGAGAGTTAGTTTCGCAAAAGTAGATATATATTTAAATAGTAATTATCTAAAAATCCAATTACTTTTCTTTTAGTAACTATTGTATTTTTTTCTTTTTCTTAGCTTTGTTCTAGAAGTCCAATTCGTCTGTTTTGCAGATTAAAATATTAGCTAGAAGGTTCTGCTTTCTAAAATAATATATAATCAAGAAGTGGTAATTGGTAAGTAGTTTAGCTTAGTATATTTAACAAGTATTAAAAAACTTAATTGATATAAAGTACTTTAGTATTTTATAATCAATATAAATATATATCTAGTAAGGGATACTAGTTAGCTCGATATATCAATTCGTGAACGATTTAATAATAGCTAGTATTTCTTTATTATATATTTTATAATTAAGCTCTACTACTTATATAGTTTTTGAGAAATAAATGATAAGTAGATAATTATCTTTATATTTCTATAAAAGTATATTAGTTATTACTTTATCTGATATATCGATTTCTAGTATATAAAAGAATATATAATTATAGTATTTGAACAAAAGAGTAGAAATCAGTATCTCTTTTAGTATATTAAATATTTATTGATAGTTCTTATTGAAATTGAAACAAGTTCCGGCCTTTATTAGATTGATCAAGGGTTTTATAATTAGACTAAAGTTGTAGATAAACTAATAATAGAAGTTATAGAAATCTAAGAAAGATTGAATATCTTTTACAATACTAAGATATTGCTATTCTTATATAATAGCAACTTTTTCTAGATCTACTTCAATATCTTTGGTAGAGATAATAAATTCCAAGTATCTTATCTATTTAATATCGAATTCGCACTTCTTTATATCGACTTAGAAACTAGTATTTTGGAGATATTGTAGAACTAGCTTTATATATACTATATACTCCAACTTATTCTCAGAGTAAATCAGGATATCATCTAAATAAGTAATATAGAATATATCTAGATAGTCGAAAAGTATATTGTTTATATAGTACTAGTAGATTATAGAGCTATTTATCAGTCCGAAAGATATAACTTTGTACTTATATATTCTGTAGTATATTCGAAAGATAGTATATTCTTCTGAAGTAGAATCTATTCGAATATAATAGAAAACTTAGTAGATATTTAGTTTAATAAAGATCTTTATATTTATAATACTAACAAATATTTTGTTAATCAGGAATAATAGATACTGATTCTTATAGATAAAGATATTAAATATTCGGAAATCGATATAGAAATATAATCTATTTATAGGTTTCTTAACAAAGAGAATAGAAACTATAAATAATACTTAGCTAGGTTCAATAAAATCTTTTAATAGATTCTCTATAAGGTACTTCTTAATAGTCTTAAGTTCTTTAAGTAATATCTTATAAAGTAGACTATATTTTAATATTTTCTCATTATTATCTTCTAAATAGATCTTGTAGTTATAGAGATAATAGAGTAGTAAGATATCTGATTCGGCTTTAGAGAAGATATAAATATAGTTGATATATTTATCGAAGATTGGAAGCTTGGTAATATCTATTTATAGAAGAGAATATATAATTACTTATCGGGATTGAGAAAAGAGAAGTTAAGCTATAAAAGCTACTTTCTACTATTTTTCATTCTAGATATCTTAGTATTAATTAATTAGGCTATCTAGTTTTTTCAAAGTTATAGTAAATAGCTTGTAATCGCTGTATCTTTTATAAATAGTATTTAAAATAGTGCCCGAGATAGTACAAATTTCAAAAGTAAAGAGCTTATATATAGTAGAAGATATCTAGAGGGGTTTTGGAGAATATTTAGAAGTTGGAGGAAATAGTATTTTTACTACTCTCAACTTCTTTTTTATCTTGGTAGTATTTAGTTTTGCTAACTTCTTATAAGATAACCTAGTACTAATTAGGACTACTTTAGTTATACTAGAATTCAATTTACTAAATAAGGTAAAATCGAAGAAGATAGAATCTGATTCCAGTTTAGATAAATACTTTTCAGTTGGTTTATAGAGCAGGATAATTATATTAATTGTTTTAATCTAAGTTAGGAAATATTTCTTTTTCTAGAATATATCTAATTATCTATCTCTCCAATCAGTATCGGTTTAGTAGAAATAATTGATTGTAGATTTGTTATTATCTAGTTATATTTCGAAGTTAATAAAGTAATTGAATATATAAAATAGATTGGCTAGTTACTTAAATTGGTAATATATATAGTCTAGAAGTATATAATACTTAGTAAGCTATTATCGTTCTAGAATAATATACTGGAATCCAAAGTAGATAATTAAAAAGAAGGTAAACGATTGTATATAGTTATCAATTATAAAGTTAATTAAAGTATAATATATAATCTTCTAGTCTTTAGTACCATTATAGCCTTTGACTTATAAAGGGGATTTTAAATACTTAAAAATAGATTTTAGAATAGAAGAAAGATATTTAAAGAAAGATATATTGATAAATACGAAACTATTTGCTTTTAAGTTAATAAAAACTTTGGATTGAAAGAAAAAACTATTCTTTATTAAAGTATATAGAAATATTATATACTTTCCTCTTATTAAGATAGTAAGATCCAAGTATCTTATATCTTTTAGTTTACTTAGAAAGAAGTTTTTTACTAGATAGTATTTTTTACTTAGTTTATTTTTTTATAAACTATATAAGTAATTATCTTTTCTTCAGTTATAGTAAAACTCTCCTAGGTATCTATAAAGGTTTCTTGATCTTTATCTACTTCCGAGTATTCAATTATATCTATAATATAAAAGATATAGGATCTAGCTCGATCTTTATTATAGTTGCCTAAGAGAGTGAAGTAATATTATATATTACTTTGTTGAAAAGCAGAGATATTATAATAAGAGGTAAAGTATTATAGAGTATTAATAGATATAGAAATACCAAGATATAGATTCGCGGGTATATATATATATAGAGTATTAGGTTACTTTACTTAAGTAGTTAACTTATTCTTATTTGTAGTATAGAATCTATCTTATAATCTATAAATAGAGTTACTAGTAGGAGTATCGAAATATATAATATTTATAATCTTGATTTCTATTTTGTTTATTTCGAACTATTAATAGATTTATATATCGTCTTCAAAGGATTAGCTAGTTATATATCCTATATCTATAATATATTGATAGAACTCGGTAACTTTAATAATCAGGTTCTAGCAAAGAGTATACTTATCTATAATACCTATAATAGTAGTAAGTAGTATAAACTACTGATAGAACTTGGTAAAGCTTAAATTGTTTATATAAAATATATAATACTTATCGGCTATATACTATATTTTTGCTAGATTGGTCAAGAAAGTTGTTACTAATTCGACAAACTATATAACTATCAAAAAGAGGAATTACTATAAATATAACTCTTCGAGGTATACTAATACTATATCTTATATCTATTCTAGAATATATTGTTGTCGGAAGCTCTCGGTTGGTAGTATATACTAGTAAATCTCGAGTTATTCTAGTATAAATACTTTCTATAAACTTGATCTAATACTTATATTATTATTTAGTTTATTATATAGATCTATTACCTTAGGATAATAAGGAACTGAACTAATTGATATAGATAAGTTGTAGATTTATATATAGAATTACTACTATATCTTATATATTTTTACTATATATAAGGTATCTTGAGAGAAATATATATATTCTCTTATTAGAGGTACTAATATAGTTTGTTCGATTGATAATTGAATATTTCTTAATCTATCAACTTCTCTAGAAAGTTCTTATAGTTACTTTATAAAGAAGGTATTCTATTTTTCTAGTATTAATATATTTGTATTTGCTTAGTTATCGATACTCTTGTTAGTAACTCAGAAGATAATAGTACTAGATACTAAGCTTTATATCTTTTATTAAGAAAAGGTTCTGTTTTGATCTTTATTATTATTATTATTATCTATACTAACTCCTTCTTGGATATCGATATACTATCTAGAAGATAGGATATCACCAGTAGTAGAATAGATATTAATTGAATATTTAGGAGATATTCTATTTATTATTGTTATCGTTGCTGAATAAGGGATATATTATAAGAATTATTAGTAATTACTATATATCGAGGATCTCTTGGAATAGATCTACTCTTACTATTTAGTAATTAAGGTAATCAGAAGCAAAGAAGAATAAATAGCTGATATTATTTGGATAGTTATTAGTATAGCTAGTAAGGTTATAAGTTGTTAATAATATAATAAATCTTTAATAATAAAGTAGATTTAGTTTTAGAATTAATAATTAAAGAACTAAGAGAGTTTTAGAACTCGAAGAGTTTAAATATAGGAAGTTGATTATATATAGAATATATAATATACTAATACTATAGTAGCTTAAATAGAGAGTTTAACTAAGTAAGTCTTAAGTAAGGAACTAGCTCTAAATTGCTTTTATAAAGTTCGTTATAATTATAAATTTACTTGGTAAATAACTTATAAATTTGAACTTTAGAGATTAATAATCTCTTTATATAAACTTTCGATATTAATAATCTTAGAACCTTATTACTTAGATATTACTTTGTATTTTAGATTTCTTTTATAAAGATTATCAATTTATAAAAGAGATTGAAAAGATTGGTTTAAGAAAATCAAATAATTATTACTTTATTATATAATTATCTAATATTATTCTTATTCAATTTCTTTTTATCTAGCTATTACAATATATAATAGTTATAAATTTGATATAATATATAATTCTTCTATATAATTATCTATTAGCTTATTTAATAGCTACTTTTATTTATTTATTACTTTATTTATTATATTACTTTTATTATTATTGTTAACTTTTGTAAGTATATTGAACTTTAATATAATCGATAGTATTAAGTTTATTATTTATATTTAGTAGTTTATATAGTATTTGGAATTTAAATAATAATATCTAGTTAAGGATATCTAATATCTTATTAATCCTAATCTTATTTCTGATTTCATATATTTCAAAATAATTGATATAAATCAGAATAATATTCTCAACTAATTTACTACTTCTATATTATCTTTATCTATCTTCAATAAATTCAGAGTATAATATAATACTAAATTCTGTAAGAAATACTATATCAACTTCGATAACTTCAAATCTATAATAATATCTGATATTTAGATAATTGATATCAAAAATATAGATAGAAATAATATTCTTGATTTTTCTAATCTAAATAGTTAATAACTTTTATAAATAACTTTATCTATTTAGAAACCAAAATACTTAATATTATTAATTATTGATAATATTAAAGATATCTTCAAGTTTCTTAAAAGAGAATATAAAGATTGCAAAACTAAATAAGAAATAATATATAAGATATATAAAAAGATCTATATATAAATCTTATCAATAATCGATATAGCTTATCTTATTAATATCTCTCAATAAATATTAATAACTAGCAAAATCATTTTATATAATATAATTCTCTTTTTTAAATAATATCTTATATCTACTGATTTATTTATTATATTTGGTTTTTAATATAAGTATAGAGATATACTTTAATAAATATAATAAAGTTATATTATATCTTTAGCTTGGTTCAAGATATAGATTATTATCTATACTAAAACTAAAAGTTATAAGTTTCTCGAGATTTAAGAAATCTTTATAATTATTATCTTTCTCGAAATAATCAAGGAAAAAATTTATCTTATTTAGACTAAAAACCAATTAATTGAGATGGAAATAAATTAGTAGTTTAGTTTATTATATAAAACTCTTAATAACTATATTAATATTATTAGTAGATTTATTGAAATAAGATCTTATAATATCAAAAACAAAGATATATATATAATTAGTATATTTATAGATAATAATATATCTATAGAAGTGGTATCTAATAATCAATAACTATTAAAATTATTTACTAAAGATAGTTAAGGCTAATAAAATAAAAATAATAAAATTAAATTACTTTGTTTTTATTATTTTATTATTTAGTTAAAGGAAACTAAAAATCGATATAACTGGAAACTAGAAAACTATATTAACTTGAATAATCTATTATAAGATAAACTTCTAAAGAATATTTTTATAAATATCGAGATTAAGTAAATAAAAAAATAGATTAATAATCTAAGATAAAAGGATCTAAGAAAACTATTTACTAATAAAGAAATTAAATTACTAAATAAGAAAATTTCTATAAATACTTAATTATCTTTTCTTAGTAAAGTTATTAATATAATTATTTTATCTATTTTTATATAGATTAGTAATCCTAGTATATTCTTTATTCTAGTTATTACCAAAAAGTATTATTTAGCAAACTTAATATTTCTCAATAATTATAATATAATATATTTGATTAATGATATTTTATTTCTTAATAATAGCAAAATTACAAATATTAATAATAATAATATTATTGAATATAGTATTTCGTTATTTCAAATTATTAGATATAATATCTATATAATTAAGAAAATTCTCAATAAAATAAATAGTTCAAAAACTAAAGATCTTATATTAACTAATATAATAGTTATTCTTGGATTTTATATAAATATTATTTCTGAATTGTATTTGTAGAGATTAGATTTGTAGATATATAATTTTGATAGTATATTAAGATATAGTTTAATAAAGAAAAATATAATTATTATTACTTTTTCTTATATATATAATTTAGTTTTCTTGAAATTCAAGAAAGTTTCTTCTTATCTAATTATTATATATTTTATCTCTATAAGTTATATTATAATAATATACTTAACTATAAGTTATAAGATCAGAAAATACTATAATTGATTCCAAGATCTTATACTAATATAGTCGGATTTAGTTCAAATATAGTATAACTATATAGAATATCTTAATAAAGTTATTTTGAAGAAATTAATAGATAGAGTAAAAGAAGTAAGAATTAAAAAGATTCCTCGAATTAATTATAAAGATTATTTTCTAGTATATACCAAATAGGTTATTAATTATTAACTTAGAGATTAGTAATCTAGATAATTTTTTTATAAGATTATATAAGATCTTTTCGACTTTCCGAAAATATTTAATAATTATATATAGTTCTTGATAATTAAGGAAATATATAATAAGAAAATCTTTAGATTTCTATTAATCTAGAAAACTTATTTAGAAGTATTTTATATTATTACTATTTTTGAGATATAGATAAAATATCAATATAATTTATCTATATATATTATCAAATAAGATAATAATACTTTAGTAATTAGAATCAAAAATTATACTAGTTTTAAAATTTGGACTAAATAAGAAAGGATTGAAATAAAGCTATTATTAGCAAATATCTATTAATTAAATAATATTATAGAAAGAATAGAGTAGAAGATTATTACTAAATCAATTAAAATATAAATTTAAATAAACTTCTTTTTTAATCTTTAGTTTAAGATTATAACTATAATAATATATTTTTATAATATCAGTCTATTAGAAGTAAGAGATTTCAAAACTTTAAATAAAGTTCTTGATTTATAATTTTAGTAATATTTTAGATAGTATAATTTTATATTAATTATTAAAATCTATATAGATCTATAATCAAATTAAAATAAAATATACTAATTCAGATACTATATTTACCTTCTTGATAAAGATAGAAAGTTAGATATAAATAAGAAATTATATAAAGTGAATTCTCGAACTTATTTAGAATATCTAATAGATTATATATCTAGTATACTAATTTATAGAATCTGGATTTCTATACTTAAATAGATTATTATTATTTGAAATATTAGATTCAACAAGAATATCTTCTATTTTAAAGAAACTAAATCTAAGAAAGTTATTTCTAAGAAATATTTAAAAAAAATATCTTAGTTATTAGATATTTATATAATCGAAAACCTTGATAAATTAATTCTCGAAAATGATAATATAACTAATCTTATAGTTACTACTAAGAAAGTTATTTTATAATCTACTAATTAGTAGGAAGTTTATAAATAGGATTTGAAGATAAATAATAATCTTGATAAAGATAATAATAAAAGTTTTTCTAGTAATTTATAATCTGAAGATAATAATCTATATCTCAAAGGAAATAATAAGAGTTTAGATAAATACTAATTTGAAAATCAGTTTTCAAATTAGATAATCAATAATATTATAACTTAATCTAATATTAGTAAAAAGTTAACTAATCTTTATAATACTCTATTAGTAGTTAGAATAGATAACTAGATACTAGATAATTCTATATTAACTAATAAGTTGGAAATTAGAATACTAACTAAGTTTGAAAATAAGATAGATTTCAAATATTATAATATTGTCGATATTCTATATAAAGAATATAAAGATAGTTTAGATAATAAATCTTTCTAATTAGTATATCTTATAATTAAAGATATTCTATATAATCTTATATATATTATATATAATAGTAATAATTTATATAAATAGAAAGAGATTAAGATAATTTAATCTAATAATTTTTTATTATTGAACAAAAAAGGTTAATTATTTAAGAAATTAAGATTCGTTATTGAAATCTCTATAAGAAAATTAGATATATTTAAAAAAGCTTTTCTAGAAGTTAAATTATTTGTTTATAAAATAGATAGATTTATCTCTAAATTCGAAATATATAGAGAAAGATATTACTATTAGAGATATAATAAAAAGATTATTAATATATTTATTAAGATAATTATTACTTAACTATCTAAAAAAGATATTGAGAAATTTAATAAGTTTTATAATATATTCTGGTCTGATCAATTGAATATAAATAGAGATAAAGAAATTAGAAATTTTATAATACTTTATAATATAATAACTACCACAATTGCAAATAAATAAAAGAAATCTATATCGGATATAATATAGTTATCCAAAATCTATATTAGCTAAATCTAAAAACTTTTGAAATATTATTATAATCTTAATAACTATTCTCTAGAAGTTATTTTCAAAGTAGATTATAACTAGAAGATTAATAATCTGAAAATATAAAATATATAGAGAGAAATACTAATTAGTATAACTAATATTAAACTAATTCTTCTTAAATAAATATTTATCTATAAAACAAATCAGAATAGATATATAATATATTATAAATTATATCTTATAATTAGAGATAATCTTTAGACTAAGAATATAATTGAATCAATTTATATAATAATATTTGTTTTTTATTCTTTTTGAATTATTATAACTATTATTACTAAACTCGATCTAGAAACCAAATAATATAATATAATAAATACTTTTATAAATATATTAAGAAATCCAAATAGTGAACTAATTATATATTATCTTCTTAATAGATATAAAATAAAAAACAAAAATTGTAATTATCGATTATATATTTTATAATCTCTAAGATTCCTTAATAATCTAGTTCAAAGATTTTATTAATATATTTAGAAGATTTAGAATAAAATTATATTCTAACAAGTTTTATATATTTATTAGTAATAGCTATAAGATATTAATATTATTTTTTCAAACAATATCTAGAAACAAAACGAAACCGATCATAAACTACAATTAATCCTAGTATTAGATTTAGGAGCTTAGCAAGCCTATAAGCTAACAAACCGCAGCTCGGTACGATACCAGCTGCAGAAGTAATAGCGGGTTCGAGCTCGTTGATATAGATGGAGATATACAAATACGAAACTGATATAAGAAAAATATATATAGAAAAGAAAGGGAAAACGGAAATAGAGATTATAAGTAAGGCCCTCGCAAAGCTTAAACTTATAGGAGAGGAAAAAAAGATATAGGATATAATCCAAGAGCTAGTAAAAGGCTAAGGAAACTAGAGCAAAGAGCAAGTACTCTACAAGTATATAGAAGAGGTACTTGTAGAGCTCAAGAAGGAGAAAAGAGGTATCTTGTACAAGAAGCCAAAAGAGACCTAGATTGATATAGCCAAGAATACCTTACCGGTATATAAAAAGTGTAAAGTACTATTTGCAGTAAGCAACAAAGCTATACTTGCAAAGCCAAGCGAGGTCCTAGTAAAGGAGATCAACTAGGTAGTAAGGGAAGAGATAGTACAAGGGGTCTATATATTCCTGGGAGAGAAGGTAGTTTTAGTATTTACTATTAAGGAAGCTAAGGTGAAATGGTAGGGTAGAGCGGAGCTGAAAGGAGTGCTCGATAAGGGTACCGAAAGCAAGGAGCAGATAGTAGATATAGTAGTTTTTGGGGTACCTAGGCAGATAATTACAGGGTTTACAAACGGCTAACTCCTTGAAGAGGTAGAAAAACAAAACCCTGGGCTATAAGCGAAGTATATAGTAGCTACTGGGATTAATAAGAATAGGGGAAGTATAATACTAGTATTCGGCTTCGGTACTAATAAGGAGGTAAATAGAGCAATCGACCAGGGAATATTATGGAATAATATACTCTTACCAACTGAGTGATATATTAAAGAGATGCTAACCTCGAGATACTTCAAATGCTAGAAATACAGCTATAAAGCAGAGCGGTGTACTGCTATCTAAGAGCGCTATATATGGTGTATAGGTATAAGATATAGTATTAAAACTTGTCCGACTACAGGATTAGTAGCAGCTAAGAGCTACATAAGCTGTAATATAGTAGGATATAGTACAATCGATAAGATCTACCTGTGCAACTAGTAGGATCAACGCAGAGCTGCCTAGGTATATATGAAAAGAGAAAGAAGATATCCGGTGAGTATACCTCGGTTCCAATTCGGCCCCCAAGTAGGTAGATAGCCTACCCCAAGCTCGAGCGATATAAGCGATTCTGAATTCACAATTGTGAGCTGCAAGTATATATGCTATAGGGGAAGACCACTAGTAGTAAGTATAGCAGATACAACTGGAATAGCCTCAATTAGCGAGTTCTTCTCAGGCCTTGGCTCGAATACCTAGCTAAGCACGATATCGAGCCCGCTAAGTACTTCCGGGCCTGCTCAAAGCACCGAGACGAGTATGGTAGTAACCGAATAGTAATAAGTAAGATCTCAATTCTACAATATAATATATATAAGAGTAAGGGAGTAATAGAGTTGCTACTCTATAAAAAGAAAGAAGTAGTAATCATCGCAATATAGGAGCTATAGTTTAACTATAGGAATAATATATACTGCCCGAACTCGGCAGCTTATATCCCTATATACGAAGGTAAGCAGAGGAGCTACCTACTTGTAAATAAGGCTATTAAAAGAGAGAGCTGGGAGTATAAGACTTGGAATAGAGATTTATACTTAGTGAAACTTATATCGAGCCTAGAAGTAGTCTGGATCTATAGTATCTACTTGCAATCTCTAGACGATCATAGGAATATTAACTACGAGTATCTGTTTGAGCTACTGTGAGCAGCTCTTAGCGAGAATAGCGAATATATCGTAATAGGCGATTTCAACCTCCACCACCTGTTATAGTCTAAGCCGTAGTATCTGCTGTATAACCGTACTGATAAGCTACTCGAGGTAATATAACAGCTCGACCTGCTCACCCTCTACAGGATTGAAATCTTTCCAATTATATATAGTAGGATAATGATTGACCTAGTATTCTCTACCCTAGAGCTTACAGACCGTTTATTAGAATATACGATTGTAACCAATAGGAAGTATAGGTCCGATCATATAGTAGTATACTTATAGTAGAATATCGAGCCGGTAGCGGTAATAGAGCGGCGATATAGGAACTGGAAATTTATAGATACTATATAAACTGAGCGAATAGCCTTGTATCTACCAAGATATAATACCAAGCAATATATAATAGAGAGTTTGGAAGTGTATACTGTAGAGCTTACCCTCCAGATCCAGGGGATCATCGATACTACGACCCTATAGAAGCGGAGCTCGGAGAGAACCGAATACTAGTAGATACCGGAAGTAGATATAGCAGTTAGAATAGTATATACTATATACTAGCTATAGCTCGCTAAAAGAGAAAATAAGTAGCAGAAACAGTATATTAGGTAACTCCAGAAAGAAAAGAAGTATATAATTCATCGGGCAAAGTAAGTAACCTAGAGATAGGTAGTATATGAATATTGCGAGATAGAGGAGTTATGGAAGCTAGCGAGGTGGAGTAAAGAGGTATTAGCAGAACAGAGCACGATCTCGATACTTAAGCTCGGAGAGAGCAGAAACATAAGCTTATTCAAAGAAAAGGTATATATATTTGCCTAATACTTCTACGGAGGCAGATAATACCTACCTAGTATCCTATAGCAGCTGCTAAGCAACCTAGAGAGCGCTGAGCTAGGCGATATCGATAGCCAAAAGTATCTACCGGAATTCGAGATTAGTAAAGAGTTCACTACCGAGGAGTTTACTAATCTGCTCCAAAGATACTCTGATTGCTCTATACTAGGAGAAGACCAAATCCTATACCACTTCCTTAAGAAGCTAGGCCAGCCGTTTGTAGAGGTAATTACAAGTCTAGCATAAGCTAGCTAGAAGCTCGGATATATACCAAGAAGCCTGAAAAGTGTATTGATAGTAGTACTACAGAAACCTGGAAAACCGAGCTACAAATAGGTAAAGGCCTAGTAGCTAATTGTATTGCTAAGTACTCTAGGAAAGCTGATCGAGAAAGCTATAGCCCAAAAGATCTATAATATAACCGAGCAGTATAGTCTGCTACTGGATGAGCAGATAAAAGTAAGAGTACAAAGGAGTACAACAATAATACTAGACCTACTTACCTCGGTAATCAAGTTAGCCTGGGCAAGTAAAGAACAAGTAGCGATGCTGTTCTTACTAGATATAGTAGGAGTATTCGATATAGTCGTCTACTTATATTTGGTAGTAGTAGTCCAAAAGCTCGGCTTCCCCAAATAGGTTAGCAAGTGGATAGTAAGCTTCCTAAGTAACAGAACTATATAATTCTTATTTGCTAATAAGATATCAGAGGAGTTCTCTCTATAGATGAAGATATCCTAAGGATTACTACTCTTACCGATACTCTTCCTGCTTTATAATATAGAGCTTATTCGGATATACTTACTCCCGAAGCAAGGACTATATATAGGAGGATTTGTCGATGATATATACTTAATAGCGATAAGCTCGAGTATAGAGACCAACTACAATAAGCTCGCTAAGATGTACCAGAAGATCCTAGAATATACCTAGTACTATAGGATATACTTCGTATTGGCGAAGTACAAGCTCGTACACTTTACAAGAGTACAGAACAAGTTCAACCTAGTAGCTACGATCTAGCTCGGATAAGGAGTAAAGTGTGCTCTGATACCAAGTATACAAGTACTTGGTATTTGGCTCGACACCAAGCTCAATTGGAAAGTATATATAAAGATAGTCCGAGAGAAGGGTGCTATAGTACTAACTGTACTTAGTAGGCTCAACTAGATAACCTAGGGCCTGATATTACACCGAGTATAGGTCTTGTATATAGTATATATATATACTGTACTAATATACAGAGCAGAAGCATAGTACAAACCTGGAAAGAGAGGTATAGTCGAGCGGGAGATCGAGTAAGCATAAGCAGTATACCTACGAAAGATTACTAGAGTATACCGAGCTATATCTAACTATAAGGTGGAAGCAGAAGCAGCAATCCTTCTGATTAGTATATACTATAACGAGAAGCTTAGGAAATTCTTCGAGCGTCAGAAGAACACTCCTGCTTGGTAGATCTACCAAGAATAGTACTTATGGATTCGGAAAAGGAGAGGTAGTAGGAAGACAAAACAGGAATTACTGAATATCCCGACCGAATATACTAACCGAGCAGGAATGCTTAAGTCTGAGAAATAAGTATAGGAAGTGTAGTGGGCGAAAGAAGTAACTAAGTAATATAGTATAGTGGCAAAGAGCTTGGTGCTAGGCAAGGGCAGGCTCAAATTATATAAGGGATTTAGTAAAGCAGAGAGTATAATACTTATCCAGAGTAGAACAGGACGGACAAGCTGTACTTACTTCCTAAATATACAGAGTGTACTAGGCTACGAATCTTCGGTCTATATATACTACTTTACCGGTACAGAAACGGTTGAGTATATCCTCCTGTATTATAGTACTGAGCAAGCAAGAAGGCAGTGATAAGAAGGAACAACTATTACTAAACTGCTTGATAGCTTGGAATAGGCTTAGTAGGTAGCTAAATAGCTGATCCAGAACAGACAGTTCGAGTACTTCAGACTTGCTAATTAGCTGCAATACGAATAGTACGATCAAGGAATAACTGAGCAGTATAGCTATAAAGGACGAGAGCAGGATAAGTATATAAAAGTAGGAAGTGCAAAGCAGCGCGATCAGTAGTTTTGTCCGGAGAGGTTCTATTGATATAATTAATTAGATTAAGCTCCCTTATAGCCAGTACCGTATATACCAGCTAGTAGGTTAGAAATAAATAAAATAAATATTATTTTTTATTAATAATATTTAGATTATTTATAATAAATTCTATATAACTAAAATCAAGAAGATTATTGATAGAATCCGATCTATATATAAACTATATAAAATAGATAATATAGAATAGTTCTTAGATATATATATTATTAGAGATTATATCTAAAAGAAACTATAGTTTATATATAATATCTATATTGAGAAAATCGTTTGGAAATTTGATCTTACTAATAATAAAATAGTAAATATTCTACTTCCTATTATAGAATTCAAGAAAAATGATAATATAGTAATTAGATTTAAAATTAAGGAATATTAGAAAAAAGTTAGATCGATTTTATATATTATAATAACTTTATATATAGATATCACTTTTGTTATCTTTTAGCTAAGTTATTTCTTAACTAATCTTTCAGAGAAATATATTATAGTTATTAATTATTATATTTAGTATCTATAAGATATAAAATATTTTGTTATTAAATATAATACAGATTTATTAATATAACTATTTGTTATTTTAAATACTTCCTTTATAGATAATAATAAAATAAGATAATTATCTCAAAGATATATTATATCTTTATATAATAAATTAATTATCTAGAAAATATCCAAATAAGATATAATTACTATTTCTACTATTAAAACAGAACTTCTAAATATAGAATATATAGTAAAAGAAATAATAATAATAAAAAGATTATTTAAAAAACTCGAACTAGTTATTCTAGAATCTATAATAATCTATTATAATAATATCTAGATAATCTAATTAATAGTTAGTAAGAATAAGTAAATTTCTACTAAGTTATATTATATTGATATTTAGAATATATAGTTTTGATAAAAATATATAAAAGGATTATTTGATATTATATATCTTTCTATATAAAATATATTTATAGATAGATTTATCAAGAATCTTATATATCAATAGTTTAAATACTTTTGTATTTATCTAAATCTATAAGATATAAAAGATAAGATTGAGAAGATTATCAAAATAGTCAAAATTTTATAAAATATACTTTTATTTATTATATTCTATTATTAATACTAATAAAGTTCTTAAGATTATTAATATTATCTTACTAACTATATTATTAATATTGTTTTTAGTATAAAGATAAATAGAATATAGAAGTAATACTTAAAAAGATAACTTAATATAAGTTGATTATAATAATTGATTAGCTGAATTTATTTAAGATCGATAAGTATTACTAAGATTTATAACTAGAATAGAGAAATAAATAGCTAATATTGATAGAGATATCTTTAAGATAAATAACTAATATTAGATTAATTTCCAGAATAGATTTTTGAATAACTTCGAGATTAGTATTTAATATTATAGTTATTAGTTAGATAATAATCTGATTAGTATAAAATAAGTAATTTTTATAATTATAACTATATAGATATATTGATAATAATATATAATTCGTTAAATATATTGGTATTTTTATATAGATAGCTAATCTCTATAAATACTTTTTTAGTAATACTAAGATTAGTTATTTATTCTATTTATTTACTTTATTTTTATAATACTTTTATATACTTTTTCATAATTATTTCACGAAAACAATAATAATTTAAATTCAATATATCTATTTCAATTACTTAATAAAAATCGAAACTATCTATAAAAACTATTTATAAAAGATCTTTATATTATTTTTGATTAATCTCTCTATACTTTAATCTATTATCTAAATAATATATTACTAAATAGAAAATTTTATTATAATCTTTATCTTGATTCTGGAATTATTAAATAAACTAAGTTAAAATCTTAGTAGTATTACTAGAAGATATATAAGAACTAGTTAATCTATATAAAGATTGGATAGTAGAATAATAAGATAAATTAATATCTGATTAATAAAAAGTAAAAGAAGAATTAGAAAAAAGAGAAAAGAAGAAAATAGTAGATTTCTTATAGAATAAAGAATAAATTGAAGAAGATTCTTGAAATTATTTATATTTAGAATAGTAAAGAGAAGTATTTAAGATTCTAGAAATAAATAAATATATATAACTACTATGAAAAATAAAACTGAGATAGTTATAAAAAGGAGTTTTGAATTAGAGATAATTCGATATAGAAAATACCTTATTATAAATAAGATAATAAAAGTTTTGAAAATAAATCTTAATAGAATCTTTATTAATAAAGATATTATTATTATCTTTATTATTATAATTATCAACTTTATTATTATCTAATTCGGTTATAGTTATATCCAAATCAACTATAATCTATTTCAATCAATAAATTAGTAAATTCTTAATATATTTAGATAAACTAATTATTTTAAGTTTAGTTTTCCAAAATTTATAAATAATATCAAACTTCTATTTAAGTATTAGTAATAATATATTTGAAAAAGGTAGATTAATCTATAATTAAACTATTCTTAACTCTATTCTTAGATTTAATAATAAGGAAAATAATAGTTTCGAGAAATTGATTAGATCTTGGAATTAGTCTATATTTCTTTATAGTATAATCTTAATAATATTTTCCTTTACTATTATAATGATATATACAATTTTGTATTTAGTCAAATTAATATAAGCTAGAACTAGATAGAGTTAGCTAGATATATAATTATTATATAATTACTTTTTATATATAGATTCTTTGAACTTTAAAGCTCTTTTAGTTTTTTAGTTCTTAATTCTAAAATATATTCGATTTTTTCGAGATATATTGTTATATTATTAAGAATTTATCTAATTATACTAGCTATATCTAATAGCTTCTAATAATATCAATTTTATTTACCTTTTTACTAGAATATTAATCTAGAGTAGTAAGAGAAGATCCAATTCTAAATACGAAACTTAATATAGAGTACTTTTTATTATTTATAATTATTTATAAATCCTTTCTACTATTTTACTATATATTGAATATCTCCTCCTTATCTAATTAAATAAAGTAAAGTATCTCTTAATCTCTTACTAGGAGAATCAAGAGTATATAGTTTTATATCTGATAATTCAGAGATTTAAAGAAAAGAATAATTTGTTTTACTAGTAATATTTCTCTTTGCTAATATCTCCCAAAGATCAAGAATACTAAGTAAGTTGCTAATATATTTCGGTTATAATAAGATTACTGATTTTCTTACTTTCGAATTTCTAACTCAAGATAATTAAAAACTTTTTAGATAAATAAGAGAATAGATCGCCAATTTCGAGAAATAGCTTCAAAATATCTAAATATAATAATCTATTAAATAGAAAACAATATAGATATATTTATAGTCTTTATAAATATAATTCGATTATATAACTATAAATAACTTATAAATAGTCTATAGCGATCTGTAACAAGTTAGTTAGTTATTATAATATTTCTCGATTATAGAATCTATAAAATCAAAGTTATAGAACTATCTACTTAAAGTTACTAATATAACTAATAACTAAATAATAGCTAATAATTCAAAATATCTTTATAGTAAGTTATTATTATTAATTACTTGGAAGTATATACCAAAACTTTGAGTTTATAGAAACTTAAATACTAATATATACTAGACTAATTAGAAGATACTGTTTTAGACTATATAGAAGATCTTTATTTCTAGTAGTTATTATATCTCAATATCGAAGAGATTATTATATAAATTATAGATTTTTTAACTGATTCTACAAAGTATAAATATATTAGAGATTAGTTTAGAGTTTTATATATATAAGAAAGAATATTATTTAAAGAGTTTTATAAAGAATTTTGCTTCTTTATATTACTAATATAAAAGATTAATATAAAGGATCTATAAGATAATTTAACTATCAAAGTTATTCTATTTTATAAATATATATATTCTATAACCTTTCTAAATAGTTGCTTTCTAAATAAAGATATTCGATTATATTATTATATTGATATAACTGAAACTAGTATCAAAATTATTAATATGATTTACTACTTTTATAATAAAGGTATTTCTCGAAAGAGATAAAATACTATTTACTTAAATAGTAAATAAGAACTTATATAATAAACAAAGTTTATTCCTATTATAATCAACTTAGTATATATTTATATAAGTATTTTATTATTATCCCAAATCTCTTATTATTTTATATCTAACTATACTATCTATATATAGCTACTAGCTACTAATAAGAATATTAACTTCTTCTATACAAATATAGATTAGATTAGATCTCAAACTCTCTATACTATCAATATAGTGGAATATTGGGAAGAAAATAATAAAGAAGAAACTTTTTTAGATATCTTTGAAGATCAAGATTCTATTATATAAATAGAAATTATAACTTAGACTATTTATAAAGAAATAGATTAAGTAAAAGATACTATCTAGTAAAAGATTTCTTTCTAGGTAAGCTAAGAGATATAAGATATTTGGATTTGATAAAACTAATAAATAGAGAATATATAATAATATTCTATATCTTAACTAAGAATAGATTCTTTTTTTTAACTAAAGCTTTTATTAACTTAAGAACAAATAACTTTATATTTATTAATACTACTTTCCTTAAATACTTATTATCTTTTTTTAAATCTATTTTATATTTATTAAAAATACTTTTATAGATCAAGGACTATAATAGTATTAAAGGCTCCAAAATTATATATTATATTTTGCTTAATCTTATAATCAATAGCTATATCCAATTATTTACCTTCTTTTTAATTATCTATTTAAACTTATATTTAGTAATCCTAAATCGTTACTAGCTAATAGAGAACTATATTTTTATCAACTATATTAAAAGAAGATTATATTAACTAAAGAATATTCTCTAGACTATTACTTATATTTGCAATATTTCTATATAACTTCGAAGAGATCAAATTTATATAGTTAATTATTATTATTAAGCCGATATAGAGTATAGAGATCGATAACTAGATAACTATTAGTAGAAGAAACAACTAACCAATTTAAATCTTTTATTATTAGATAACTCAAACTTCCTATCTATAGTATTACTGATATATTTTGCTTTATTTAATAGATTAAATCCTATTCTAAGTCTAAATATACTAGTCTATAAAATTATAATCTTGAAGAAAGCTTCCAAAAATGAAATAACAAATTCAGTTATATAGATTAATAAACTAAATATCGTCTATATTATTAATAGATTATTTTAGTAGAGTATCTAAACTAAAAAGATCAAAACTATAGAGAAGGAACTAAAGAGAAAAGATAATCTATTTCTATTTATTTCTAAGAAAATATCTAAACTTCTTTAGAAATCTCAAATAGAGTGAAAGCTTATAATTATAAAAATCAAAAATATTAGTAATATAGCTCTAAACCTGATTTATAAGAAATATAATAACTATAAACTCTTCTTAGTTATTCTTTAGGAAATTAACTTTCTAATCAACTAGTAGTAAATTCAGAATAACTAATACTTATAAATAGATAATCTTATTGCTTAACTACTTAAATCTACAAATCGATATATTATATTATAGTTGATCTTATCGATAGATACTAAGATCGAGTTATCGATCTTAGATAAATATATAGATTATATTTATATATTCTTTAAATAAGAATTAGATATTCTATCTCTATACCGATAATATAACTATAAGATCGAGTTTAAAGATAATAATATAAATATATTAAAATATAACCTACTTTATAAAATATCGGTTAAGGAGCTCGAGATAGTTAAAGAATATCTAACTAATAACTTAGTTAAAAACTTTATTAAGTTTAGTTAAATACTATTTACTATCTCTATTTTATTTATAAAGAAGTTTAATAATTTACTATATTTTTGTATCAATTTCTATATATTTAATATTCTTATTTATAAAGATTACTATCTTTTATCTTTGATTGATAAGATCTTTATATAACTAGCTAAAGCTAAAGTATTTACTAAGTTTAATATTTACTAAGTTTTTTATTATATTTATATAAATTCTACTTCTGAAGAATATACTACTTTTCGGATATATTACAGAATCTATAAATATAAAGTTATATCTTTTGGATTAACTAATAATTCTATAATCTACTAGTATTATATAAATAATATTCTATTTAACTATCTAGATATATTCTATATTGTTTATCTCGATAATATCTTTATTTATTCTAAGAACAAGTTTAAATATATTATATAAATATATTTAGTTCTATAATAACTTGAAGATACTAGCTTCTAAGCCGATATTAAGAAATACAAATTTGATATAAAATATACCAAGTACTTAGACTTTATAATCTCAACTAATAATATCAAGGTAGATTCAGAGAAAGTATCTATTATATAATAATAGTAATATCTAACTATAATTAAAGATATTTAATTCTTTTTAGATTTCTACAATTTCTATAGATACTTTATCTATAACTTTGGAGTAATTATAAAACCCTTGATCTACTTAATCAAGATTAGAATATATTTCAACTTCGATATTATCTACTAACAAGTATTTGATATATTTAAAGAAATCTTAATAACTATATTTCTATTATAATATTATAATTATAATCTCCTCTATATATTTGAAATAGATATATCGGATAATATAATAGTAAATATACTTTTATAGAAATATAAAGATAACTAGTTATCTATTACTTTCTACTTTAAGATTATATAGATTATAGAACTTAATTATAAGATATATAATAAAGAAATATTTATAATTATTAAATCATTTATATATTAGTATACTAAGTTTACTAATATTTTTTATTAGATCAAAGTTTTTACAAACTATAAAATATTAGAATACTTTATAATAACTAAGATTTTTAATATAAGATAAACTTAATAGATAAAACTACTAATAGATTACTATTTTCTAATTACTTATCAATCTAGTAAAAAGAACTCTTTAGTAGATATACTAATATATAAAGTCGATAAACTCGATTCTTAGAATAGAATAAAGAAAGAGTATTATAATCAATAACTACTTAAAAACTTATAACTTAACTTTGAAATTCTAACTTCTTATATTTAAGTCTATTTCGATCTAATCGATCAATCAATTATTAGCTTGCTCAACTTAAATACTATATCAAACTTTTAGGATCTTATTATATATATTCTATAGATAAATTATAATTAGAAAAGTTTGTAATTACTATATCTCCAAATACTTAAAAGTAATTCAATCTTTAAACTAAGAAATAAACTATTATTCTATTATAGTCGACTAATTATATTTGATATAGATAATCTCTATATATTATTTATCTAAGAAATATACAATACTATATCAATAATTTATCTAGATATTAAGAAAACCTTTTTATTACTTTTAAATCAATACTACTAATATAATATCTCTATAGATATCACTAACTATATATATAACTATTATATCTACTATTATAGCTCTATTTTAAGAGATAAAATCTCTGGATTATTATATCTATTACCTATTCCGATATATATATAGAAGTATATTATAATAGATTACTATAACTTCAATAAGGATAAATATAGATATAATAATATTCTAATAATCATCAATCAATTAAGTAAATAAATAATTATAATTCTATATTATAAGTCGATCACTATATAAGAACAAACCAAGTTTTATCTAATATATATTTATTAGTACTATAGAACTCTAACTATTATATTTTCAAATAGAAAACTATAATTTATCTCTTTTTTCTAGTAGGAATTTAATAATATCTTAGATACTAAGATTAAGTTCTCAATTATAGATTATCTATAAACTAATAGTCAAACTAAGATTTATAATCAATATCTATAATAGAGATTATAACTATTTGTTAACTATTACCAAGATAACTAATTTAAATTCTTATTTATAATAGATTATATATAACTTATACTACTTTATATATTACTTAGTAATCTATTTTTCTTCGAAGTACTTTATAGATATATCTTTAGAGCTCTATAGAACTGGAAAGCTGATTTATAGCTTATTATAGATAATCTCAATCTGCAAGATATATATATTTATATCTATAGAAATTATAAGGTCTTAGATTATATCTATAATATAATCTGCAAAACTCAAATATATATAGTAATATTTATAAATAAATATAAGTAATCTATAGACTTTAATATAAGAGATTATATCTAGTTAGATATATATCACTTATCTATATAATACCTATCTAAGAAACTCGATTATTCTATAGATAGTTACTTTAAAATATTTGAGAAAATCGGTTATTTTTACCAACTAGAGCTTCCTAATATTATATAGATTTATAATATATTTCTTACTGAGAAGTTATATAAAATAGTTGATAATTCCTTATCTATATAATATAATAAGTCTCTACTATCAATCAATATTACTAGTATTAACAAATATATTATTGAGCAGATTCTAGTATATAAGTTGCAATATAAATCACTAATATATTATATCTAATAGCAAAACTACAATATCGATTTGATTTAATACTTGGTATTCGATCTAAAGATCTTATTACTATTCTTATATAATTTCTACTTAGTTAACTCTATATTATCTAGTCTATCTATATTTCTTTCTAAATAACTATACTTATATCAAGAAAGAGAAGAAAACTATAATTACTTTAAGGATAATTAATCTATAATACTAGTATAAAAGAAGTACTTCTTATTATTATTTATTTAATAATTATAATATTTGTTTTTAATTTCAAATCTATTATATACTATTTATTTAACTTTACTTCTTATATTTATTTAGCTATATTTGCAAGTTATAATAACGATTTCAAACTACAAAATATATAATTTATTAACTAATAGAACTATTAGATATAACTATAAGAAGATATAAAGATATACCTTATTGAAGAAAAAAGTAATATAATAATATATATAATTTCGTATTTAGTTAGGCCGATATAAGCTAGGACTAGATAGAGTTAGCTAGATATATAATTATTATATAATTACTTCTTATATATAGATTTTTCGAGTTTTAAAGTTCTCTTAGTTCTTTAGTTCTTAATTCTAAAATATATTTAATTCTTTCAAGATATATTATTATAACTATTATCTTTTTTATTATAATAATATCTCTTCTCAATATTCTTCAAAGTAATAAGAATATAAGTAATATATAGAATTATATAATATTTCTTATAGTTATTGATATTACTATATTCCTATTAATAAATAACTAAGTTAGTAAATTCCGAACTATCTATTATAATCTTTACTTTATATTTAGTAACTAATAAAATATTATTCTTAAATTTAAATTTTTGAGAGAATAAAATAGAAGTTTGTTATAGAACTATTAATTAGAATAATAACTAGTAATTTTTATAATATAAAATTAGAAAATTGAATTAAGTTCTAGAATAAAGAACTGGAAATATATTATAATTATCAAAATCAGAATAGTTATCTTAATCGAAATAAGGATTTTATAAAGAATTTACTATATTAAATATATAATTCTTACTATATTTAGATAGAAAACCTATAAATTATTAGTAATCCTATTAATCAAAGTTCTTATAATAGTTATTTAATTATATAAAACTTGATAACGACTTTATAAAAGATAGTATAAATATATTATAAGAAGAATCTTATATTATAATAGATAATATATTTAGTGAGAATTCTTATTATTAATTAACTAATATAAAATTCGAAAATACTATTTATAAAGAAATAATTATAGAAGATACTAACTATAATAAATTACTTATAAAATTAAACTTGATATTGTTTTATAGAGATTATAACTAAAAACAGATATAAGAATATAATTAGTATCTAAAGAATAAATAATAAGATTAAAGATGAAATTGAAAAAAAAAAAAAAAATTTACTTTACTTAGATTAGAAATAATTATATCAATAATAGTATAATTATCGATAATAGAACTAATTCCAGATTAACTAGTAGAAAGAGATTCTTAACTAGTAGAAGTTTGATATCTAGTATAGGAAGATTATAATTTAGATTCTCGAAAAAGTGAAAAATTAATAGAAAGAATTATATTAATAATATATTCTTTACTACTTTACTTACAAAGTATATATTAAATATGAAAATTCTCAAAGTACTTTATAGAAAGAGATTTAGAAGAGTTTTATATAAAATATTCTTTAGAAGATTAGCAATTATATTTATTAGATTGATTATCAGATATAGTAAAGATTTGAAAATAAATAGATTAAACTATAGAAAATAGTAGATTTCAAGTAAAAGAAATAGAAAAGAAATAGAATATATTAATTATATTATAATTATAGTAGTATATAAGTAAGAATTATATATATAATTATAAAGATTACTTTATATCTATTATTATAGAAACGAATTATTATATATTAGTATATATTTAGGCAATAATAAGATATCGGTATTATAATTTATAATTTTAATCTTTATTGATTTATATTTACTAGATCGATTATATATTTCTATTCGAAATCGTAAAGTTTTTGATACTTTTTCCTAATATCTTCTTTATAAAAATCAAATATTATTTACTAATATATAGAAATATACTACTATTATCACTTGATATTAAATAAATACTATACTAGAAAATATATTACTAGATAACTTTATTAATAGAAATCAAGAAAATTTTGTAAGAAAAACAAATTCTATCTAATTATAAAACAATAGTTAAGAAGAATATTAATCTTATAAACAAATATCTATAAAGCAGATATTAATAATATAAATACTATAATATATATTTCTATTAAACTAATATATCTTATATAGAAATAATATTCTAATCTACTTTTCTATATTTAATCTGAAATAATTAGATAAATTCAATTTTTATTTCGTTTATTATATATATACTAGGATATTTCTAGTATAGCTTTATAAATATTTTCTTTATTTTATAATTCAATATTTGAACTAGAAGATATATTATAGAAACTGATTAGCTAATATAAAATATAAAGGTTACTAATTTGAATTAGAATTTCTTTATAGTTATAAGTTTATTTGATAAGCAACTTATAAATTTGGACTTTAGAAATCAATAATTTCTTTATATAAATCTTCGGTATTAATAATCCTAGAATCTTATTATTTAGATATTACTTTATACTTTAAATCTCTTTTACGAAGATTATCAATTTATAAAAGAAATTGAGAAAATTGATTTGAGAAAATCAGATAATTATTATTTTATTATATAATTATCTAATATTATTCTTATTCAATTCCTTTTTATCTAGTTATCACGATATATGATATAAAACTAAATTATAAAATATATAATAAAAAGTTATTTATTATTATTGATATTTTCAAAAAAATAAAAAATTTATTTCGAAAAATCTAAATATATAGTTTAGATTTATTTAGATTATAAGAATCTAATATATTTTATAATAATTAAAATTCTAAATAGATAATAGATATAATAGATAAAAATATTAGTTATATATTACTTCAGAATATTATATATTAAAAAAAACAAAAATATTAGAACTAATATATTTAATAGAAAACCCGAATATCTAAAAAACAAAATATATAAATTATATATAATATTCTATCAAGAAGAAGATTTATTAATATTCAATTTAGTATAACTAATTATAATAATATTATTTCGTGATAATTATTTAGAAAAACAAATATAAAGATATTATAGAAATAGTTTAATTATAAATAAATACTAGAAAAACTAGATAAAGGATTTATAATTCAAAATAAAGTTATATATTTTTATAAAAAGATATATATTACTTCGATCTTAGTTAAGTAATTTATTTAGAAATAATATAAACTACTAATTTATAGATATTAAGAAATTACGAAAATATTTATAAAGATAAAAATAAATTATTATTTCTTATAAATAAAGAAGATAATTGAAGAAATTATTAGAAATTATAATATTTATATATAAAATAAGATTTTATAATATATTCTATATAATTAATTCAAAAATCCAGATATATCTTTTCAACTATAGAAATCTATTATATAAGATTTTATAATTAAACTATTATCTTCAAAAAATCCAATTATAGAAATAATATATAATTCTATTTTAATAATTATAAATCAATTAACTAAGTTTAGATATATAATTCTATATAAAGAAAATAATATAATTGAAAACTTAGTTTATATATTTTTATAAACGATAATTAATATATATAATATATTAGAAGAAATTATTTCTAATTAAAATAAACTCTTTATATTAAAGTTCTGGTAGATATTTATAATATTACTAAAAATCAAAAAAAAGTTTTTAATAATATTTTATCTATAAATAGATAACTAAATAGAATAATTAAACTAAATTATAAAATAGTATTTATATTATTATATAAATTATCAACAAAATAATTAAATAGAATTATTACTATTTATATAATTTATATATAATATATCTGAAGTTATAATAATAAATATATTATCGATATATACTAATTTTGAGTTTAAATTAAAAATATATAATACTTAGTTTCTAGATATAATAAACTTAGATATTAATATAATAAAAATAGAAGATTTAAAGAGTTTATATAAATAACTATTATTTGATATCAAGTTTATTATATAACAAATAATATAATATTATAACTAGAAATATAATATAGAACTAATATTTAAAAAAAAGAATAAAGTTTATTTTTTTAAATAAAATATAAATATGAAAAAACCAAATAATAAACTAAATTATAAGAAATTAAGATTCTTTAAGATTAGTAAAGTAATTGAATTAATTAATTATTATTTAAAATTACTATAAATAATAAATATATATTCGGTATTTTATATTTCAATTTCTAAACTAGTATTATTAAGAATACTAAATATATCTTATATCGAAATTGAATTAATTAATCTAAATATTGAATATAAAGTTGAAGAAATATTAGATTAAAAATATATTAGAGAAAAACTTTATTATTTGATCAAATAAGAAAGATATTTATATTCGGAAAATATATAGAAACTAATTAAGAATCTGAATTATCTATAAGATTTAAAGAAATTTTATTTAAGGAATTCTCAATTTTCAACTAAATAGCTAATTCAAAATTATTTATTAAAAGAAGTTCGAAAATCAAAAAATCGATTTTGGAAGAATTAAATATCTAAAGAACTTATTTAGTTTATTTAGTTTATTTTTTTTTTAATTTTTATTTTTTTTCAAATTCCTTTAGTATATTTATTATATATAGATTATATTATAATATTTTTTTAACTTTCTTTTTTAGTTTTCATTAAAACTTTTTTAGATAAAGAATCTTTATTATAATTTCTTTCTCTTTAATTTCCAAATAAATCTCTTTATATTATATTATTATCTAAAAAGAAATAGAAATTCCAAATATATTATAAGAATTATAATTAATATTTTTGATATATTCTTTATAATAATCTATTCTAGAAAGAATATAATATTCTAAGTTCTTCTTAAAATAATAAAAATATTTTATCAATATTATCTTTCTTTTTTCCTTTATCTAAAGATAAATTAAATAATAACTTCTTAAAAATTTGAATAATTCTCTAAATATAATAAAGAAAGAAAAAATAAGATATTTATCAAAAACCTAAATAAGTACTTTATATTATTATAATAAATATCGAGATAATATTAAATTAGAAAAGGAATAATATTATAATATATTTAAAATAAAAATCTAAGAATCTTAGATTTAGAAGATAATTAACTATTATTTGATAGAATCGAATTATTATATAGAGTTTATATAATAAAATAGAATCTAGATATCTATATTTATAATATAAAAATAAGAAAAAAATATCTATAATTATTAATATATCTTAATAAGAAATAGTATTATAGAAATAAAATATCTAGAAATAGATAGATATTAAAATAATTAATAATATCTTTATTAAAATCTTAGATTAGAATTATATAATATTCTAATAATTCTTAGTAATCCTAGTAATAAGAATTGATAAAATTGATAAAATAGTAAAGAATAAAAATCTATATAATTAGATAGTTTTCTTTAATATATAGAATTTCGTATTTAATAATAATTATTACTTATTTATTTACTATTATAATTATAATCGATTTTCTATATAATTATTATCAATAATAAATTTATAATATTATTATTAGTTATCGTAATTTCTAATACTTAAGATCCTAATTACTTCTATATAATTTAGAAAATAAATATTTATAATAAAGATCTAATAAGATTATATAAACTTATATCAATATTTATCTAGGATATTAGATTAAATATATAATAACTAATTTATATTAATAAATAAAATCATCTTATTTTCTTATAATTAACTAACTATATAATAGTTTATTTATAATATATAATAAATATATTTCGAAACTTCTTTTAATATTTACTGATATTCTAGTTTTAATATATATAGATATATAAATAGATATATAATAATCTAAAATATATATAGTTATTTTAATAAAATATATTTTATATCTAAGATATAATAATTTATATAATTATTATCTAACCAAAATACCAATATTCCGATATTATTATATAACTTTAGATAATATTAATTTAGAAGTTATTATAATAATATTCTCTTTTTATTGATATTATTAGAAAAACTTAATTAAAAGATATTATTTATCCAAAATAGTAAAGTTTATTTTTGAGAATTTAGAAGTTATTTGAATATCTTACTAGAAAAAAAGAGATTCGAATATCTTAATATTTGATTATAGAGATATTTTATTAACTAATTATTGATAAAATAGAGAATATTATAATCTACTTCTTCAAATTATAATATTTAGAAAGATAGAAGTTAAAACTTCAATTAAAAATAGATTTAAAAAGTTTTTTGTAAATATCCTAAAATAAAATTTATAATAATAAGATCTTTAGTAATAACTTTTCTATTTAATAATATTAAAGTAAATTAAATAGATAATAGATATTAGAAAGATATTCTATTATAAACTATTTCTAATCAATATAAAAAAGTTTTAGATAATATAAAGAAATAATAAAAAAATTATTATTTCTTATATTAGAGAATCTAAAATTAAAGAAAAAAGAGAATTTAATCTAGATAAAAAAAGTAATTTTATATAGATCTATATTGGATATCAAATAATATAATTATATATTTATAATATAGATTTACTAAAATTATTATAAATAGTTAATAATATTAATATATTATTAATAAATATTTTTGATATTAATAATTTATTAATATAAATTTATAATATTAATAATTTTAAAAAAAATTGTTTAATATTATTATAAATTTAAATCTTTTTATCTAATTATTATATAATATAATAAATTAGAATTCGAATATTAATTATCTATATAAAAAAGTAGTAAAGATTAATTAATCGAAAAAGAGAGTTTTTATTTTAAAGAACTTTAATATAAAAAATAGAAAGAAGAAAAAGAAATTAATAATTATTAGTTTATCTTCAACTAGTACTTTATATTTAGACTTCAGCAATATTATTACTATACCGCGACACTTTTATAATTTCCTATTAGTAAACCTTAATAGAGAGAGATATTGTTTTTGTTACTATACCGGAAAGATATTATCTGCCGTAGTGGTGTAGCAACTAGGTAATGAAGCCTTCAAACAAATTACAGTCTGTTGATCCCTGGTATAATTGCCTCAGTATGTTACCATCTTGCACGTATACTAGAAGAATGTGCCATCTTTTCCCGCAAACGAACTTTGTGACTTGGATTGGAGATGAACCCTTCGGAGACCACCCCCAACGCCGATATCGAGCCCTCCCATCGCGGCCAGACTCATCCACAAAGATAAGTTGTCGGACCTGTACCGCGAAATCCTGTGCAGATAGTGATCTCGAAGATCGGCATCCTGTTGTTGTGCGATGCATCGGATCGTTGTTCGCATTCAACCTATTGACCTCAGACTCCGACCGATCGATCTTTCCGATATCCTCTTGCGAAACCTGCGATAGAGGAATTCTGCTATAACACATCGCAGAGAGTTTCTTGCATAGGCGGTGTCATGTAGCTAGGACGGCCGACGGTCTTTGTTCTTTGCGGGGTGCTGTTGTCTCTTCAGACGAATTCTCTGGACAGCGTGGACCCTGCACGAGGCTTTTGTGGCTATTAGCTTGGTCTCGAACCCTTCTTTAAGCAATGCATTGATCAAAACATGCTGTGCAGCATTCAGTTGTGGCTCCATGTTTGCTGACAAAAGTGGATGACAGAAGGAGGAGGAGGAGAGGAGTGACGGAGGAAAATAGTGGGCGGTCGCTAGCCAATTCTGTTTCTGCAAGGTACATCTTTAAAAATAATTAACTAAAAAATAAGGACACGCATCTCGCCTTCTACTGTAGTGAGCATGGATTTCTAACCCGACCAAAATGCTCACGGAAATAGACGCGGCCATCCTCTATCAGTGCCCGTAACTTCGTCACGGCGTTGTCGTCTGGGGATACCAAGCAGAGAAGGTCTTCGGCCCGCGCCAGGTATGCCGTCTCCTCCCGAGCTACACAGCCGTTTCCATCGACTCAGTTCTGCAAGCTCACCACGGCTCGAGGTGATGCGGCTTCAAAGCCGAGCACCCTGTGATTCCTTTCCAGTGAGGCGTCTGTGCTATGGTTAGCGTTCGTTCAAGGCCGAGGGGTTTTGAAAATCTCCTCTCTTAGAAGCGCTTTTTGCGAAACCCTTGATCCATGATAAAAGCCACGACCAACAATTATTCGGACAAATTGTTCCCGAGCTGCTATTATCTCCTCACTGACCGAGTTCAATGTCGGCTTCTCATGGGCGTGCCTTTTCGCTGACCAACTGATGTGATTGTGCCAATTGGGTGACGTGTGGAAGTATAGAAATGGGCAAAGCGGGTTTACTTTCGTCGGCGAGGTGCAAAGAAAAGAACATCCAAGACGGTCCGGATATGGATATCCTAATCTTTAGCGAGCACTTCAACGGCAGCGAGAGCAGGGATTCTTCATCATCATCTAGTGCTTGAAGGCTCAGTTGAGCCTGGAAACAGGCTAAATAACATTGTAATGACTCCCAAGAGCTCAAAAGATACCTATACACCAAGAGAAACATCTAGAGGAAGGCTACATAGTGTCCTACACAGGCTTAAGGCGCCGGTACGGAAGTTTGGCAGAGCGCTTGATTAGGAGACGGTCCGCAACGTTGCTTTGAGGGCTCAGGTGCGATTGTTTAATAGATGCTTGAAGGACCAACGAAAGGCCTTACCTAGTAGCAGCTTACTGCCGCTTGCCAGTTTATTGTATTCTATATACACCCTAAGCCATACCTTATGTGGACAGTCTATAACTAGTTGAGGAACTCCTTCTTTAGCTGACCGAATCCAATTCGAACATTATAATCCTCGACCATAGTAGCGCCGAAGTCGAAGACACTATAGAAACCACGCAGGAAACTTTGCCCGAGCAGGAATAGACCATCACTGTCGCTATCCTGAAACGGAGGCTCGCAGGCGTCTTCGCGGCCGGCGAAACCAGGCTGGCTGTGCATCTGGTCGCCACGCATGGTGACGTTAGAGTACTCGATGCCGTCGTCGGAAAAACTGAATGTGACGGACCAGCTGGCGTTGAAGTAGCTGCATAGCGGGATGAAATCACCCTTGAGGATGGCCTGGAAGCCCGGCCAACCGATTCCGCGGTAGAGTGCGTCAACGGCGGCCTTGGGCACTGCGATCACGCCGGCACCCGTGTCAAACACACCGTTGGCCTTGCCAGGTTCGTATTGCACAGGCTCGCTGTTAACCGTGGCACCGTCCGAGCCCTCGTACGTTCCCCAGGCCTCTCGCAGCGTCGAACGCCATAGCTGGTAGACGGTGCTGTCGTTGTCCTTGCGACCGGGTACCCAGGTCATGTCGCCATCGACGTACTTAGCCTCCTCAGAGCCGCCAAGGGTAAGGGTACCCTCACCGGGACCATCGCCCGTGGACAAGAACTCTTTGCCGTAGTAGATAGCGAACTTAGGTTTATCCAGGACGCCTTCCTGGATCATGGTCTCCACGACAGTCTCGGTCCGCGGCTGGGCGATCGATGAGAATGCCAAGCCCAAGAAACCATCGCCAGGGATATTAGCCCATGATGTCATGTTCGCGGCGATGAAAGACTGGTTCCAGGACGTCCCAGCCACGCGAAACATGTCGGTCTTAGCGGGTCCGCCTGTGTTACCACCGAGATAATCGATAGAGTCGTATATGCCCAGGTCTTGGCTAGTGGACGAGGTAGCGGCATCGTAACCATAGCGGGGGTAGCTGGCTCAATCGTTAACTTTCACCAGTCTTAATACCAAGGAGAGTAGAAGAATATTGTATAGAGACAGGAAGTTGAGGCGCTTTCCACGTCCTTGTGACTTACCCACTAAAGTTCTTGCAAGCTCCATTAGCGCACGGCTGGTTCACTATCCAAGACGTGCCACTGCCTGTGTCGAAGAGCAGGAGGTGGTTAATCGGAGGCGTGCCTACGCTTATCTCAACCATAGCCTAGAAGATGCGGTAAGCAGAACAATTCATTCATCAGGGAGATCGATATAGCTTACATAGGTATTGCGAATCCAGATCGGCATCTTTACTATAGCTGCAGAACTGCCCCAAGCAAGAGCGACCGCCACGGCAGCGAAGTTGTTAGGATGCATCTTGATGAAAAACCTAGTGGTAACTAGTCGTTAGAGAGCGAGTTGAGGATTGCCAGCCAATTGAGTGGTAGAAATAGTGATACTAACTTAGCTGAGAATGAGAGGTTGAGACGAAGATAAACCAGAGGTACAATATAGAATATATATCTGTGTAAATGTAAGAAGTGATTATTGTTGTTGGCTAACTATGAGGTCTTAAGGACCTTTTATAGACCATTAATCGGTCCGTTTAAGTGGCATAGCTCGTGTAATCTGAGCTCTTCTGTACATTCTAAAATGAGTACGACAAGTGGAAATCAGGGGATTCCCAGATGAATCTCTTCCGTACGGTCATCTCACAATATCCATGCACATACACACACACACACATATATATACTTGTTTTATTAAACACAACTCCTCTAATTATAGATGTTATTCTTAGAATAATATTAAGCTGTTTAATATACCCCCCAGTTTCTTTTCTCTATCTATTTTATCTTGGTGTGCTTAATAGTTGTAGAGGGAGATAAGGCTCCGCCGTATCGCCCTGTCGAGAGCTAGGGTGCCCAATTGAGGGCGGCTAGGGGTGAATTCTCGTATTCTGGGAAGACCTGAATTGAGGTTATCTTTAGAATGACCCCTCTTAGGTTGCCGAAAAGCCGGCAGGATCAGGGTATGATTATCAAGAGGAGTGAGATACTGAGTTGAAAATGCATGGATTTGTATCTATCTGAAGAAGTAATTACAGAACATTTCTGAGGTTTATATCCTCAAAACAGTGGCAAATAAGGTAAGCCTTGACGGGTTTAAATCGACGTAGATCTCCTTCGAAGGCCTCCGCCGGAGGCATAAGATCCGTCGGAATCGGACTACTTCCGAATGGCCGCTTGCTATTGTGCTAGGGCCATAGCTTTAATATGACGAATGGAAAACACCGTGCTATTAGGAGCCTACATCATAGAGCTAGTGGAGTTATCTCATCACGTAAGACTGATATACTCACAAGAAAAGAATCCCTTTGTTTTGTGTATTAGCGCTATCACTCGTATCAATCATATTCGCTAGATATCCACTCTAGGTTGTACTACGGGGTTGGCGGTCACATCTCGGCCGCTAGAGCAAAGCACTCAATGATACAACTGCCGGGTGTGGAGAAGCGGATCCCTGGTCTGCTAAGTAGGCTACCCAGGTTGAATACGAGTTTGGAAACTTTGACATGGGGAGAATACGAGGCCGATCAGCTCGTAAACCAAGTTTACTTTACAAATATACTTTTCAGGGACAGAAGTTTAGGTGATAGAATCGGAATCATTAGTAGATCGTGTTCCTTATATACTCCTATCCGTTGATCAAGGCACTTCTCTGTTTCAGCCTATCGATTTGCCTCAACTCTCATTATATAACCAGTCTGCCCTATACCACACATTCAAGTGAAGATGTATAGCTATATGCTCTTTACGCTGCCGCTGCTCGTCAGCCCAGCGCTCGCCACATGCACTTCGCCAAGCGTGCGTCGTGACTGGCGCTCCCTGAGCGAAATCGAGCAACAACACTTTATCGACGTCCAGCAGCAGTTCTGGCGCCAGAGCCCTGATCCCTTCACCGGCTACAGCGACTATGACGAGCAGTACACCCTAGTCCACCGCAATAATACTCCTTTTGCGCATCAGGTAGCCGCATTCCTGCCCTGGCACCGACGCTTTCTGCGCGACTACGAAAACTCACTGCGTACCATCGACCCTGCCATCTCCCTGCCGTACTGGAACTGGGCCTTCGACAACGTCCGCCTTCCCGAGTCCGCCGTGTTCGACAATAAGACATTCGGCCGAGACGGCGCTGACAACGCGGAGCACTGCGTGCAGACGGGCCGCTACGCTAACTGGACCCTACTACTGGGCGGTGACCTAGTGGACTCCAGCATCAACGTGAAGCACTGCCTGCGGCGCATCTGGTCGCGCGGCATTGGGGTGCCGATGGCGCCGGGCCGGAACCCCCCCGTGCCTGATGAGGCCGACATAGTTGGCAACATCACCGAAATCGGTAGTGACTTCGACAAATTCCGCCGCTGGTTGGAGCCGCACCATGGAACCATCCACATGGGTGTGGGAGGGTTCAGTACCGACCTCAACGGTGATCTCACGGCCGTCGCCAACTCGCCCAACGAGCCCCTTTTCTGGCTACATCATACCTTCATCGATCGCACCTGGTGGCAGTTTCAGCAGCAGAGCTCGGAGGCTAAGAAGGCCTACGGCGGTTTCCCCAACGCTCAAGCCAGTCTTCCCAAGGACGACCCCGTCTGGACCTACGGCGCCCAGCTGACTGACTTGATGTCTCCGTGGCAGGTCACTGTGGAGTCGGCTATGTTTGCTGATGCGGATGACTACTGCTATACTTACGAATAAGCTGTCAAGTTGCTACTGCGCATTTTGGAAGTATTCGCTGCGTCTTTTGGTCACGAATTGCGACGTGTGGGTTTTGCAGCCCGTCCTCTGTACAAGCGCACAAGTTGAAACCCAAGGGCCTGACTAGTGCCTGAGAAGGCGGGCGGTCCACTCCTTGTTTGTAGTGACTGTATCCTGCCACTATCTAGGGCGTAGGTAGCTAGCATATGCCTGTCTTCATAGAGACATACAAAGGTTTATCATGCCCGTAATTGTCGAAAATATCGTAGGGTGGACGGTGGTATGATCTTAATTATCGGGATATTTTGTGATAATAGTAATGCATTCTTAAGATTGAAGATTCTTAGTCCATTGTGGATACCTTTTATGCATGTCGGACGGCAGTATCCCTCAGATGGACTCACATCTCAACGGAAGATTTCGGGCTCCGACCCTTTATTATCAGTAGTACATCCTTAGCACTACAACCAAGTGGTGTCTCCCGTGCCCCGAGCCCGTCGTGTATTCTATTTAGCGATCTGAGGATAGCTGAGCGACTGTGATCATGCCTTGTAATTCTCACCGTGATAGTGCTGAATGCGAAGCATCATATCGAAACTCCAGTCATAATGGGATCACCTGATTACATCGTCTACTTATCATTTACGCAGACCATACCAGCTCCATCTTAACGGTGCTTACAGTCTTGAAGATAAAGGAAGTGGATATTGGCAACCCGCATGTAGGAACTGCTAGAAAGACATGACACAGGCTAGACATATCCTCAACACTTCGACGTTACGGTTCAATAAATCATTGAGAACCACCACTCATACCCCTTTAAACTGTTCTAGATTGCCCTGTCGGTGTGACACCTCGTCAGACAAGCAGCTACACCCTGCTGCCTTTTCAGGCGTGACGCAAAGTTGGATGGGCCTAAGATTCTAGGATACGCCGCGCCTCAGTCTATTGTCATCCTACGCGGTAAGAGCTGGGACATAGGAAGAGCGGCGTGTTGCAGGTTAATCTCTTCCTCGAGCTTCTTCCGGCTTAGTGAATCATGAGACTGAGTGTATGCTCTGAGACCTTTGCCAAAATTGACAAGACATATGACTGCTGCAATCATCATACAAAGCACGATAACCAGAGTAATGATTCCAAAGACGGTAAGCGTGGGATAGTCTCCAGGCAAGTGTGTGAGCTGGTATATCAGATAGGCAATGCCCAGCAGACAAAAACCCTTGACTTTGTCAGTGTTTCTCTCCCTGTTTGGAAGAAGGGTATAGGGGGAAAGGTTCAATATATAAAAAAAGAAAAAAAGAAAAAAAGAAAGAGATGAAAGCCAAACTTACGACAACCGCTACTGTGCCCGTCTTGCTTTCCTTGTAAACAAAGACGATTGCAAGCCCTGTTACCAGCAGAGAAACACAAATACCAATGATTGATAAAATTAGATTCGTATCGCTTGGCAAGTGAATGATCATGTTCTGCACAAGAAATCCGATAAAGAAGAAGAAGCCGAACTTGATGAGAGCGATATAGGTCTGATCGTTTGTTCAGGTCAACGACTTATCCCAACCGAGTAGTCCGGGCGCGTAGGGGAGCTTACTTGCAACGTAAAAACTCTTCTTTTCGTGGAGAGATCGGTATTTATAACTTGATATACCAGCCATGCGTACTCGTTACGCAGTTTGAAGGTGATGAAACCTAATGCAACTGTTCCAACCGCAAGGACCCCTATCAAAGCGAGCAGTGCAGGATGGATCCGGGCCCACAAATTTTTGTCAGGGGTAAGAAGCGGACGGATGCCCATGATCAAGGAGCCCTCGAGACTGCGGATTGCTGTCTCAAGCGATGCGGGCTGGAACGCTGCCTAAGCTAACAAACTGAGGTTGTATATGCACAAGCCCACAATTTGGACCATGCTGCTCAGCCGTAACGCATCCCATACCAGCACCAGCTCGTATACGAATCCAAAGATGCATAGGGAGAAGTAAATCGGCATTGTGTGCCCTGCAACCACCTGGTATGATTCGGGCTCGAGGTCACCCTCTACCGCGTTGAAGACGTAGCTGTTTCGACCGGTCAGGGCTTTCACATCAAATGGGAAACAAAAGCAAGGATCGTTTACAGACTTACGACTCCAAACACAACGCAGCCAGGCACTGTGCGACAACCACAGCTAAAAAAAGGCGCGTCCAAGTCGTTTTTGGATTGTATATAACCGGCCAGTATATACTTCCGATAAGGGTGGGGAAGACCTATTCGCGATCGAATCAGCTTTTGTTGTTGAATTAGATTTTGGATTGGGCCTAGTAATAGTAAAAATAGCAGATAGTAGAAAGAAGTATAGGAATTTTAGAAATAGAGAAAAATTCAATCTAGATAAATAATCTAATATAAAGTATAATCGCTTTATTCTAACTATATAATATACTTTCTAATATATTTATATATTTTAATTATTAATTAAATAGATTCAAATATTAAATTCTATATTATTTATATTATTTAATATTATTTAAATAAAAGATATAAAAAAAAACGATTTTTTATATAAAAATATTATAAATATTTATTCTTTAAATTATATAAAAATAATTAAAATTTTGAATATAATTAATTATAATAATTAATAATATTATAGTAAATCTATTATTGAAAATAATATTATAAAATTATTATAAAATATATAATTATATAAATTTCTAAATTTAATAATTATAATTTTGTTATATAAAATAAATTTATTTTAATTATTTATATAATGAATCTTTAATAATAGAATAGATAAAACTTTAAAATTAATAATTAAAGAACTAAGAAAGCTAAAGAACTCGAAGAGATTATATATAATTTATATATCGAACTAATTCTATTAGTTTTTAGTTTATAGCGATTTTAGATTACTTAGATAGAAAGTATAGTTAAATATAGAATTTATTATAATTTATTAATTTTAATATTTCTTATTTCTATATATTATTATAATTTTATATTTTTAATTTTTAAATATATATTTTTAATATCAAAATTTTTTATTATCAAAATAATAAATTTATTATAATTAGATTATATAATAATTAAAGAATTTTAGATTTAGAAAATTAATTATTTATATTAATATTATAATTAAATTATATAATAATTAAAAGATTTTAGATTTAGAAACTTAATTATTTATATTATATATATTTATATTAAATAAATAATATTTATTATTATAAAAATATTAAAATTTAAAATAAAATTTTTAATAAAATTTTAAATTATAATTATATAATATCTTAATAATTTTAATAATTTTAATATTTTTAATAATTTGAATATTATTAAAATCAATAAAATTAATAAAATAATAAAAAATAAAAATTTATATAATTAGATAATATCTTTTTAATATATAAAACTTTATATTTAACAATAATTATTATTTATTTATTTATTATTATAATTATAATTGATTTATTATATAATTATTTTCAATAACAAATTTATAATAATATTTAAAATTTTAGTTATTTCTATATAATTTTAAAAATAAATATTTATTATAAAATTATAAAAACAAATCCTTTTAAAATAATTTAATAAATATATAATTATATAAAAATTAGTAATTTGAAAAAGAATTAATATAATAATAAATAATATTATCGATAATTTATTAATAGAAAGTTTTAATATTAATAATTTTAAAAACAAATTATTTTATATTATTTTATATTTTAAATTTTTTTTATAAATATTATTAATTTATAAATAAAATTGAGAAAATTAATTAACTATTATTTTATTTATAATTATTTATTATTATTATTTCTATTTAAATTTATCAATTTAGTTATTATATAATATAATAAATATATTTTATCAAAATTGAAATATTAAAATATATTAAAAGAAATTTTAAAATATATATATTATATATTATAAAGTAATAAAATATTTTTATTTGTTAAATATAAATTAACTATTCTATATCTAGTTTAATATTTTAAATAAGTATTATATTATATTTTATAATTTATTTTAAATTTTTATTTTTTTTGTTTTTCTTTTTATTTAAAAGTTTAATTAATATAAAGATTTTAAATATATTAATTATATAATTAATAAATATATAATATATAAATAAAAATCTAATTTTTAATAATATTTGATTTTTAAAAAATTATATTTTAACTTTTCTATATTAAAAAACAATATTATAATATCATATTTAAAAAATAAAATCAAATTTAAAGAAATTATTATTTTTATGTTTAATAATTTGATATTTTTAAATTTATTATTTCAAATAAATTATTATTAGACTTCTAATTAAAATAATTAATATTTTTTTTAAAAGTTAATAAAATAATAATTTTCTCTTTCTTTTTTATTATAAATATTTATTTTCTAAATTATATAAAAATAATCAAAATTTCGAATATTATTATAAATTCATTATTGAAAATAGTTATATAGAGAATTGATTTATAATATAGAATAAATAAATAATAATTATTGTTAAATACAAAGTTCTATATACTAAGGAAATACTATTTAGTTATATAGATCTTCATTCTCTATTATTTATCGCTGCTTATTATTGAATAGTGGTGAGTAGCCTGATTATATAACTAGTAGGGTTCTACTAAGATTGGCTTTACAATCTCTGAGCCTAAGGTTCCCACAGCTATATACCCTGCGACCGTCGTAACATCTTTCTCTTTTCAAATAATTATAATCTCTTGATATTGCTCATTATCGAATACACTCTCCTGGGTGAAGTCAAGGTTGAAAAGTCCAACACGCTGAAATACTCCCTTGTCAACCTCTTCCAGTATTAACCCCGCCGGTACACCATAATTGACTGTGTCTTCCCGCGTCCTATTCATAACTTTAAGCAACCGCACATTCTCACCAGAAGATGAGGGATGCCGACAATCGAGCGAACAGTCACCAACTTCCTCATTATTGATCTTCACACGATTATCCCATGCCCCTCCCACCTCACCATCAAGAACAAGTCTAAATTTGTCCCCTCTAATCTTCCCAGTCCGAAAAATTGTTGCCTGCTTTAAAAGTCCCGACACCTTGAGCTTCGCAGGAGCACTCATCTCTGGTGGAGTGAAGCCAGAAGTCATCGGGTTAGCTTCTATTATACGAAGGCTCTGCCCGTCACTATCCCTTGACAGCGCATTTGAATAGTATGACACACCACCGTTGTATGCAGCCCATGACCAAGAGGGAGCTTGGCGTAATCCTCCCTTCGATACCCTTGGATAGCCTTGTGACATGTTTATGATGTTTGGTTGCCACATTAAGCCCATGACCAGATCATTCAGCCAAAGGCCGAAGAGGTAACTGTCTTTGAGTAAAGCTCCTATTTCGACTGCAAGACCAGATATAGCAGGGAATTTATCCGACTCAAATGTGAGTTGGCGCCCCGAGAACATTGTCACCAGCGTATACCAAAGGTTGTACGCTGAACGAGCAGCAGCCTCATAACCGTCAACTTTCTGAATCGATGAGATTTGCTTAGTGAGCCCAAGTAGGTGTTGGAATTCAAGGGAAGCCATCATTGTATCTAGTTCCCCCGGCATATCCCGTGTAATGTCCCCTTCTTCTGAGCTATCGGTGGTGCAGCATTCAAAGTATATTTTCTCGGTTGTGAAGTGAATGACTCGTCTCGAAAGTAATCGTTCTTGGAGTGTCCAGCCACGCATGTTCCATGGTGACATTCCAATGTCTTGGAACCACCCTCCGCCCCCAGCTCGTGATTGGGATCGGATACAATACTGTCCAAGCGGAGAGCCATTTACAGAATGGAGTGGCATTTGAACAGATGCCTTTACTTCGCGAGCGAGAAACCCTGAGTTGCTGGAGGACGACGATGTGGCGGCAACAACTAAATGAGCTGTACCGTATATACTACCCATGTTTTTAATCTCCACCTCCCAGTCATCTTTGCTATCTTGAATAATACAGATGGAATCAATCCACAAGTACCTCAAACCCAGTGCTCGTGTGACAATAATTGCATCTCGGAAATTTTGGGGAAGCTCAGACATTGGCATTGCTTCCAAACGATGTTCTATATTAGACAACAATGTCTTATATTGGTCTTTTGACGGAGGTCCCCAACAATGGCTAAGCGCTGTATAAACCCTAGTGATACCGTGGGTAATATACAAGCGTGGATCACGCGATCCATCAGGTGGTCCAACGTCAATAACACGAGTAGGTAGGCATGGCGGGCCCTTCTCCAGGCGGCATCTTTCGTGAAATTCCTTGCATTCTTCCATCCAGTTGGTGATGCGCTGCACGTTTCGAGGATCAAGGGCTGTTGGAAGTGGCTGAGGCTGCTTGATCTGGCTCTTGGCAGGGCTATCTGGAAGAAGAGGTTAGAATAGACCTAAATTTAAGCGGGAAGTTGGTTGTACCATTACAACAATAAAGATTAAAGTAGATCGTAGTAAGAGATGATGAATCATAAGCTCTATCTATTGGGCAAATTGAAAATTGCAGGGTCGTCATTCCCCTTCCCCTTCCCACAGCAGTGATTTTGGCTCTGTATATCTGAACATTAATTTCGAATGACTTCTTACCATCGCTAGAGCTGGCGAACGGGTCCTCGTATGAGCAGTGTGATCGGCACGAGGCTCGTAGAAGTCCACAAAAGGCACAGCCATCTTTGCTCGAGGCGTTAAGCTGAGGGAAATCAGGGAATGTGTCAAACCGCTCATAGTCAATAGAAAGATCGCCAGCGGTTTTAAGGAAGGCCTCAGAGTGATCAACTGTGAGAACTAAACAGTATTTGCATGCGTTATTAAAACAAATAGAAGCCGCCATCTTTAATACAAATTGTTTGCTGTGATTTTCCAACAGGAAGTGAAAATTCTAATTTGCATGTGTGAGACGTGATTGATTTGTTTGATTTGATATGTTCCTATTGGTTGTTCAGGGCGGCCTAGTCCTATGCACCTGAGCTAAACACGTAATCACGTCACGAGATCAGAATCATTCTAGAGCTTATATATTTGCCAATTCGCTATCCTGCTCCTCCACTACTATACGTTTCTTGAGCTTCTCACCTGCGAAGGCATATCGCTATACCAACGCAATCCTCTTTGTGGGGTATATTACATAGTTTGCCACTATTCGGAGGCGGCCGCCCACCAGTAGAAGCCGCACGATGTCAACGAGCTGCCAACATCGCCTTTAATTCTTCGATAGCACACGATAGCACATCTACTGCTCGAATAAAGGATTGAACAAATAACTTAGTACACGAAAATGTCGAGCTCAGCAAGTGACCGAATCGACAGCCTTCAGGATATACCGGTCCAGGCGGCGCGGGGCTAGCTGGGCGCGGGGGACAGTTGCGGAGGTCCCCTCAAGTCGCGAAGTCGCGGCGCCGATCTCAACCCCCGGGTCCCCCCCTCCGATAACCTCCGAAAATTTGCGGTACCTCGCTCGAGTATCGATCTCTCCTTCTTCTTCTTTCTTTCTCTTTAGCTTTTTACAATTCGATAGAATGCTTTGTTATAACTAGGTCACGTGGCGACTAAGGGACCTTAGGCTTAGAAGGTTAACCACCCGTATTTGGAGGGCCAAACCGTCGTATCTAGATAATATTTGAAGAATTTTCTGAACTTCTTATTATATATAATATATATTAATTGGTAGAATTATTGCTTCTACTTTTACTTCTCGGTTCGGTATAGCTCGGTATATTTTAGTGATCTTCTATAAATATATTATTCATATTCGCTCAAGCTCTCGCTCAACTACATCTCTCTTTCTAGACGATATATAGTTTAATCGGCGGTACTTATAAGTTGATAAATGAATAATTAGTAGGAGATTCTGGAACTGACCAATTATTACTTGACACACTATATACTAGAGTCTGACGTACATTAAACTGGGGGACTAAGAAGCAAACGCAGATTTTGGTAGAAACCAATCAAAGAGCATTTAACTACACTGCAGTGCACTGCCACTTTGCGATATGCTGTAACACCCTTTCCATACAAAATCACAACCGGTCAAGGCTGTATAAATACTAGTATACCACCCTCTTGCTTGACGAATTCTCATCTTACATCAATCCTATAATTCTAAACCTTTTCGTTATATACAATCAACTGGAACGATTTTTTATTGTTGATTGAAGATTGCGGGGTATCGCAACTACACCCACTAGTGTACTGATTTAAGACTTCGCTCATCTATTCTTTACATTTACTCAAATCCACAATGCTGGCTACTACAGGCGTTGATAGAAAGAGGGAAGCGAACAATGCTGAATGGGAGCAATACAGACCTGTGATTAAAGATCTCTATATAGTACAGGATTTGTCTCTCAAGGAAGTTATGAAAGCTATGGCAGAAAAACATAGTTTTCAAAAAAAGTTGCTGCACCGTTCCCTGCATATATCTGAGTATTAGCTAACTTTTTGTGATAGCAAGCCACAATACGAACGGGTGTTTAAAAAATGGGGGTTTAAAAAGAATCTCCATAAGGATGAATGGAAGTCTCTCTTTCATCGTATCGAGAAACGCAAAGCCGAGAACAAAGATTCCGATGTCAGAATAGGAGATCGTATCCGAGGAATAGAAAGTCTGAAAAGGGCTTTTTATCGTCATAGTTATGAAACGACCGACGAAAAGTTCAATGCATGTAAGTCTAACAAAGGTTTGATATATTCGTATCGCCTTTTGAGGATTTTCTAATTGATTTCAAGTTAACTCTGGTCATGGGACCCCACCAAACACATCAGGAGCTATGGTTATTACACCTCCTGCTACTACTCTCCCTTTCGTGTTACCATCTAGCCTACCTTGGTTTGAATTTCACTCGATCTTTAAAATGCAAGGTCACTACAGCACATTCCTTCGTTGCAACTGTTCATTTCTAACTCAGACTAGTGAAGCAATTTTCCATGGGGACATCCGAAGTAGCCGTGAATAGATCTGGAATGACACCTCCAGTTCCACTACACCAGCCTCTATTGATTGCAGGTACTGACCTGGCTGCAAACAATCACCATAGCACATTGTCGTCCCCAGTGGGTGCTGCTACAGGTCTTTTCATAGATAAGAATCTTAGCGCATCTCATGCGGCATTCCAACGAATTGTCTCCTTGCTTCCGGATCCCCAACACAACTATGGCCAGCTACTTGACTTAGGTAAAAATGCGACGTATCTGGAGTTTTTAATTGCTGTATATGCTCTTTCCAACAATATTCGTGTCGATAGCGAACATTTTGGCCAAAGACTGGTAGAAATATGCCGTTCGAAGGATGGGCTCAAAGATCTCCGTGGATTACTAGCAAGTAAGAGCACTACGATAATGGCCATGGCTGAGAAGCTGTTAGTATTTGCTGTAAAAGCAAATGATGAAAACTTGACAAGAGTTCTGCTCGATGCTGGGGCCAACCCAAATGCAAAGTACGGGCAGTGGTCGGACAGTAACCTCAAAGTTGCCGTTACAAGAGGATACATGAACTTGGTGCCTTTATTAATTAAAGCGGGTAGCGAACCCCTTGCTACAAGTTCTTCGGGATGGGGAGGCTATTTTCAGCAAGCCAAATCGATTGAAGAAATGCTTTATACAGCGGTAAAGAGCGGCAATCAAGAGCACGTACAATATTACATCTCTCGAGGTGCTAATTTATCTTACGATCTATCCTATGGTTCCTATCCGTCCTACGGTGATAGCTCCAGAATGTGTTGCCTCAGAGCCGCAGTGGAAAATAATGATACACCTATGGTGGTATTACTTATTTCATATGGAGCAGATCCAAATCGACTGCAAACACCTGGATATCGGACTGCCCTTCAGAGTGCAGCAAAAAATGGAAACCTCGATCAAGTACGTTTGTTGCTCGACCATGGAGCACATATTGATGCACCACCCTATGTCACGTACAAATACTTCTCTGACAAAGTCAGAAATTATATTAAAACTACTACTCTGCAGTTCGGTGTCTTGGGCAATAACCTTGCTGTTGTAGAGACGTTGCTAGAGGCGGGTGTGTCTCTAATTGAGAGCGATGGTGGCGATGTATTGCAGACAGCTCTTCAGATTGCTTGCAAAAAAAATTCGGTCGACATGGTTCGCCTACTCCTTTCCCGCGGCGCCAAAGTTAATGGTCAAATCCAAACTCTGAAGGTAATAGGGACCGCATTGATCCACGCACTACGATTGGGAAACAGCCAGATTATCGATATCTTATTGGACAACGGCGCAGATGTCAATCTTCCTTGCAAGGATAGCGCATATCCAAGTCCACTCCAAGCAAGTGTTGAGGACAATCATATTGGTATGGTGGAGCGTTTACTTGACCTTGGTGCTCATCCGTGTGATTCCGGTGCACTTTGGGCCGCAGTTAAGCATAATGACCTTGAGATTATTCGTTTGCTTCTACAACGAAATGAGAACTTTAAAAACTCTACTCGAGAGAATTCGAAGACACAATCAAATGATTATGGTCGAGCCGCTATTTCTCAAGCAATTTTTGACTCTAACCATGAAGCGACTTCCCTACTCTTAGAGGCTGGTGTCGATGTCACTGGCTCTCCGCAACATAAATTATATGGGTACTCAAAGAGAAGGTTATGTCATTACTCAAGCTCTCTGTCTGGGGCTCTAACTGAGGCTGTTAGAGCAATGGATATTGGTTTGGTGCGAAAATTACTGAAGGCTGGGGCGGATAGAAATTCCTGTCCTGGCGACTGGTATGACTATCCCGGGAACGACGACCATGACGACGATAAATGTGCCCTTGATTATATGCAATTTGATTCACCGAACACCGAAGAGATGATAGAGCTCCTTATTGCTGAAGGCACGACTTTCGACGGCTGCGACAAAAGAAACCCACCCCTTCGGCATGCAGTCTCAATGGATCTTCCAGCAATAGTTCGGCTTTTGCTATCGAAAGGTGCAGATATCAATTTACCAGCATTTATATACAATGGCAGAACAGCTCTTCAATCAGCTGCTGAGGACAATCTAGATCATATAGTTGAAATTCTGATCAAGTCCAATGCTGATATAAACGCTAGCCCAGCCAAATATGAAGGAGCAACTGCGATTCAATTCGCAGTAATTAACGGGAATTTCAAGATTCTCCATCTGCTACTTACAGCAGGTGCGGATATTTTTGCGCGAAGAGGATACTGTGATGGACGTACAGCACTTGAAGGCGCAGCTGAGCATGGCCGACTAGACATGGCTCAGTTTATACTGATGGAATCTGCAGAGATGAAGGGATTATATTTTGAGCATCAGTTCTGCCGTGCCATTCGCTTGGCACAGCGATCGGGCCATATGGTTCTTGCAGATATGCTTAGGTCACACCAGATTAAGAGGTTTGGATATTCGGAATGCTGTGGGCATGAGAGTGTTTTCGTGCTTGCAGGCGACTATAATACCCTGACTGAGCATGGACTTGGACTCCATAAAGCTCTTCTCGACAAAGAATTCGATACTTCTTTTTATGAAGATAAAAATGAATACGAAGAAGAGTTTGAAAAAGCAAGGTTGGAATCATTTTCTGATGCTTCTGACAGCTCGAGCAAAACAAGCTATAAGTCGAATGAACTCTTCTGGGAAAACCAAGAATCGGATTCCATCGCTTCCGTATCTATAGAAAACCAATCTGTTTTCATTTCCGATCAGACCATCGAGGCTGAAGCCCCACCAAGACAAATAGAGGAAAGAGAGGTTGACAACTCCTGGTATTCAGAAGAACTCCGCTACTTCCCCGAGAACAACTACGATGATATGCTTGCGATTCCAGATTTCGACAATATACAGGAGACAACGTTTTATGGTTTTATTGAGGAACTCCTTTAGAATCGACACTTAATCAACAGCTTGTCTTTGTTTCTTATTCGAATCCTTACTTGTTGTACATCACGATCAACCTCACTATTGTGGTTACGGTTACTATAACAAACTTTAAATGATATGATTACGGGTCAGCCAACTTTCACTATTAAGATTTTCTGATAGGGCAAATTGTTTTGGGAATATTTTGTTCCAAGTATTAACTTCAAGAAGCCATTAACACATCAATAGATTGGTTTGCCTCGTGTCACCCGTCACCCGTCCACGTGAAACCGTTCACGACTCTTAAGTTATATTGACGATGATCTCCAGCAGCTCCTTGGCTGTTCTAGAGGAATATCCATTCTCCTTATACCAACTATTCTATCATCCCTATCTTTCAGTATATTAGGAAGCTTACCTCCTGGACACAGAAGGCCCCTCTCCAATTCCTTTACTACTACTAACCACCTATGTTATTGTTTGCTTAATAACTTTCGCTGTACTCGACTCGCTCTCAGTATCCCAATCCGTTATATCTTCTCCTCTCGGAATTATATCGATAGCTGCAATATTGGTTGTGTTACCAGGCTTATACAAACTACTTAAGCCTAATGGACTAAGTTCAATAGCAATATCTATATTATCAGTTACCTTATATAAGGTCCTAGATCTCTTTGGTTTCGGACCAGATTCCTTCGATTTCTTCTTCGATTACTTCGAAATATATATATAACTATATATCCCTTTACTATATCGTCGTATATCATCAATTCTTGTTATACTTATTTGAAGACTCTCTAGAAATAGTTTAAGATATAGTATATAAACTATGATAATACTGAGACCTTGGACTATTTGCTTCAGGAGTACTACAAGCCAGTAATCAACTATAGTATCTTTGGTATACTTTGCTTAATTCAAGAAGTATATTTGGAGCATTATTCTAATAATAGTACTACAGATATATCAGCTGATAACTAGTAAAGAGGAAATTTGTTGTGGTACGCAAATAGATAGTTACGAAAGGACTAACAATATTAGAGTTCCAAAGTATCCTATCACTATTGCCTTCTAAGTAACAGAAATATAGAGAGATCAAATGATATAAACAGGAAGTAAGATCAATATAATATCGAGGAGGAGGTTGCAAATATTAATATAATTCCAGATTATAGTTTGTGATAGACAGCGGTCACTAGTGAGAAAACTCCAGGTTTCAGGAATATAATACTGAAATAAAACCAAAAGAGCTGCAGTTATGATCCAAATAAGAGTCCCGATTGATGTGATAATTGCAGATCTTATATGTTGGTGAGCAGGACTAAATGATTTAATGAATATAGCGAGTGATAGCTTGGCCAGAGATTGGCTAGCAATGAAAAGCACGCCAGAGGTGTAACCGGTCTTTTTCTTCATTAGCTTCTGAGACGTTTTCCGGTATTCAGGGAGAAGCAGGCTCTTATATAGGCCAGTGCGGCACGTGCTGCGGGCGCTAGCTTACAGGTGCGATTCAGCCGGAATCGTCACATATAGGTTGTTCCGGCCCGAATCCATGTCCGCGCCGTGGCAGCTGAACGGATATTACCACTGTAGAATCCAACACCTTTCATAGGAAAGACCATCCTGGGTTATTATTTGTTGTATTTTTTTGGGCTATCCTTACGTCCCCCTACTTAAACCTCACCAATCATCCCTAACCCAAGCTCACAAGCATCCGCAATCCTCAGCAGCCCAGACTCCATTTGTGAAACTCTTGCACTGGCCAAAGCGGGAAGCAAGATCGTAGGCAGAGCAAGCCTGGTTCTTGCAGAAGTAGAGGTTTGCTGTAATCGTTTTGTCAGTAATAGCATTTTGCAAGGAAATTGGATTGGAAACATGATCTTACGTCCACAAGTGTCAGAGCAGGAATCTGCGTTAACGAAGAGCATGCTCTTCGACCCAGCGGGTCCTCCAACAGCTACTCCAGAAAGACTCGCGTAGCTAGTGCCGATGTAGTTCTGGCAGTTGTTATCGGAGTAACTGGTGGTCTGGGTAAGATTAAGTTTATGTTGCGCATAGAAGGAGAACATTTACAAGTTGATCTGGGCGGTGCCGAAAACAGCCACTGGAAAGAGAGCAAAGGCAAGAGTTGAGTACTGCATGATTGCGATAGAGTGGTGATTCCCTTGAAAGAAGTTTCGACTGTTGGATAATATGAAGGTGGTGACTACAACTTTGGAGAGTGGTAGCTCCTTTTAAGGTATGGAGACTATTCGCGTGGAGACTTCCGTTCAAATATGCACCCATCTAAGAGAAGCAATTCGCTGACTCCGTACAGCCCATGGTTTGCTCCATTCGTGTCATGCCATTTCTGGAAGGTTGCAACATCATGAATGCGTTGTTTGAAACTCTTACGAAGATCTTTGATGAGTAAGTAATCCAAAGCGGGGCCAAATGTCAGCGGCAATACGAGATGGGGCCGACGCCATCTTTTATGATTAAGTAATCAAAAGCGGGGCCAAGTGTCAGCGGCAATACGAGATGGGGCCGACGCCATCCCTTACTAGCTTTGTGCCTAACATAAGCATTTTAAATTGATCACTATCAGAAGCTTTTACAATCTTAGCTATGTGATCCTCAATTAGCGGTCAGAGCGGAGAAAACGAGAAGTTATCCTAGGATGAGAATAGGGCAAAGCACACCTACGCCAAGACGACTCTATCGGCTACTTTTTGGAGAGGAAGGCGGAGAACTCTATATAAACTTAGTACGTATATTTGATTGACAGCTCTTAGAAGGTTCCGAGGACACAAAGGCGCGAAAATTATTTTTGGATTATAGCAATGATGTATTTATAATTCATTTTTGGCGGAAATAATCAAGTCTAACACTTCATAAAAAGACGTTCTCCTCCACAAGAAAATAACTATAGTTCCATCTGAACGCCTTCTATTCCAAGCTAGCTTTTATATCAATGATCTAGCAGTAGGAAGTTGAACACTTGAGGTTAACGTAAATCCCATTGTTAGACCCAACACAGTGACCAATGGCTGGCTTATCCGCAAGTAAGTTTGAGTTGGTATCAATCACGATCCAGTCTAAAGGAGAATATTAGCAGTAGGTTTTAAAGGGGTATAGCAGAACAAGGGAGGACATACCATTTGCACTGCCATGGTCCACGTACAAGACACCTTTAGTTCCGGAAGCACCCCCGTAGTTGTAGCCGTTGATGAACTCGTACTCGCTGTTGGCAAAGTTCTTGCACTGAGTGTCATAGTAACTAGAATTCGGGTAAGAATTTTTGTTTTGATCAGTTGTTTGACAATACGTACAAATTGACTTGGGTTGCAAGTGCAAGGGGGGCAAAACCCGTTGCGAGGAGGGCGTAGACGGAACGCATGGTGATTGTTGATGGATTGGCGATTGTAGTTTGAGAAAATTTCCTTGATCTTGTTGAGATGTAAAGAAAGAGTGATGGTGAGTAGATGGGAGGAACTTAAGGTCAATTTAGACAAAGAGTCCTAAGCTTTCTAACCGCGACTAGTCTTGGCCCGGTGGATAGACATACTGCTACCCGGCAGCCCCATTCTCATCTCCATGCCCACTCACCTTAGTCATAATCTCAAATGGTCTTTGTAACAAAAATTACTTACACGCCAGCCTTGTCATGCGCCTATTTCCCATCTGAAATTTCTTCGGACCGATACGAAAAGCTCTAGTGTTAATGCAATGTAAGTACTAAGCTACGTTCACATGCTACGTTCGATGAAAAAGAGGGTATATGTTCGTTAAATTTGTGGGCGGGCGCTCCCGGAACAATTCTTAGACGGAAAAATGCAACTAGTATGAATCAGCCGAGCCTTTTAATACATCTCTAACTGTGGAAAAATTCACCCGACGCTAGAGGTACCTTACCTCCCAATGCTTGACTTCGTTTGTATCTACTTTGAGACGACCTCCGCCCCATTGATACTAAAAATAACTTTTTGAAGCTGCCCTGCACATCCAAACCCAAGAGTACTGTGTTGTTACTTCCAAGTGTATATAAATCGCTTTCCCAGAGAGGAGTAACCAACCAAGTTATCAACAAACAATCACTTCGAAAGCCCCAACACTCACACCTCTCAAAGTTACCCAAACCCTATTTTCATTATGAAACTCTACGCTACCCTATGCACTATCTTATTTGCGGCTGTTGCCACAGCTTGCAACACTTGCCACGTATGTTCATCTATTTATTTCTTTCTGATGAACTTTCAGTCCTATTTGCATCACCTCACTTCGAGAAAAAAATGTCTAGGAATTTAAAGCTTAAACTAACAACTTCTGCCGCAGGACTGCCCCGGCAATGAAGTTTGCCTTCACTACTCAGGCGCTTTTAATGGTGGCAGTGCATTCACTCAATGCATTGCTCCCAACGACCCGTTTTGCAACGATCCACGAAGCTCTTGCGACACAAACTCTTGTAACTAAGTTTGAGGTCGGGGATCGAGGGGTGATGCTGGTATGAGATATCCAGATGTGAAATGGAAATTAGGAGCATGATGAGGTTCTGTGGATGATATATTGGGAAACAAACGGTGTGGGGGTTTTTTGTATGCCATCTTACTACTCAAGCATAGTCAGACCAGTATGAGAGCAATGATACAGAAATTTCCGCTCCAAATTTGCTGTTAAACATCGAACGATCTGGCGATCTGTGACTAGATGGTTCAATGAAGTTGCTTGTATAGATACGAGAAATTAAGTGGTCTCTCACGTTTATACCAATATACTAACGCGCAGAACCAAAGGTGCCAAAAACGAGTATATATAAGCCGCGAAATAGAGCAAGTAATTGATCTCAAGGGACCACATTATACAGGGCCGAATAACTGTAGACTTCATGTCTGTGCATCTCCCGAAGAGTCTATAAGGATAGGGGTTATCTCTCAATAAGCACTTGAGAATTTTAGTGATTATTACTACTTTAAGATCAAGTATGATTTACGTGCATACTTGTAAACATGAGCAAAGTAACACAAACCTATAAATGTACATCAATATCGTAGATGTTTTGATAAGCATATACCGATAAACCTTATTTCTCGCTTCACGTTCATGAAGCAGGGTCGATGGAACGGGCCGAGGCCTTCTCGCATCGTGTGATTAATAACAAGCTAGTGCGATTATTAAGCTGCAGCTAATAACGAAAGTGTGGGGAAGCCTCCTTTTTTTTTACGGACGCCACTTCTCTTTCAGAACTAGGAGATTCACTTGCGGTAGTTTCCGTGGTGTTCGTAAGCATACTTCCCTTCCTTGCTCCCAGCCTCCATGTTTTGTGGAAAAACTTATCGATCATTTTCAACCTCATAATGACACCAGATATTTTCCTCGTCCCGCAACACAAACCCGGCTTTCAGATTTCTCGTCTCGCTACAATCAGTCATGATCTTTCTTGGTCTCTTCCGCTCATACACCACATCCCTGAACAACTCTGGCAGTTCCTTGTCATCTTACAGCACCTGTCTCATAGCCAAAAGATGTCTGTCTACACCCTTTCCTCTCGTAGCTCTAGTCACAATATTTGCATGGGTCTTCGCGGCCCCCATAAACAAATGTTTTAACTCTTGAGCTGGAACCTTAGGATTGAGCGTGGACTTCGTGAAGGCGAGAACTGGCGGAAGTTAACCTGACTGATTTCAACACGCCCTTTGTGGAACGATCGCATGGATATTGTTTCCTATGACGCAGCTTGGTAATCAAAATGAATATGTGATGCGAGCTGAATGATGAGTTGAAAGCCGGTATTGGCGCGCACTTTGTATGCTCGCATGATGTTGCCGCCGTATGATGGACGAGCTAACGGCGTGGGCTCCAAAATAGACGTTCTGACTTGGAACTGCTGCATGATGCGACTTATGTGTGCAAGAAATGCCGACACAGAAGTGAACACACATTCTTCCACTCGTCAAGCACACAGGTGTCATTAACGGGCGTGAACGGGGAGTAAGTCAGATTCTGGAAGTACAAATTTATGATCTCGCCAGCAATCGGCTCCCTAGAAGAACAGGTAGCATCAGTCTTCGCTCATTCATCCTGGGCCATATGCATTCGTAATAATCTTACAATATTTGCGGACCAGATTCAATGAATCCCGTTCTCAACGCTACACATTCGCTCCCGTTATATACTACGAATTGCCCGCAATCGTGGCATACGGCCGCCAGAGGAACTGTCACGATCAGCCGCCCCTCCACCATTGTGTTCAGTTGCTGCTAGTCTCCCTGGTTCGGCCAGCCAGCATCACCCGGAATGTACCTGTATCTCTGATCGGCTGCAGGAAGGGCTGCGGCGGCGGCACTGGCGGTACTGGTGATGAAAGTCGCCAGCAGTTTAAGCATTCAGTAAACTTCCATTGAGATCGACAGTGAGGACGCAATTGGCCCGGAAGTTACACAGCTTGATTATCTTGCCTCGAAAATGGCTGTATTTATTTTAATGCCTGGTTTTTTTACTGTGTACAGTCGGGTGATTTGCTCGGTGAATTCGACCCACAATTGATCGGGGTTTGTTTACGGGTGTAAACTAGGTGAGAGCAGAGAGCATTATAAACTATGGATGATGCACTCCGACTTGTCCTTGCCACCCATTATCTCTTGAAGAAATTTCGACAGGTGGATCTTACGACCATAAGTAGGAGTAAGGAGAGCCGGAAAGCCAATCTAGAAATACTTACGAAATATCCGTTCGGGTTCTAAGGGCACTGTCTCTACAATAACATGAGAAATCGTCGAAGATCTAGAAATGGCCAACATTTCTTTACATCTTCAGCTCTGACCAGAAGTACCAGGTCTATGCACAATTATAAAAACGAGTCACTCAAAAGTTGGAAATATAGACGTAGCATTTTTGATTTATATGATTTCTAGTGTATTTTCGGGCACTTCTGGCCGCAGCTGAAGATATAAAGTCTACGCCAAGGCCTACATCAATCAAATCCTGAGCTCACCGTACTATCTTATATTGAGAGACTCGATGATCAAGGTTTAGGTTAACCCTAACCTTAAGTCGACATAGGTTTTATAATTCCGGCCTACCCTTGATTCTAAAAGATCAACTCTCAAGAAGATGGAATCGTTAACCTCATCGTATGATCATAGAAGTTAACTTTGAACCGCGAATTCCAGCCCTTAAGGAATAGGTAAACTCATTGAGTTCTATAGAGGTCCTAGCCCCTTGATACGTACTATATTTATAATGAATGGCTCGCTAAAAAGAATAGCACTAACCCCTAAAATATTAGGGGCCTTTAGCGAGGTAATAACAACCGAATGTAATTTTTCAGGGCCTTACAGGGCGTTATAGGGCATTATAGTAGGTCGTAAGCAGGGACTTTGGCAGGGATCTCCATAGCCGACATACCTGTATCTAGCTCTTGATATCGGTCGTGAGTTATGTGTTGCGTTTATAATTCACATTCCATGTCTCAATGGTTCGTAGCAATATAAGTATTGATTCTCGCTTATCGGCGTATCTGGTATGAAAAAAATCCTCTATTAAAACCATGCACAAGGCACTCCCTCCATCTGCGGTTAAGGGTTACCACGGGAACAAACCCCAGGCAGACATCAGATATGCCGATGACCCATTAATGTTTTCCTGTAGATACCAACTAACCCATTGCGATGGAAGCACCGCCTGGTGCGTGAGTAGGAAGCTTGCGCATGGGAACAGCAAAAGACAACAAGAACGCGGTACCGCAGAAGGCAAGTCCAACTGCAAAGGCAGCCTTGATGCCAACCATGTAGGCTTCAAGGACTCCGGGAAGTACATCGGCTGAGAAAACATTACGCAGCTCCGAGGCACCAGTCGCAAGGACTAGCGCTGGGTCCACCGTCGGTGCCATCTTGGGCAGAGTGGCAAGCAGTCTGTTAACGAAGGCCGCTTGTCCCGACGAGGTGCTGATGGCACCTCCAATTGTCTGGAAGACTTCAAGTTCGAAACAAATTAGCTTCGTTGGCCTATACTGGAAGAGAAGAGGAAAAGAGTACGTACATAGAAGATTGGCAGTGACTGCAGAGATATCTTCGGGGCCAACATAGGCTTGGACAACACTCAAGCCATGCATCATAGCAAAGGCCAAGGTACCTCCAACAAAAACTTGGTAGCCAACCCATTTGCCGGTCGAAGTCCCAATATCAAGGCTATAAATCAAACCAAGAGCAACAGTAGCAAGCATTGAACCACCGAACATAACCTGCTGAGCGCGGCCAGTCTGCATGACAACAACTCCACCACCTAACGCGAATATGGCTGCTGCAACGACAAGGGGAAGGTTATCGACACCAGATCTGATTGGACTTGCTCCGAGAATACTCTGGAAGTAAATAGGAAGGTAATAAAGAAGAACAATATAGCTTCCCATGAAAAAGAACTGGTAAGGAGCGCAGGCCCACAGCGAGCGCTGCTTGTAAAGCTTCGGCGTCATCATAGCATATGGACCCAGCCAGAGCTCCCAGATTACAAGGGCTATGATGATAAGGCAAAAGCCGACGAGAAGACCAATCACATAACCGCTGTTCCAGGGATGGGTGGAACCAGCATGCTGAAGAGCAAGGATAAACGATATGATAGCTCCCATAGCTATAGCAACACCACCTAAATCTAAATGCAACAACTTTTCTTTCCAAGGGACTTGAGGCGGCCTTGCAGCAGCAGGCAGATTGAAAAAGAAGAACACGGCTAGAGCGGCGACTCCTCCAATTGGTACTAAAAACTTGTCAGTTGGAATTCTAAAGTGCTTCATGTTGGCTGAGGTAGCAATAGTGTTTCTCCCGAAGTCGGTATTGGCCATGACTTACGATTAATATAGAAGCACCATCGCCAAGTAAGTTTATTAGTAAATGCACCACCAATAATCGGTCCAAGGACAGCTGAGACGGCATATGTCGTCCCGATAAGACCCATCATCAAAGGTCGCTTTGCTGGCGGCGCAATAAAGGCGATAATGCTTGTGCCACCTACAGACAGTCCGGCACCGCCCAATCCAGCAACGGCTCGTCCAGCAACCAGGGCCTTGGAATTGGGTGCAACACCACAAATAAGACTGCCAACCTCAAAGATGATCATGGAACCCAGGAAGCTCCATTTAATATCATAGTACCTATACAGCTTGCCGGCAGAAGCATGGGCAGCACCGAAAGTCATAAAATAGGCGGCGGCGTACCAAGATACATCGCTTAGGCCATGGAATTCGTCGGTGATCTTGGGGATGGCTGTGCCAACAATAGTCTAGACCGTACATTTTGCGCGTTAGAGATATCACTTAGTAAGAATGAATAGATAGGTAGAGCGCATACCTGGTCCAACGCAATTAGAAAGACGGCAACGACGGATGCAGCAGCGAGAACGGCTGCTTTGAGGCCGTGCGGATATTGGTCCTCCTTCATGCTCTGAGCAGGCTCATCGTCCGAGCCACCACTCTTATTGGCTCCATCCGGAGTGTGCAAGGACGCAGGCTCGAGCGGCTCTGCTTCAAAAGCCATGGTCTGTTTCTCATTCGTCTCACTCATCATAAGGCTTGATAGTTATTTGAACCGGGTCACGAGGAGAATGAAGTGTAGCCGTCAATTGTCGACGAGGCAGTTGTTATTTATTCCAAGGCAATGGGATCGCACTCGCTTTGGCGTACCAGCATGTATTTGCTCACAAATCTTTTCAAAAGCGGTAAGATAATTGAGCCGAAAGCATTATTAATGTAGGCGGCTTTCGGCTCAATTATCTGGCCGTAGCTGGAATGATTTGAGCCGACTCAGTATTATATTTCAACCTATATACCGTTATTTAACTTGTGTAACCTATATTCTAAAGTAGATACCAATCCTAAAGGGAATCAAATTAAAGAATTTTCAATATTTGTTTGGAAGTATATATTTAATATAATTTGTAACCAAAGTTCAATATTATAATTCCGTGATAAACTAACAGCAACGCAAATATTCGTTGGCTACAAGTTATCTTAAACTATTCTAGGTAAATCTAATTGCGATGCTAGAAGGCTCTTCTTATAGACTCTACCGTCAAGCTCAGGATTGGGCTGTTGTCGAGAGTTCAAAGTTATCTAGCCAAGCATCGGCTTTGACACTCTGCCAGATCTCATCGGTCTTCTTCACAGCACTATCACTCAAAGGTCCCTTCTTGATCGCCTCAACAGTCTCCTTAAGCTGCTCCTCCTTCCTCGCACCCAAAACTACACCGTCCCCGTGATCACCCTGCAACTTAGAGTGGTAGAAGATCCAGCGGTACGCCAGCTCCGCCTTGGAGATACCCTCATCTTTAGCAATCTGGCCCCAGGTATCGAGCGCACTGATGAAGCTGGCTCTGTTATACATGGCATTGTAGATCGGGGAGAGGGGATTTCTCTCGCCGAAGCGGCCATCTGGATCAGTCAAGTCGGCTTTTGACTTGGAGAGGAATCCTCCGGCAATGGGGCTGTACGCGTAGAACGCGATATTGTGCTTGCGAAGGACCGGGAAGATCTCCTCGTCTGCCCGGCGAGCTACGGCACTATAGTTGCCTTGGTAGACCGAGGGCACTACAAAGTTGTTCTCTTTGGCGACCTGGACAATTTCCTCAACCTCGCGCCCGAGGAACTGCGAAAGACCGAGGCGCTTGAAAGCCCCTTGTCGATGTAGCTCGTTGAGACCACTCAGTGTATCTTTCCAGGGGACTCTGCGATCAGGAGCATGCAGGTAGAATACGTCAACCTGATGATTACTTCAGTCAATCACGAGTGCCTGCTAAGAGTGATACTTGACTCACAGTGTCTGTTTTAAGCTTCTTCAGACTGCTCGTGCCGGATTCAATAACAAGATCCTTGGTAGAGAGTCTTGGGCCAAGACCACTAAGGATCTTCGTATCGAGGATGAATTTCGAAGCGGCGTTCACGTTGCCTAGCACCTCTTCTGATGGACCGTAGGCTTCCGCTGTATCGATGTTCGTAATGCCGAGACCCTCAAGGGTTTTCAGCCATTCTTGAGCTACCTCAACTGGGGCAGCAAAAGCAACGCCCCCAAAGATAACCTTAATTCCGTTGACGAGCATCTTGGTTTGAAAAATAAGGGACAGCTAGGAAGTTGGTACTGAGGAGAATTCCAGGTTTTGTTCTGGGATACGATGGAGTTGGTGTTCTAAGTTGTTCTTGTATTAAGATTAACATTCGGAGGGAGCCGGTTTCCAGGCATTTGATGTATGGCTAGCTTAGCAATTGATACTGTCGGAGACTTTCTCGGAGACTTATGCACGGCTCGGTGTAACTCGACGCAGCGGAAGAACTGATTCGGTACAACTTACGAGTATGGCCTTCACCTACAGAAGCCCCAATCGTGTAATTCAAATCGCCGATTCCGGGCAGGCTGCCAGGGTGAACATATCACATACAGTACTAGGTAGTCCCGCTGTCGATTAGTCAGTTGTGAATCACGTGGCAGCCACACAATTTTTAAGCGCTCAACGCACATTCTTCGCATATAAGATGTGGAAGTTGATGTTGATATAATACCATACTTTATTTACATCTAGTCCTCGGGTAACTACTCGTAGTTCGTAACTCGTCTGCATGGCATCGTTTTTAAGCGGCTTGCGCCGTAACTGGGTCATCATCAACCCGCCCGCAGCAACGAAACAGCAGGATGCGCTGAAGTTTGGCGTCCTGGGTGCTGCCAACATTGCGTGAGTACCCTCTGAGCAAAGCAGGCCACCCCATAAAGGGACCTAGATCTGGATGCTAACCGTATGTATGTGCCCTCTTAGGCCCATGGCCCTCATCACCCCAGCGAGGAGCCATCCCGAAGTCATCGTTCACGCCGTCGCCGCACGCGACAAGGGCCGGGCCACCACCTTTGCCAAAAAGCATGGCATTCCAGTTGTCAAGGACAGCTATGATGGTACATTGCAATCCTTCTTCACCTCTTAGAACGAGCTCGAGTCCGGGCTGAACCAATAGCTAGCCATCCTCGATGATCCTGAGATCAATGTCGTGTATATCCCCCTTCCCGCTGGGCTTCACTACGAATGGGCCGTCAAGGCCCTGGGCAAGGGGAAACATGTCTTGCTCGAGAAGCCTTCCACTGCCAACCTCGTGGAGGCCGAGACACTCTTCCACAACTCCACCCTGAGTCAGCCCAACAAGCCGCTCGTGCTCATGGAGGCCTTCCATAGCCGCTTCACCCCAGCCTGGCGGATATTCCTGGATGCCTTGGACCAGCCCAACATTTCCCATGCCCTAGCTACAGCCATGGTTCCTTCCTTCGTTGCCAAAGATGACGATATCCGCTTTAACTATGAAATAGGTGGTGGTGCTCTCCTGGACCTAGGCACATACCCCGTTGCGGCTCTCCGTGTGGCCTTCGGTGCGGAGCCCACCGAGTGCGTCGACGCCAAAATGACACCGATGGCGCCGCCGCGGGAAAAGTGTGACCACACTTTCCACGCAAAGTACAGCTTCCCCAACGGCGGCATCGGGGAGGTTGATGGGACATTGAGAGCACCAAATCGGCTGTTCCCTCTCCCCGCAATCACGGTGACTCACAAACCTGTCCCCACACCTGAAGAGGAAAAGGAAGAAGGGACCGAAGTTCTCAAGACGCGTAAGGTGATCTTTTATAATTTCATGTTCTCGCCGCACTACCACCGGGTTGACATAGAGGACACGTTTGAGGTGAAACAGGGCACGAACATCGTGCGGACATTCACGAGGAAGGAAAAGAAGAAGGCTTATACCTATGAGGAGGCGGGGCTGCATCAGCCTGGTGAGATCTACTGGTCAACCTATCGTTATATGATGGAGCAATTTGTTAACAGGGTGAAAGGACGTGAGGGCAACGGGCTATTTATCTCGCCAGACGATAGCATTAGCCAGGCCAGGGCGTTGGATCTGATTTACACCAAAGCTGGACTGGGGCATAGACCTAGTAGTAAATATTGGGCTGAGACGGGACAAGAGCATTAAGTTCGTTGGATTAGCTTTGATGAACTTCAGCTTTATTTATAAACACGTAATGTGGTTTACCACCACCCTGCGTATTTCCCTTGATTTTTGCATCACCTATCTTAAATATATAATTAATGAACAACCAACAATGGAATCCCAATTAAGGAAGCTAGAATTACTTTAGCAATTGAGATGATTCAAATGAGATATATAAAATGTTGCCCTGGGTTGGAGAGGGAGGAAACTGGGGCACACTATCGAGTTCACGGAGTCGCTTCGAGATACGAGGTTTGATCCAAGTCCACTTGCATGATACGATGCCTTTTACTGATCGAAAGTTCTCTTTATCTGCTTCCGTATGAGGAGTGATGAGCGGAGTAGACATGCTAGAGGTACAGGAAACCGTTAGCTGTCACTCATTCAGTATAAGTATGGGCAGAGCACGTGCGAAAACTAAGGCGTATGGATGTTGTCAATCCGGACCGCGATTTTGGAAATGCTTGTCGCGTTCATGGGAGGTAGGTTGAGTACGAAGAATATAGAAAATAGAGGGTTGATGATGGTTAAAATGCGGCTTGTTTGTTTCAAAGCGGCAGGCCCAAGCTCGCATGAATCATCAACATAAGCCTTGCGCAGGCATGAGCGCAATATGCATCTTGGCGTCCTTGGCGATGACGGATGATTTTGAAGTGGCTCATTAAGTGATCATGTTATCTGATAAAAGGTATACTATCTAATCATCCAATTTCTGCCAAGCAGGGCGGGGTAGTCCTGGTCGTCTCTGCGTTGTCAGCTCATTATTCATTCGGCGACCAGTATCTACTTGTTACTCCTAACTCCAGATCGCACATATGCAGGAGCAATACCATCATGTTCCCCTTACGGGGTCTCGTTCAATTCGCGTCATACACCTCGAGCCTGCAATGAGTTTATCAGCGCCACTCCAATGCAGCCTCAATGTTGTGTCCTTAAAAGATTACCCGGAATGGAATGCACACTATACCGCTCTCTCATACACGTGGAACAGCCAAATCCCAAGCTGCGAGGTGGACTGTGAGGGTAGAAGTCTCCTAGTTACTCCAAACTGCGACGCGGCAATGCGACGTCTTCGTCTCAAGCAGCAAGTGCAAGTGTTGTGGATCGACAGTATTTGCATTGACCAATCTAAAGAAGCTATTAGGGAGCGCAATTATCAGGTCGCATTAATGGGTGAGATTTATAAGAGTGCGGCAAAAGTCGTGGTGTGGTTAGGTGACAGCAATACCCGTGTTGAAAAGGCCATCGAGAAGATGGTGGAAATTGCCACAACGGCTAAAAGAAATGTAAGAGTAGACAGCAGCGAAGGCGTACAAATACTCAAAGAGACGGGAGATGTGGAAATGTGGATCTGAGGGCATTCCGAAGGATAACGATTCCGACGGCTACATGCTGCCGACGGGTGCTCCACCGACGTTTCAGGGACTAAAATGCCTATTTTGGATGATCCTTATCTCTCTTCTTGAGGATATAAACCCTGGGTTTTCCGCTGTAATTAGTTCTTTAGATAGATCCAAATCAATGCATTTTCAAGCTCAGAATCTCACAGGAGAGATGAGGCCAAGCAGTAACGAAATGAAGAGCCGAAGAGCCGTCCAAAACACTCTCCGTGAGGATATGCATAATCTAGCCACCAGTAAGTCCCGCAATCATAGACGGACATCTATTTTGTTCTAACTGATATTTGAGGTATTGCTGAAGCATCGGAAGATCCCATAAGCCCACTATTTGAGTGTTCTTGGTTCTATAGAATATGGACAGTTCAAGAAGCCTCACTCTGCTTTATTCAGAGACTTTTCATCCGGAACGGCATTGTGGAAATACCATGGGGTGCCTTCCTTATGGCTTATCAAGGGCTTAAGAGCTCGAATTACAGATACGGACGCTGGAAAGAAGCCATGGCACTCCAGCAGCAGCTCTTCACATACCTCAGTGCTCACCGATACCCAGGCGCAAAAGCGGTACTAGATAACAACCCTGGAAGGATTCAGAATCACCCATTGCTTTTATCTATTTTGATAAACGTCCGAAAGAAACAAGCAACAGATCCGAGAGATAAAATTTTTGCTCTTTACGGGGTTCTTAAAGAGTTAGGAGTACCTTTCCCTCGACCAGATTATGCCTTATCAGTAGAAGATATTTTCAGAGAGGCTGTCGTCGCCTCTATTAACTACGACAAAATATTACATATCCTCTGTCATACACCATCGGGCCGGCGGTTGGAAGGATTGTCATCATGGGTCCCAGATTGGACCGAACCCGGATGGGAGCCCGATGACTCTAGATATAATAACCACGATCGGTTTACTGCATCTAAATCCAAGGTACCCATATGGACTATTTCAGATAATCACTCGACCCTAATGTTATCTGGAAAAATTATCGACACAGTTATATATCGCACTGATCCCCTGCCTGAGATCCCAATGATTGCACTAGTAGACAGAGGTCAAGGAATGAGCAACTTGACGGAAACTGAGAGGGGCAACATTAGCCGAGCCATTCTTGTAGCGACTACAGCCTTAAAGACTTGGATTGAAATAAGCCAATGGGCAGACTACCCGACAGGCGAACCCTCGAAAATTGCACTTCAGCGAACGCTGATTAATGATTTGCCGGAGGGTAATAATGCTAGCAATCAAGCTATTATCGAGGCATGGCACAAAATGATCAACACAAATGAGCTTAAACCCGTGGAAAGTCTCCTTAGTTCCCTTCAATTAAGCAATACGACGACCGAAGGACTACATGATACCGCGGCCAGGATGTTCCATAATATGGTCCTTGCATCCTCACAAAAGAAATGCTTCTTTTTTACAGAGAACTGCTATTTTGGAACTGCGCCGGATCCGTTGCCGACCTCGCTTCAATCCGGCGACAAAATAGCGATCATCAGTGGCCTGGAAATGCCTCTTTTGTTACGCCCAGTGGAGGGAGGATATCGACATCTTACTCATGTGTATGTACATGGCATAATGCATGGGGAGATGTGGCTGGTGATCCAAGATGATTTGGAGGAGATTAGATTGCTTTGGTATAATAATCAATTGGAAGTTCAGCTTCACCTTTTGGTACAGAAATATTCTATCCAACCCAGGCCGCACCTGGAAAATTTGCTAATAAGTCTAAATAATCATCCGTTGTCAGTTTTTAGGAGCGTTGAGGTAGTTATTCTGCGGAATTTAGAATCAAAGTTTGTAGAAACTATAACTGCATTGATTACTGGATATAAGTCAGGCTGCCTGGATCAGGGCCCCAAGGCGGGGTGAGAAAGCCTAGCTGGCCGTAGATTATAAGATCTATTAAGGATATAAGGACGCACTATGGTTAGCCGGAAACGGTTTTTTGAAACTGTTAAATAATGTTTAATATACTGTCTAGCAATTTTAGTCGCGAGCTCCCTCAGCTTCTATACCTATACCATTATCTGATTTTTCTTTTCCTTTGACACTTCTCCAATGCGTAGCAAAACTGACCAAGAAAGCACCCGCGCCTGTTGCAATTGGCAAAATGAACGCTCGCGTTAGCGCATAGTTGTAAGCCTCTCTAACCAAAACAATCGCATTATCAGAAACAACGGAAGTAATCCCCGTTGCTCCGGCATGGATGATAGTTGCGGCATCGACACCGGGAATATCATCAACTTTTTCCACCAGGCGACTTGCAAATATATTTTGTGCAATACTGATAGATATTGCACCTCCAAGAGCGTTGAAGAATCCAACCAGCCCACTACCGGAAGGCATATCTTTCGCTGGGAGCACAACCTGAACTGCAATGAAAGGAATTTGGACGGCCATGCCTACTCCAAGACCAGGAGGAACCTGATAACCAATCCATTGGCCCACAGTACTATTTACTCTGAGAGTAAATAGAAGTCCAGATCCGACAGTTGCTAATGCAGCTCCTACCCATAGGAAGGGGTTGTAGAAACCGACCCTACTAATCGAAGGGCCAGTGACTAAGGTTATAGCGGTATTAGATACTAAGTACGGTAGTAGCCGAATACCGGAAGCCGAAGGACCTGCGCCCTTGATTGCTTGGAAGTAAAAAGGGAGATAGTATGCGTGCGTATTGATGACCATTGCCAGTAGACACGAGTAGACGCAGCTTGCCGCGACAGTTCGGTGTGTGATAATTCGCAGTGGGATCGTCACCCTGAGAAATTAGCGCAAGCAAATATCAGAAGAGAGTGTACCTACTCATCTTCATGACGGAACTGAAGCCCAACAAAAATAATGGTCAATAGACCAAACGCAAGCACGCATCCCCACACTTTAGAGTCTGACCACGGATAGGTGACTCCTCCCCATTGTAAAGCTAACAGCAATGCAACCATTCCAGCTATGAGAAATAACGCACCCAGTAAGTCTATTTTCGCTATCTTGTGCTTCACCGAGAGCGACTGATCAACCTTCGAAGGATTTTTGAAATAAAATAAAACTAAAAGCACAGTGAAGGCACCAAATGCTGTGCTTTAGTGTCAGTAACTGCTTAAAGTATTGCAAGTAATGTCATCATACGTAAATTGATCCAGAAGCAGAATCTCCAGGTAAGAGCGCGGGACTCAGTGAATACGCCACCGAGCAGAGGACCCGCAACCGATGCCACCCCATACATGCTGGAGACAAATGCAATGAAGGTTGGTCTTCGCCGTAAAGGCACAATAAGACCGATAATGATCAAGCTGCCCGAAAAGATACCTGCTGCCCCCGATCCCGCGAGTGCGCGACCAACAATAAAAGCTGGCGAATTCTGAGCCGTCGCAATGACGATAGACCCGAGTTCAAAAAGCGATACGGCGACTATGTAAGTCCATTTGACATTGAAGTAGGTGTAGATTTTCCCGTACGTGGGTTGAAGGGACATCTGAAAGAGAAGGTACGCGCTTCCATACCAACCGACGTCGTCCAGACTGTTGAAGTGGCTAGTGATCCGAGGTATAGCGGTGGCTGCATTATTCTAGTAAGCTTCTGACGGTGCGGTGGAAGGTGCTGCTAAGAAAGCTACTCGTACATATGATGTTATTGTCTAGCGCCATCACGAAGACCCCAAACATAAGCGCAATGGCCAGCATCCACATAGCGAAACCGCTGAGATAGTTTCCGTTGTCATCTGATTCTCCTTCGTGCTGATTTTCGGTTACTGTGATTGTGTCGAGGTCCGTAGCAGCTTTCTCGGTCGCGGAAATGTCTAATACACTGCCAGATTCGTGTTCATGGACATTATGTTCAAAACTTCCTGGCTTCGTGTTTTGAGATTCAATACCTCTCGTCTTCACCTGTTCATTATAATGCTCTTGGGAGCATTGGGTACCCTGAGCAGCAGCCATCGGATTTCAAAAGCGGCGAGTCGAAAGAACAAAATAATTCTTCTTAGGTTGGCTTAAGATTAATGAGAAAAAACACGAAGGAAATCTTGGAACGACGATGTCTGAAGTTGAGTCGCACTCCAAGCTAATATTACAGCATCGTTTTGATTTGTAAGTATCTACATCGATGTTATCACGACATCGCTGAATATGGATATAATTTTATAACTGTTGGTCGTCCTAGCAAAATCGCTTACATTGACCCCTGTAGGGAGTTTTGCAGATATCACGGAAGGTAAGTCTCCGAGATTGTTTTTGTAACATCTTGTTTTATTAGCTGTATTGTTTACATGGTGTCTTTCAATGTTGCAGAGACAAATCCTCCGAACCATATTAGGTAAAGTTTCTTTTTCGCTGATTAATGCAGTTGACTGTAAGCTCATATTGAATTCATCTTGCTATCCATGTCGGTGGAGCTCCTGATATTTTGTCTCATGTTGATTCACAACACAGCATGGCGTGATGCCAGAACTGCTCCCTAGAGGATCGATTTTGATCTCACGCTTTCAAGAACCCATCGCCTGAAGTTATGCGGAGTGCGCTCGCCACCTTATCTTCAACTGTCTGCCAGGCAGTATCGAGACTGTGGCTCATCTGATAGACGCAGCAGAAGCGCCGGCACATGGTGATGATCCTTTCAATGGATTTCATACTATTCCCTACCCAGAAGAGGCACCACTAAATACCTATCCAAATCGCAAGGTCTATCAGCATATCCCTTCATACTATACGAGCATTGGAAACATTATCTCTATATAAACCACCGTCAATAAATCAGGTATAATAGAAGAAGTTCATCTGGGCTTATCCACCAATGCAAACTTTGATATTCAAACCGTACAATGATTGAAGAGCGCCACAACAACATTAAACAGCTTCAACGCCCATCTCATCGCCAGGAGAGACCCCTTCAACATTATGTACGCAGACAACATCATGAACGCGGGATGACCTCGAGTTGCGCTGTAGTTGTGGAAGTATGGTTCGCATTGCGTAGAAGAAGGTCAATATCGCAATTCCGGGCCCTGTGAGAAGGATTTATGTTATATGTGAGGTTTCGAGCCGGGAATATATTGATTGGACAATCTGAAGAACTGTGATACAGCGAAAAAGAGAGAGTTCATATCCTCAAGAAAGTTCCAATAATCGGAATTAATGATCAGTTTAGAAGGGCTTAAAGCCACGCAATATGCCATCGAAGCATCCAGCGGAGCATGCCATCCGTTTGAATCGGACTACTTCTGGATACCCGTATTCATACGATTTCCACGATTGTGTTAGTATGCTGGTAGATTGTGACCTTTCTCGGCTGGACGCGGATGCTAATGCTTATTTTTTGGCGTTCCGGAGATATACCTCGTACCAGAAGGACGCTTGGTGTTGCAATGTAATGGATCTGGATCTTAATCAAAGCGTGTGTGAAATAATTCTTATTGGTATCTGTGGTGGCTATGCGGATGACGGACTCAACCCCCTCTGCAAAAATAATATAGACAAATATCGAATCCAGCGGCGCTTCACCGATGCTATCTACTTCGTGTCTACTCAGCCCGATTCATAACATATCTCGAAGGCTTCATCGAAAGAATCTTGACCAAGGATATCAAAGGAGTCAGCAAATATCCATCGAATAGTCAAATATTAGTAAGTGATCCCGGATCCGGATCGTGTTTTTGCTGCAATGTAAGTAGGATTAGATTAGATTCGATGAAGATCCTTCCTACTGCAGCTTTACTTTGCCAATGAACGGAGATTCCGATACGTAAACTTTTAATTCTGGACGCGGATCACGTCCGTCTCTACTACATTCTTCGTAAGAGGAACTTCTCTACTTCGGATAACAGCAGAATACGAAGTAACGCATCAGCGGCATCACCATACCGGTTGTTCTACGACCAACTCATGTTTCCAACCGCTGAACCCACCTGAAACCCGCAAACGGACATCGCGCAGAAACTCAGGGTTCCAGCCGCTGAAGCCACTTCAACCCCGCATACGGACGCCGCGCAGAAACTCGTTGAGCTCAACCGCCCCAGAAAGAACTTACACGATGACTGGGAAACTGATTTAACAATGGAAATTCAGGGGCGGTGTAGAGGCAATATCCACAACTATGAGTACAACGCTCTAATACTCTTTAAAACCACCCGAGAATTAAATAGAGCATCTTTGGCAGAATCGATGATCCCCGAAGCTGGGTAAACAGCATCTATTCTATGGCGGCCACTTTGCCTAACTCTGAATATTCTATCTATCAATATGTATATATAATACTTTCGCAGAAATATTATTTGGTTTAATCAAGTTAAAAGTTTTTGAGTATTCAAAAGCGATATCTTCGAGTTATATACTCCTATAGTTTAACTTCTATATAGAAGGTGTGGAACAGAAACGGATAGGGTGTAGAACAGAAAAGGAAAGAGCGTTCCGAGAATAAGAATTGTAAGTAAGTCTATATTTATCTTATATTTGTCTCACACTTATCTCATAGTTATATTTATCTCATATTAATCTCACGTTCATCTTACGACCTCGATTTTTCCACTGTGCAGCCATATCTGAACAGCGAACCTATTTACCGGGTGGGCGTGCAGGGTACTCGCCGGGTTGAAGCACCTATACGTGGGTTATGATGATCAACGGGTACCTGTTAGGAGAAGGGGCTAAGGGTTATATTAACCACCGCGACAATATTCAAAAGACAACTGAACAATAAGAACATCACAATATCTCAGATTCTCCAGGACATTCCTTCAACATCAGTAACCAGCCACAAGATATTATCCCAAACCGGCCCATTTTTTCTCCCTGTAGGGCCCTACGAAATTGTACCGGAAACGTAAAGGACCTTCGAAATAATATTGCAGACAAAGGTGGTGGAGAGGACAGGTTGCCAATATTTAACCTCAGCCTTGGTAGAGATGGGTCAAATTGGGAATATTTCTTTCCAAGACGCCTATCTAATTGACATCAAAAATTACCTAGAAGAGAGCCACTCTCCCTTTCGAATGAGAAGGCCCCTACTGCTGTTGTCTCAAATACCAAGCAGATCGCCGCTCCACTGGCACAGCACAGAATGGGAACTGCCATCCCCCCTACTCTCCTAAAGCGCAATAAAAAAGCTCTTCTCCCCCTCCCTCTTCCTCACCTCCGCCCTCTTCAAAATCGGATCCGCACAGTTAATCCTAATCCTCTCCGGCGTCGCCGGGCTCTCCAACCTGAGCAAGCCCCCCTCCCCCACCTTCAAATCCTCCCCCACCTCCGCCACCACACCATACTCTTTCCTCGCCGCCTTCAACGCATCTCTCACCGCAAAGAAAACTGCACTCCCCATAAACAGTGGGGGTTCGCCCACCCCTCTACTCCGCTGAATCGTCTTAAGTTCCTCCCACTCCACATCTTTCAGCAAGCTGACATTAAACTCCTGCGGGATATCTCTAAACCCCGGGATTTTATACGCGCCGGGACCGCGTGTCGCGAGCTGTCCCGCCATGGGGCCGTTGCGAAACCAGAGGGATTCTTCCGTTGTGAAGAGACCCATGCCCTGCACGAAGGCGCCTTCGATTTGGCCGTAGTCGATGGAAGGGTTGATGGAGCGACCGACGTCCATTTTGATATCGGAGCGGAGACACGTCCAGTCGCCGGTCAGGGTGTCGATTTCAACTTCCGAGGCGGTGACGCCTTGGGTGAAGTAGAAGAACATTTGCCCGATATTGGGGCCCCAGGTGTAGCCGATGTCGGGGGTTTTGTAAAAGCCGTTGGCGGAGAGGTTGACGCGGTCGAAGTAGGCGGCGTGGGCGAGTTGTTTCATGGTGGCGTCTTTGCCGAGGCGTTCCCGGTAGGGGGCGAGACGCTCGTTGAGTTGAGCGCAGGCGTTGAAGATGGCGTAGCCGTTGAGATCGGAGGATGCGGACGCGGCGGTGGATGAAGTGTTAGCGACAGTGTTGGTCGCGGTTTCGGAGATGAAGACATTCTCGAGAGGAACTCCTAACGCTTCGGCTGCTACCATCATCATTTTTGTATGAAGACCTTGACCCATCTCCGTGCCTCCATGAGCGACGAGGACTGATCCATCATGATAGATGTGTACCAATGCACCAGCTTGATTAAGGAAGAGTGCTGTGAATGAAATACCGAATTTGGTCGGAATGATAGAGAGACCTCTCTTCTTCCATTTGTGTTCGGAGTTGAATTTCGTGATTGCCTCTCGTCTTGCTGCGTAGTTGGACTCTTCTTGGACTTGCTTGTACATAAGCGGTACATGCCAATCTTTCAAAGCCTGGTTGTAATGTGTCTCTTCCAGTGACTGATAGAAATTAATCTCTCTGAGCTTTTCCACAGGCATGCCGAGACGATCCGCGACTTCTTCCATGTAGCACTCTGCCATGAAAAGTCCTTGTGGTCCACCAAAACCTCTGAAGGCTGTGTTCGACATGGTATTTGTCTTGCAAGCACGGCCTCGAACATGGACGTTTGGAATCTTATAGCAATTATCAGAGTGGGATAATGAGCGATCCAGGACAGCACCGGAGAGATCCTTCGAACAAATTAGTTTTGACTACAGCGAATCGAGGATTAAGACTTACCTGTGTCCACCCCCCATTACAGAACATGTCTAGGTCCAGACCTTGAAGCTTGCCATCTTTGTTGACGGCTACTTTCCATCGTGATAAGAAAGGATGTCTCTGACCAGAGGTGATCATATCTTCATCGCGATTAAGCATACAACGTACTGGACGACCAGTCTTCTTTGCTGCAAGTGACACGATACCAGCAAGTTGAATTGATCGAGTTTCCTTTCCACCGAACCCTCCTCCAAGTCTCTTGACTTTACTGACGACCTTGTTGGCGGCAACGTCGCAGACTTGTGCAACATATGCTTGTCTGGGAAGGTATTAGCATCATAGACGTACTAAAATCAATTCCAGAACTTACGTTTCTGTTGGGTTTTGGGTACTGGACCAGACCTCCATCTCCCCATCCTCCATCTTTGGTATGGCGAGACAAGCGTTAGTTTCGAGATAGAAATGTTCTTGGCCACCCATTCGGGATACACCACTGAAGACATAGTCGGCTTCCTTGAATGCTTTCTCGGTATCTCCTTTCTTGATATATCTGTAGTGGTCAAAGTAACTTTCTTTCTCGATAGCTTCTTCAATTGTGAAAATAGCCGGTAATTCCTCGTATTCCACCATGACAGCTCGAGCTCCTGCAGTTGCATGAGCTGCACTATCTGCCAAGACAATACCGATAGGTTGGCCTGCTGTGAAGACTTCATCGACAGCAAAGAATGGCTCATCACAAGTCGGTGCTCCCCAGTAGTTGGCTTGAGGATTCGGCATGTCCGTATGATCAACATACTGTACAACACCAGGAAGGTCCATGGCAGGTGCATAGTTCACGCTTATTATTTTTGCGTGAGCTTTGCTCGACAATACCAAGCATCCATACAATTCGTTCTTTTGAACTGGGATGTCATCAGTGTATTGTGCTTCACCACAACTTTGCTTCAACGCCGCAACATGTGGGTTCGCTTTTCCGAGGATATTCTGTTGGTATGCAACCGTTGCGTCTCTGTCTTCCTTTCCGAAAGAAATCATACGCTCAATCTCCGGTACGGCTTGTGAATCTATTTCTAGATCTTTAGCCTCAAGTGCAGATAAGACTTCATGATAGAAGCGGTAGAAAAATCCGAATGCGAGGGATTTTCGATAAGTAGCCATTCCACCAGGAACACTAAAACTGAGGTTGAAGTCTTCTTCCAAAGCATTCATGGTACCCTCCAAGGTGGCAAGTTCTGTAAGCTTCTTGCCCATTAGGTAAGCCCCAGCTTTCTTCGCAGCAATTGTGGTTGGTGCCATGCCTCCGTAAACGAGACTTGCGCTCGTGACGATCTCCGAATCATCGATACATATTCTCAAAGCCGCATTAACGATGGCAATATCATCATCCTTTCGCTTCGATTGTTTGTAGGCACGGATGTATTCTCCTTTTTGAGTTACTGGTATACGGATACTAGCGATAATTGCATCCGGTGGCAGTGCCGTCATTCTGTAACCTTTGAAGAATTGAGACATAGGAATCTCGGTCTCTTTGTCTAATGATTTGGCAATCAAGATGGCGTTTGAGGAAACGAAAACTGGATTAAGATCCGAGATGGGAGACGCTGTAGCAAGATTTCCAGCTGGAGTGCCAACATTTCTAATTTGGCGTCCAGCGAAGTACTTTAACTGCTTATGAATGGCACTAAACGCTGTCAGTTACTGCTTCACTCTCTCGGCAATAGTTCACTATCTTGACACCCGGGCATAAAACATGGAGAAACACGGAAGACAGGAACTCAAGGGAAATCAACTTACGTGAACACTTGGCCTTTTTCAGGACCATAATGTTTTGCCGCTTCTTGAACGATCGACTCAAGATCTGTTAGGATAACATTACCACCAATTTCCAGGTGGTCATCTTTGAATGAATATTGTCTCAATTCAGGAATATCTCCGACAAACACTGAAGCCGAATATTGCATAGCCTTAAACTTGATCTCAATCTGTGTTTCCGTACTGCCACCAATGATCTTGGCTGAAGGATAAACACTTTTGATCTCCAAGAGCTGTTCCATAGTAACTGGTCGATACCACTTCTTTCTCTTGTTTCCAAAAGCCAGAGGTTTGAATTCGTGCTTCCTGAGTGCCGGAGGGAAGATAAGTTCTGTATCTGGGTTGTATTCGATAAATCCAGGAGGGGTGAACCGTTTGATAGGTTGGTCATCCTTGAAGCCATCTTTGCAGCATCCGCCTCCTTCTCCGCCATTTTTTTCCATACAACATCCACCTCCACCATTAGATGTCGCCTTTCCGCAACCAGCCTTGTTACTGAAAGTCTGCGCAGCATCAAGAATTGGACGATATCCTGTACACCGGCACAAATTCCCATCAAATGCCTCTTCTATTTCGTGCTCGGTGGGGGCCTCTGGGTTATTCCTCAGAAGAGCATATAAGCTCATTACTATGCCTGGGGTGCAGAATCCACATTGACTTCCGTTTCCTTTGGCGATTCTTTCCTGTGCAGGATGCGGCCTTTTCGTGTTGCCAATGCCCTCGACTGTTATAACGTGTTTCCCGTCCACACTAACCAACGGTGCCAAACAAGCGTTTACGCTGGCATGATATATCTTCTTCGTGGTAGGATTGTATTGCGAGACAACGACCGTACAAGCTCCGCAACCTCCCTCGGCACATCCCAACTTTGTGCCAGTAAGTCCTATTCCGCGAAGGTATTCGAGAAGGGTGGTTTCGGGGTCGATGTTATCGACGGTTACTCGTGTGCCGTTGAGGTAAAATCGAAGGGTATCGTCATAAGTAGTAGTAACAGAGGAGAGGGAATGAGTGGCAGACGGCGAGACCGCCGGCGCAGGCGTTGGATCTGGCGAAATAGCGATAGGTGCCATCGTGGCAGTTCTACGAGACAGCTTCTTGTGGTACTCTGAAGCACCGAGCGACTTTGCAGTTCTACCACTAACGAACTTCTATAGTATCAGGATTTTGCGCGTGTCTCTCGCCCGTTAGCTCCCGTGAAGTAAATAAACAAGTGAAATAAGAGAAGGAGAGTATTTGAGAAACGTATTTCCAGAAATCGATTCGTGAGAAACCTAAGGAACTACCCTTAGCGGGGCATTCTTGCTTATCTTCAAGCCAATGGAGGTCTCCGATAGCCTACTGAACTGTATGCCGCTTCCCGACGCCAGTCCTTTAGGATGATCCAAGGAGGAAAGCAGATAGCGGGGTTGAAATGTTTGCTTTTTACCCTTCAAGTCCAGCTTCGAAAAAGCAACAGGAAACAGTTTAGTGACGTTGGCAGACTCATACAAATCTCGGAATCCTTCAGATTTCCTTAAGAGTAAAGATACTTATGCTTCTGATGGCTTACAATGTCGATATGTTCATTCGTTGCAAGAGAGGAATGTGGATTTGATATGGCCGATATGTTGTTCCGCGTGGTGGATGTTTGGTGGAGCCTCGGAACTTTCAATTTTAGTGGCGAATGCTCTCCCACTGTTTCGGACTTCGCCTGTCGCGAGATATTATGTAAGCTTGACCAATTTCAATGTTCAAGAGATATGAAGTACAGTAGAAGCTGGTGAAGATTTTGGTGAAGGTTATTTGAACGACAGTATGATCGATCTGCTCTGGTCTGGCCACGGTTCAGGTCAAGAAAAGAAGGCGTTTCATTTTGCACTTGTGGCCTGGATGCTGTGATAGCGAACGACTACACATATCGTTCACAAGCCCAAATGCCATTACCTAGCTCTTGGACCTGGTGGACTAATCAATTCAAAGAAGAGACAACATCCAGGCAAGAGAATGGATAGTCGAGGGACTCGAATACAGGCTGTTTGGTAGTTGCCAACTGCGCCCCCTCTCTGCTCTTATGAGAAGGCAAGTATCGTGACAACGTAGCAGCGAAAAGTCCGTCCTACATACTTTTTCAGATATCTCCCACCCCGCAATGGACTTTTTGTTCCTCCATGGCACTCCCATTCTCCATACTTATATGCACAAGCGTGCGGCGATTCGGACTGACTATCGAAGTCAATCATACCAGCTTAACCTTCCCCGGGCCTTTACCTTTCTGTCATCCGCATCATGCAACCATATTCTCGCAATGTCCACCCACATCCTGTCCTCGCAATCCCCACTCCGCATAAACCAACCCTCATGCTCCAAAGTTTGAACTCTGCCACATCGCATCGCAAAACCCACTCGCGATCAGTGCTCCCCGGGGACGAGGACGCTGATTGGTAACCCATCCCCAAACGGGTAATACCCAGTTGCGACGCTGCTCGCACGGATACTACCCGCACCTCATATGAATAACTTTCTGATCGCAGCATTAAGATCTCCCACTATCATCAGCAGCGCAGTCCGAAGGTGGAAAGTTGCGAGATACAGATTCCGTTTCTTGATGCCTATATAGACCGCATTTTATGTTTGAGAACGCGAGACAGAATGTTTGAAAGTGTGCTGTCAAATGTGTATATAAAGACGTTGTGAAGATGGATGACTTGCATTTTCAGACTCTCATCCTCAGTTCTTTCTTATCGTACAATTATTTGGATCAATCGAATACCAATACTCCAAAAACTTCACAAGCTGCTTCTTCGTCAAATCAAGCGAAATCCGCAGATATGCCTGTCACCGAAAGAGTCATCTTGCCAGTCAAAGGTGGTGTGGATGACTGGAAGGAAGCTCTAAAGTTTATGCTTCAGACTTTGAAGACTCAAGATGGATATGTCCGCACTCGGTAAGTCACCCATCCTATATCCCCTCTCCAAATACATTACCAACACATGCACCAGATGGGGACCTCACAGCGAAGACCAACAAAAACTCGAACTCCTCATCGGCTGGGAAACCATCTCAGCGCAAGAAAAATTCCAAGCATCGCCCGCCTACCCAGAGATGCAAAGCCACGTGAAGCCCGTTCTCATCGGTCCCCCCAGCGTCTACTTCATCGAATTTAAACCCTACGCGCCGAAGGAAGTCATCGATGCTCATTTCGTCGAGATGATTACCATTGAGCAAGGCTCGCAATCCGAGGATGACCTGCGTGCTGCTGTTAGCAAGTTCAAGGATATCGAGGGTTGCACTGGCGTTGCTTCAGGCCTTAGCTTGAAGGATGTGGATGGGAGGGGTAAGCTTTTTGTTGCGGCTGTTGGGTGGGATGGTTTGGAGGAGAGTGCGAAGGGGAATGCTATTACCAGTATCAGTGGCGCTGAAATCCATCATGTTAACTTCAGATTCCCTATTAAGGGATTCCGCGGCTTGTAGATGACTGTGCTACCTAGGTCACTTTGTGGGGTGTTCAAGATAGGGATGAATGGCATATAGCTGGACTTTTGCCTTTGGAATATAGCAAATTTTGACATTTAACTTTCGTTGACCCAGTTTCTCTTCCTACTCAAGGTATCGTCTCTATCACGGCAAATCTCATCTACTTTCACCGACTAAAACGGCTCAGCGAGTGAGGTCACCTTACGACAACATCTATTCTCTCAAGCTTAAATCACATGCTACGACGCTTTCTCACTTACTGTATATTAGTCAAAAGACATTTAGATAATGAAAATATTATAATATCTTAGAGTAAGTAGAATATTAAGCTGATGATAGTAATCAGCTGCAATATATTGTCCTAAATAGGCCTGTTTTTTCTACGCCGAAGAGGCCATCTTCTCCCTTCTCATTTTCTTTTCTTCCCTCCTATTTTCTACCTCTTCCCTTTGTCCTTACTCCTATTCTCCTGTCTCCTTTTCCCTCTCCTACCTATTACACCCCCTTCACCTATTTTCTGCGTCCTCTTCACCAACTAAGTCCATCGCAAACGAAGTATGAAGCCCTCAAACAAACTTCCACCCCGTATCCCAACCATCTCACTTTTCAAACTCCAGTGACTTATCAAACCACCAATGCAATCCAGGTTAACTGTAATTTGTAGATTCTATCTAGTCTTCGCATGACCTCAATAAACACAACTAACTACCCACTCCACCAGACGCCATATACAGTATGCAGATATTCCATCCCATTTATTGCGCGCTCGATATTATATGATACGATGCGCTACGCTACGCTATGTTGTAATTGATGTAGATATATAGTAGTAACCACCCAACCCAACTCCACGCTCAAACCCGATCAAACTTCACAAAACCACAATTTCCCCCCTCCTCCCACCAACTCCTCCCCCCAAGATCTCCCCTCCCCCTACTTAACCTTCCCCATAACCGTCTCCACCCCCCTCCCCACATCAACCTGCCCCGCCCTCGCCTTCACCGCATTCCCCAACCCCCTATCCCAATCATCTCTCGCCCTTAACACCGCCTCCGTCCAGCCCATCCCCAAATCCCAGCACTCCCTCTTAAACCCCTCCCACACATCCGGTACCTGCGCCTTCTCACACTCCAACAGCTCCAAAAACGGCTGCGTCACTCTCCACTTCGCGATAATCCCCGCTCGGACATCGTCACTCAGATACGGGGTCGTGTTGAAGAATTCAAAGGCTGTGGATACGTCGTTGAAGATTTTATCTTTAAATGGATCGGTCCGCTTGAATTTCGCGCCTTTGTTGCGGACCGAGGATAGATATCGGATGAGCAGTTCGATGGCGAGTTCTTCGATAAAGATGTCCAGCAGGGAGTGGTGCAGGACGTTTTTGTAATCGTTGATGTACTCCTCAAACGTAACGATCATCTGTTTCATCGCGGTATTCGAATACCACTTCGGAGTAAAGAAGTCCGGCATCACAGTCCTGAAATCGACCGCGAAGATCAGGTGCACGAATTTCGATATACAATGAGTGGAAAGATCTACATAGCCGTCATTCAGCGCCGCGATTTCGACATCGGCGCGCTCGAGATAGGCGGAGGAGACGAGGGGTTCGAATTTCTGGCGGAAGGACGTCAGGTACCCGTAGCGGCCTTCGTCTTCGTTGTCGTCGATGCAGGCGATTTGGTCGTTGGCCGTGGCGACGAGCCAGTCTTGCAAGGCTTGGAAGCCTTCGAGTTCGGTGATGGCGTTGAGGTATTTGGATGCTTCGTCATCCAGCATGGTTTGCCAGTTTTGTTGGCGAGTTTTGAGACGCAGGATCATGGCGTCGACGACTCCTTCTGTGACGTCCATTCTCTGGGAGTTTCCTGCGGCGTCGACTTGTTCGCGTAACATGCGCCACATATCGACGAGGTTTTTGGTGCGGAAGTATCCGTATTCGTCTTGATCTAGATTCGAGCCATCGACGTTCCTTTCGTCGAAATCTTTCTTTTCTGTCTTGAAGATGCGTTCGAGCCATTGATCTAAGAACTTGATAATAAGCTGCCTGAAATCTCGCACCAGTTCCGTTTCCCTTCCATCCAAAACCTGCGGTTCAAGCTCTTCCGTTTTGAAGCCCAATTTATTCATCTTCGTATAATACTTCTCTGGCCAATTCAGAATCGCGAGCATGTTCGCCGAACTCGTATCCGGATCGTCGATCATGCCAATCAAGAAGTCATGCATCAACTGATGATAAATCTTCCCATACGTCTTGAAAATCTTCCACTTCTTCGGCATCAACGGCGTCATTCCCTGCTTCACCGCATTCAAATCGTTAAAGAACCACCTCAGATTCTTCTCCAACTTCGACGGATCCTCCAAAAACGCCTGCTTTGTCTCCCCAATCTGCCCCTCCGCATTAACCTTAATCGCCTCCAAAAACTTCTCCTTGTACCCTCTTGTGCTCTTCGCCCCATCCGTAATACTCTTAAACCTCGCCGCCATCTCCTTATGATCCTTCAGCGCCTCCTGCAGCGCCCTTACCCTCTTATCACTCTTCTCCTCCGCCTCAATAATAACCGCCAACCTTACCACCAGCGAATTATTCCCGCTCAGCAAAATATTAATCAGATTCAACGCCACGTTCCCAACATGCTCATCAAACCAATCAATTGTATCATCAAGCCTCGCAAAATAATCCTCCAACGTGCCCTGCAGCCCCGGATCATCCGCCCTCAGAATCTGCTCCATCGCATCATCCCTAATATTCCTCAACTGCGTCAACTCGTAATGCACTGCGAGCAAATTGCTCATGGCTTCAGGCTCCTGATCATCCTCTCTGAGCAAACCCTCCACCCTCGTCAACCGTTCATTAAACTCCTCCAGATTCCGCCTCATCGCTTCCACCGCTGTGAAATTCCGATGCGTCTGCGAGACCAGATTGATGTTCGGGAAATCGCGAATCATGTTCTGCGCCTCGGCGCACAGCTTGTCGATCTTCATCATCTCCTCTTTGATCAGCTGCACGGTGCGCTGCCCGTCGGTTATGCCGTGCATGCCGGCTTGGGTGACTTCGAGTTGTTCTTTGAGTCCGCTGCGCAGCTGCGAGTCGACGGCGGCTTTCTTGCGGGTGTATTCGAGTTTCATGGCGGGGATCTTGTCGAGGTCGTCAGGGTGCCGGAGGAGCTCGGAGAGCTTGATTGTGGAGGTGTCCATGGTCATTTTGGAGGGAGGTGGATTTCTCGTAGCTCATGTATTGCTGTTCCCTCTCGTAGTGACTTATATGCTTGAAACTCTGCACAGCCAAAATAAATGTAATCTCAGATCCAGAGTAAACAATCAATTAATCACAACATAACTTCGCAGTCTCATCCCAATCCCACTTCATGAATTCAAGCTCAAACCGAGACGTTGCGCATTGTCCCAAAACGAGGACTAGCGTGCATATCGGGTGAAATAATCCCCGTGCCGAATAATCCTGGTCTAGATTTATTTCTCCGACGATCGATTGCAATATATATGAGCGAATGCGACAGGATTGAGAAGTGCTGCACGCCTGTTGACATCTTTATTATTCAAGTTCTTAAGGAGAGATCAACTTGCAAGGTATGTGTAATCTTTATTCCTGCATTGATCCCAAAACAATCATCACAACCCATTCAATTCCTCACCCCCTCCATCCTACTCCATCACACCCCTCCCGCGCCCACCACCCTCACTAACCCCCCTCTCCCCTCCCCCTCACAGATGCCCTCCTACTTCCGCATCACGCTCCAACGCTCCGCGATCGGACTCCCCACGCGCGTCCGCAGCGTCCTCAAAACGCTCCGTCTCCACAAACGCACGAGCAGCGTCTTCTACCCCGTGAGCCCGACGATCGCGGGGAAGATCATGAAAGTGAAGGAATTGGTGTCGGTCGAGGAGGTCGATCGGCCATTGACGAAGAAGCAGGTTAGGGAGGCGAGGCGGCCGGATGCTGGGTTTTGGGTGGAGCGGAAGAGGGGAGATGGGGAGGGGGAGAGGTTGGAGGGGTAGGTGATGATGGGGGATGGGGGATGGGGAAGAGGGGAGGAGTGGTGGGAAGAAGAATTTGGTTAGGGAAGCGAGGAGGTCGGATGCTAAGTTTTGGGGGGAGGGGGAGATCTTGGAGGGGTAGTAATAGGGAAAATATGGGGGAGAGTGGTGATAGAAAAGACCAGGAGAAGATATCTGAACCTGGAGAAGCCGAAGGGAAAGAATCAAAACAACAAGCAACCCCAGACATCACATCGAGCAAACCTGAGCATAAGCAGCGCATCTTCTATTCTACACCCTCCGCGTTCCAACCTCCGAACCCAGCCACCAAACGTCTCCGCCTGAAATCCAACCACTCCAGCCTACCTATCAAACGATAAACAGGACCCCAAGAACGAATACAATCACATTCTCCTTTCCTCTCCTCCTCGCATCCAGCTCCAACTCCAACAGAAACACAAACACCAAAACCATATCCCGCAGTCTCTTTTCTCCTCCACTCTACGCAAAACGATATAAGCGAACGAGGAGAGTGGGAGATAAATATAATTGTACAATAACTTGTTTCATAGTTTCGCAGCATGAGAGGATAGGTGGGGTGGATGATAGAGCAAATAAAAAAGACCATACCACTACTGACCCTGAATTACAATATAAATATAAATATGAAAAAGAGTCCTCCATATCGTATTATTATAATACTATTGATCTATTCTGAATACCTGTGACAAACTGTCTCCCTTCGCATCATCCTGCCTATTAATGTGCCTATCAAACTGCTTTCCCCGCCACAGTTTGTTCCTCCATCCACTTCTTGACTGCTTCCTTGCTTCCTTTCTCATCTCCCAAAGATACCACCTGCATCCAACTTCTCTTCCCTCCCCTGCCCTTCCTTCCCGAGCCCGAAACAAAAACGTCCCACACCCGCCTTGTACAAGAACAGCACAACCGAAACGCCACCATGCCATGCCATGTTATAATACACCCTTATACCTTCAATTGCCGAGTCTTCCATGCATCCGCCTAGACAGCGCGTGCTTTGTCGAGATATTCCTGGCCGGGAGTTTCGTATTCGGGGACAAAGTACTGCGTCGCATTTCTGCCGATCCATTGAGTCAACTTGGTGAGCTCTTCACGAAGACGATTGACGGATTGAAGGTCCATGTTGGTTTGAGCGATGAGTTCTGGGAGGGTAACTGTAATAGATGTGTTAGTAAGGGAAAGCTATACCTCTCAAAAGGAACGATTGGCCCAACTTACCTAGAAGACGGCACAGATGCTCAGCACCATATACATCACCCGCGCTCTTCTTGTCGTCCTCGCCCCGCAGCCATAAATCTCTAAGCTCAAGGTATTGGTTTCTCTCAAATCTGCAGGCGGTTAACTACAGGAAATATAATTCACTCCATAAAACCCTACCTGTAGAGAAGAATGCGTCCGAGACATTTCTCAAAATATTCTTTCAATCCAGCAACAACTTCCTCCAGAATATCTGCTTGAGCACTTCCGGCAGCTCGCTTTGGCTTTTCGAAGTCGAGATAATCGTCCAACATTTGGTTGGCAGATTTTTCAGCTGGCAATGGAACGAGTTGGTTGTTCTTCGTAATATTCTCCCAATCATCGACAAGAATTGCCTTGATATGATCAGGGATAACAATCTTGATGGATGGTCGTGCATGAAAACTTTCTTCCTGGTAATAGTTAAAATCCCGTAACTCAAGACGTCCTGCCTTAAACTTCGGAAACAATTTTCTTGTGGTCTTAATCAAGCTTTCTCTGACTTCAGAGATCGTCGATGAACCTGGGATAATTCTTCCATGAAAGTCTTTGAGTCTCCAAGATGGTTCTTCTTCATAGATCTTGCCGGCAATGGGTCCAACATCTTTAACAGGCACGCCACTGGCATAGTACTGTCTCAAGTTTCTTGTGATGGTGCCATTCTTTTGGTGGTAAGTGAGTTTTGGGTGTTCTCGAGGTGCAGCTTTCATTGATGCGAAGTATCGGAAGCCTTCCGGTCGATAAGCCATTTTGTCTCTGATTTTATCGTTGACGATGTATTCAAAGTTAGGTGGTGGTAATGCATCAAGGTCCGTAACCGGCAGTTGGTTGTCATCTTTAAGAAATCTGATAACATCCCAGCTCTTGTTCTTGGGATTGGTCCAATCTTGAGTCTTCCCGCGAGTGCTACGGCTTGCTTTGACAACTTTGCTAACCATAGATGGAGGCTTGTAGATTTCACCAGGAGAAGTCGCGACCCGATTTCTACCACTTCTACGAACACCCAGAGCAGCAACGCACTCGGCAGATTCCTTAGACTTTCCCTATAAACGATGAGTTTTCATCAGGAGACTTGACTGGAATCATTAACTTACCTTAATGACGGTCACGTTCTCGGAACCATGTTCAGAGGATTGAATGGAAGTGCCCTGCTTTGATGCCCTTGTAGAAGTCGCAAGATGTTTCGAGACTGTGCCCAGTTGACTAGGCATGACGACAAGTAGCTTTACGAAACTTTTGATTGGAGATATGGAATGATAAAGCGACTGTGAGGTTGCAAAAAATGTTGAGAATTCGGTGTTTGAAGATGAGGTGCAACTTTTGAGACAAAACAAAATACAAGTAGCGAATGTTTTTTGGGCGATTTTTAAGGGACGTAGATAAACATCTTTTGTTTGTTGCGTTTTCCAGCAGAGTAAAAGTTGGTGTTTGTCGGATTACTTGTACATCATCGATCGAGAGGTTCCAGTCCAGATTGAAAGGTAGAAGAGAAGGACGTATTTAGACGGAGAACGGAAGCGGGATGGATGGTCGCTACCAAGCTTCGAGAAACTTACCAAAATCTCGACCTCGATGGAAATACGCCATTTTCAACTCCAATCAGAGTTGAAATGTAGAGATAACCCAGGATATAAGACCATTAAAAAGGCGAAGAATATTCTCTTCGAACACCCGCTATCATCGCCACCGGCAGAAGTGACGAAAAGAAATGGATTGTACAACTCAAGGGAAAAGAATTCGACTTACTTGCTCTAAATCATAATCACGATTTCTTCTCGGACCTCTGCCCCCTCCACCACTCTGAGCAGCAACAGAAGCGTGTCGTTCCTCGCTACCACGCGCCGAACTGAAATCCGAACCGTTCGCTCTGTTGTTAGCAGCCAATCTCTTCCCTCCAGCCGCACCAGTGGTAGCTGATTTGGGCTTTTGGTTGTTCTTCATCTCCCGATGAAGCTGATCCGCAAGATCCCTATTCTCCTGGGTAAACTTCATTACTCGGTCTTGGGGAACCCAGTCATCCCATCTGTTTTCAGAGGTTGTGTTAGATGGTGATGCATGTTCTGAGGATACAGTACGACTGCGAAGATGGCGGGGATGTGACGGAAGGGCTGGGTGTGATGGGAGTGCTGGGAGTGCTGGATGTAGAGTGTGAGGTTTCATGATGCTGTGGATGTATGAATTGAGAAGAAGTTAAGAAGACCTGAGCCCAGAGAAAGGTGGCGTAGCGTGTGGGAATATACAATACTCGAAAGTACAGTACGCTCGAGCTAGTTTTTACCCAGCGATAGTAGAGCTTGTTGGAGAGGAAGGAGATTGGGAAATGCTGAGGGTATTGATCCTTAAATCAGACAGCCATTTTGAGAAGCTTGCTGGCTACGGGTCCAGCTTTGGAGCGGAGACAAGACAACGTTCCTTCCTCTGGTGAATCTCGCTCCTCATTCTCTTTTACTTCGCTTCGTCTTCCTCAGGTCATAGTCATCTTCAACTTCATTCTCTCACACATTTCATTCTACTTAACAGCATCCAGCATCTCATGTTCTTCGATAATCAAAGACTTACGTCGATTTCCATCTATAAATCCCATTAGTTATCATAAATCATCCATTTGCCTTCTCCCCCCATTTCCGGATTCGTCAAACTCACCCTTTATAATGAATCTTGCAATCCCAAGAAGACTGATCATCTCTCATCCTAATATCCAGTACCTTCGCCTCGTACAGCAACTCATGATGAAAGCAAAGGACCTTTTCATCCTTAGCATAAGGAGCGGTTGGCGCACCACCTGACTTTGAAGGGGCCATAATGGGGTGGGATAGATAAATGGCAAAATCTGTAGACGTTGATGTTGATGTTTTCGTTGGCGTTGCGAATATCTTAGTTTATATTGCGATCGAGTTGTCGCGTGAGTGAATGGTCGATTGCGATTAATTTGATGAAGAGAAGATGGGTGCAGGTGAGAAAAGGGAGGTGAATGTAATGGCTGTTCGGTGTCAACGAATGGGGAAAATATGACAAGGAATCTAAGTTGCCGAAAGAAAGCGCGTCTTGGAGGAACGGACGCGTCTGAGTAATTTACACGAGCATCCTGTAAGGTTACGATAAGGAAAAGAAAAGCTATTATCTGACCTTGCCCCAGATTCTTGTGATATTTTCTACTTTATTGAAGTTGAATTGTATAATTCGATCTTATGCTATTTGTCTTTCGTTGTTTTGTTCTCCAGGTTTCCGGTGATTTTATCTTGAAATCAACATAACAGTCAACTTTCGAGCCTATCCTTCCTATCGACAAACAGCACCCCGATCACCCATACAATATATCCTCGCACTACCCACCTCGAAGTCTGCATCCACCCACCAAGACCAACTCCTCCAAACCTAACACTACCACAACCATGTCCCCTCCCCCCACCGAGCAACACCTCCTCACCACCTTCCTTCTCCCCCCCGCCCCCCTCCCCTCCATCATCTCCCTCCCCTCCTTCACCGCGCTCTTCCCCCCCTCAGCGCAATCCTCCTCGGTCATCCGCCTCCTCTACCGACACCTCCAGCACCAGCGCAACCAACTCCTCGACACCATTTCCCAGGCCATCGACAACGAAGTCCAGCGCGGGAACGCAATGCGCCGCGCCGTGGGACGGGTGCGCAGAGCTGATGGCCGCAATGATGATATTGATGGGGAAGGGAGAGTTGAGAGAGCGGTATGTATTTCTTTTCCTATTCCTATTTCCCATTCTCCTTTTCTAAAAAGAATAACGTAACTAACTTGACTTTAAAATCCAGCTACACCCCCCCTTCCAAAACACATCCCTCCCAGTAACACAACCGCATTCTCTCGCAACCATTATACCGGAAATGGAACTCGCAGCAGCAGATCTAGAAGACGAGATACGGCGGATGGAGGAGGAGAGCGAGGAGTTGGTACGCGGGATGAGGGGGACGGTGGGGGGGCTGAGTGATTTGAGGTATGGGCGTGCGGGGGATAGAGCGTTGGGGGAAGGGGAGTTGGAGGGGCTGGGGAGGGTGAGGGGGGTTGCTGGGGGGGAGTAGGTTGAAAGGAGGGGAGGGGGGAGGGGAGAAGTTGGGGGGGGGAGAGGAGAGGGTGTAGGGGGAGGTGATTGAAGGAGTGGGGTGATGAGAGAAGAAATTGGCTAATTGAAAAACGATGCCAAAGAGGGAGAAGATGATGATGACATTCGAATAAAGATGAGGGAGAGCAATGGGTCAAGACAAGAAACTGAATAAGCAGGACAAGAGAAGGGGGAATAGGACCGAACAGAACAGACGGAGAAAGGATAAGTGTGAGATGAAGAACCGAGAGAAAGTTCGGGCCATGGGAAAGGACGGACGGAATAGGGATTCGAACATGCAAAGGTGCAGACAGCAGAAAGTGCGGAGGAAATAAGAAAAGGAAAGGAAAGGAAAGGAAGGCGTTGATATGATGATACCCGAGCTAATCTCATGAATTATAATTCTTTTTTCATATTCACCTTCTTCTTATCTTGTCTGATTTGGTCAACTATGAATGAAATATCTGCCTTGCCCACCCATGTCTGTCCTTCCCTGCATCATAACTAACATGAATAACATAATTACTGCGCTGGAATCAAAAAGATCCGCCAACTCCATACCCCTGCTTGCTCGCTTCTCAACCCTCAACACTCAATGCTCAATGGCCACTTAATAAGCAACACCATCTCCAGCAGGAGCAGCGCCACGAGGACGGGCTGCTGGTGCGCGTCTTGGTGCGGGTTGTCTTCTGTTCCTGTAAGGATGTTAGCAGTGCTTCTTACTCAGACTTCTCTCCACCTCTCATATTCTCATAGACGATGTCGTCATGGCGGAATGTAGATCAAACTCACATGATAGTACGGCTGATAAACGAAACACCAATCATGAAAGCCCAGCTTGGGACGACGGCGAAAAACCACAAAACATATCCCACCGGCACTGCGAGTCCGTATTTCGCCAACTCGCCGTCGAATGGATGGAACCACCCTTCATATGGAGTCTTGCTCTTATATGATTTCGTAGAGTGGAGCTCCGTGAAGGTGGACACGTCGGTGGTGGTGGTGTTCAATGGGACGGTGCGCACCGTGACTGGCGCGTCTGCACCGGACACTTCCATGGTCCAGAGATGCGGAGGGCCGGCGCCCCAGCTGTTGCAGAGGACAGGCTCGTTGTCGCAGTTGAGGATGGCCATGTGGGGCGCGGTGGGGTCGAGGGCGAAGATGCCGGCGCTGGCGTTGAAGCCGGTGTCGAGGTTGTTGCATAGGCCGAAACAGGTCTTGTTCCCGCCGGTTGCTAGGATCCACCATTCTTGAGGGTTGGATGAGGAGGTGGTGGGGGTGACGCTGTTGAGGATGGTGCTGCGCCAGTTTTCGAGGGTGAGGGTGTGGATTTGAGAAGTGCCGAGTTTGGCTGTTGCAGCTGGTGGGTTGTTAGATTGTAGTTCTTGTATATGTGCGTGCTTGGGAGAGGTTGCAGGGAGGAATGGGGAAGACACGAGTGGATGTGTAGGCAGTGCAATGTAAGAGGACGTAAGACGCGCGACGCTGTCTGCCCAATGCCGGCCATTGCAAAACGCATAAGAGGAATCCAAAACTCACCTTGGAACGGATGTTGAGCACTTGGCTTTGGGATATAAGAACTGATCTTGTCGAACCAGTATTGCGCTTGAGCTTTTGCTTGATCGATAGGAGATTCGGCTTCAGTAGCAGCTGCTAGGAGCGGCAGCGCCAACATGGATACGGTTGAGAAGCGCATCTTTGCGTTGTTATGATTGTGCAAGAAGAAGAGCTTGGTATGTATGAAATTGTTTGTTTGGGAGTAAAGTTGAAGCAGCTCGAAGATGTCAAGAGCTTTAGGCAGGTTTTGCGATTAGGCTGTAGCTGCTGTAGGTAGCTGTTAGATTTGATTGGAAATGCGCCGCGCCGCGATAACACAGATACAACAGTAAACAATTCTGGTGAATTTACCTGATTGGGAAACAATACAATGGAGGAGAAATGTATGTGAGAAGAAGTACCTTGTAATATTACAATCAAATGTAACAATAAGTACTGGGCAAAGTTCCCTTGATAGATGAGGCCAGATGGTAGTAAATAAATACAATGGATACCTATTACCAAGTCTTCTTACCTCTTCCCTACCTTTTCCCGCTTCCCACTTCTAAGGTTAATAGAATTGTGAGCGAACGACGAAGCATAGTGCGAAATGCTCGAGCAGGGTCCTTTTCGTCCCCTCAATCTCATCGACCGGGGAACTTTCGTCATATCGACGAATCAAAGTCAGCAGAAGCTCTGAGCTCGTCGGGCGCTAAACCATTTGTACATTAGTGCTCATAGCGGAGACGAATCTACTCCGCTATCTACGGTGGCCTTTGCGTTCGTGGTCTGATCGCTATCGATTATCAGAAACTTTTTTTTTGTGAAGCAATTTTTTGAAGCATAGCAAAAGGCGCAAAGAGCAAGACCTTTCACTTCAAAATGTCGCTCCAAGAAAAGCTCGACAAGATACGCTCGCCGAAGCTTCAAAATCAACATCAGGTATGTGGAAAGTCCAATTGTGGGAATATGGATACGATTGTGGTGCGCGGAAGTGAAGTTTGCTGATCTAAAATCCAGACTGCCATTGTACTGTCTGCTGTTGAAGATACCCTACGAGATCAGAAGACCGAACCGACGCCGACTGGTTATTTTGCTGCACTGTTGGCCCTGCTACGACAATCGGTTCCAGTCAATGGAGAAGTTAATAAGGATTTAACCACTTCGGTGGTTTACCTCCTCGATGTCATTACACCTTTTACCCCTCAGCCACTCCTTCGCTCGAAGTTTTCTCAAATTCTCACCAACCTCGCACCCGCCTTGACGTTACCAGAGGCAGATGCCCCTCTTCTCAGACCCTCGATAGGATGTCTCGAATCACTATTAGTCGCGCAGGATTCGGCCGCTTGGGAACTTTCACAAACAGAGATTGGACCGAGGAGGGCCATTGCGGGATTGTTGAACTTGGCCGTGGATCATCGACCCAAAATAAGGAAGCGTGCACAAGAAGCTCTTACGAATATTCTTAAGAACCCTCCACCGAGCCCATCTCTGGATCACCCTGCGGCTGACATGTGCGCCGAGACTGCTTTGAGAAGTTTGCGCGATCTGGCTGCGCAATCGCATCAAGCGAGGAAGCAAAGGAAAGGTGCAACCACGGAACACGAACCGGCATTGATCCATGCTTTGCAATTGGTGAAGACTGTCGCGGGTGCTTCTGGAGGATGGCCAAGCAGGAAAATCGAGCCATTGTGTGAGGTTTTGCTGAACATTTCAAAGTCAAGCAATGAATATTTGGCCATGACTTCTTTTGAAGTATTCGAGATGATCTTCGAGGGTATGGCCAATGAGACAGCATCCTCTAAACTTCCCCGACTTTTAGAAGTCATCTCCGAATTAAGACCTTCGCAGAATGATTCTCAGCTTCTTCCGCCATGGATTGCGGTGCTTTCCAGAGGTTATGATGTTTCCGCACAACTCGAGCCAGAGGAGACTTTCGCAAAACTACCAGAGCTATTTACCATGATCTCCGGGTTCATGTCATCTGCTTCCCACAATATCAGAGTGTCTTCGTCCGAATGCCTTATATCATTGATGGCGAACTGTGTCCCAGATTCCGTCATTGTAGAACCCTCGATATTCGACGAAAAGACTTTGGAAAAGCTAGCCAAGTGTGCAGTCGAGCTTCTTAGTGTCAAATACCAGGCTGCATGGATGGAGACATTTAATGTTATGGGCGCAATGTTCGATGCGCTTAGATGGAGAGCCGACCCTATACTATCAGATGTCGTTCGAACGGTAGGAGAGCTTCGAGGTAGTGATTCTTTTGCAGGAAAGAAGGAGGCCGACGAAATCCTTGGGAAAGCCATCAGAGCGATGGGTCCCGAACGAGTACTTGATATTTTACCACTCAACCTCGCAAAACCCAAAGCTGGCCAGCCTGGTCGCGCTTGGCTACTACCTATCTTGCGCGACTACGTCAGCAACACCAACCTACAGCATTTCCGCACCGAGCTTGTGCCATTGAGCGAAGTAATTTTCCAGAGAGTGCTTGAGCATGGCGAGGCAGAAAAGACGATGGACATCAAGATTTTCGAAACCATTGTGAAGCAAATTTGGGCCATTCTTCCAGGCTACTGCGACTTACCTCTAGATCTCACGGAATCGTTCGACCAGAAATTCGCAGAGATGCTGGCGGAGATTCTATACAAGCAGGTTGATCTCAGGTCGGATGTTTGCAAAGGTCTTCAAACGTTAGTTGAATCGAATCAGGCTATCGTGTCCATCGAGGGAGAGGATGATTTACTTCTTCAAAGCCGCGTTTCTAAAGCGGCTGCACAGAAGAATCTCGATCACCTGGCTGGATTCTCTAGCAATATGCTGGCTGTATTGTTCAATGTTTACAGTCAAACTTTGCCACAGTTCAGAGGTTTCATTTTGAAATGTATCAACGCATTCCTGAGTATCACACCTACCAAGGAACTGATGGAGACCTTCGAACGTGTATCAACAGCATTGGCGTCATCTCTTGCGGAAGCTGGAGCTCAAACCCAAGCAGAGAAGCAAAAGCAAAAACAGCAGAATGCTACGGACAAGATGCCACCCATGAGCCACACTTTGATGGATTTAGTCATTACGATTTCCATCTACCTACCAAGGGAGAGTTTCAGTACCCTATTCAACATGGCAGCTCTCATCATTGTTAAAGATGATGACCCTCAATTGCAGAAGAAGGCGTACAAGCTTATTCCACGACTGGCCGAGTCGGAAACCGGAAAGGCGGCACTACAGGAGCGCAGCTCTGAGCTTCAAGAACTTCTCCTGAGCAGTGCGGAGAAGGTGTCAACCCCAGCTAAAAGAGATCGTCTTGGTGCAATCTCTACGCTCATTCCTTTCCTACCCAACGACTCTCTTCACTTCATTCCGGCGATCTTGTCAGAGGTTGTTATCTCATGTAAGGAGACAAATGAAAAGGCACGAACAACCGCTTTCGACCTTTTGATTCTTATGGGTGAGAAGATTGCGTCTGCTTCTGGTGCCATCATCGAAAACAGCAAGGTCTCTCATATGCCTGATGATGCTCCTTCTGTTACAGCAAGCTTGGAAGAATATTTCACCATGGTCAGTGCTGGTCTTGCTGGTAGCACACCACATATGGTATCCGCTTCTATTACCGCTTTAACTCGTATCCTTTATCACTTCCGTGAGTCTCTATCACCAGAGACTCTCACCGACCTTGTTCAGACCATGGACCTTTTCCTCACTTCAAACAACAGAGAAATCGTCCGTAGTGTTCTTGGCTTTGTGAAAGTTTGTGTTATTTCCCTCCCCACACCACTCATGCTCCCCCGTCTTGAAAGTCTCATTCCAAATCTGATGGTGTGGAGTCACGAGCACAAAGCCCACTTCAAAGCCAAGGTCAAGCACATCCTCGAACGAATGATCCGTCGCTTCGGCGTTGAAATCGTGAATAAGCATTGCCCAGAGGAAGATCGCAAGCTCATCACCAATATCAGGAAGACGAGAGAAAGAAAGAAGAGGAACAAGGATGCGGCGAAGGAAGCGGGTGAAGGTAGCGATGATGAAGGAGCTGCAGATGGAAAGAGAAGAAACAGATTCGAAAGCGAATACGACGAGGCTCTTCATGGCAGCGACTCCGAGTCTTCCGGCTCTGACATCTCAGATGATGAAGTTCTTGGAAAATCAAGGAAGAAGGGCGGCAAGAAGGCTGGTGGAAACACATACATTGTTGAAGATGACGAAGAGCCACTGGATCTTCTGGATCGCAGAGCACTGGCCAATATTTCCTCTACGAAACCGGCTAAAGCGAGAACGGCAACAAAGACAAAGGCTAAGATGGATTTGGATGGGAAACTGCTGCTAGGTGGTGATGATAGCGATGATGATGATGATAAGATGATGATTGATACACCGGCGGAAGAGGACGGTGGAGTCGGCGCGTATGTACATGCGTTGAAGGGCAGGGATGCGCCGAAGAAGGGGAGAGGTGGGAGATTGAAGTTTAGTAATAGGAAAGGGCAGGATGAGGAGGAGGAGGATGGAATGGATGTTGATGAGGATGAGGTCAAGGCCATGAAGAAGAGTATTGGTGGTGATAGGGGGAGGGATAGAGGGAGGAATGGTGGGGGGAGAGGTGGAGGAAGAGGTGGTATGGCGAGTGGAAGGAGAGGGCTGGGTGAAGAGAAGAGACATGGTCAGAGTGGTGGTGGGGGAAATAGGAATGGTGGAGGTGGAAGAGTCATGAAGTCTCCGAGGGGAAGGGGGAGAGGTGGTCATCGTAGATAAGCAGACAGATAATGAGTTAGATGTTAGAGTAGGGTTGGTAAAATGGTATCTGAAGGCGTTGCGGAACAGAAAAATGAATAGAATTTTGCACACAGTAACAGCACTTCCATCATCACCTGCAATTCGGAAATTGCACAGCAACAGAAGAACTTCAAGCCGCAGCGTGAAATGACAGCTCCCAAAAGTGCGGGGTTGGCCCGTGCGCGTCTTTCTCCGAACCCGAGACGCGACACAACGAAAGGAACGCGACGAGTCTTGCTTGCGCATGAACATCAACATTAGATATCACGATATAAATGGTAAGACACCCCGATTTGGATAAATTGACTATTGATGGTTATGAGAAGCGAAGGGGCAATTGTCTTTAAAGCACAAAGAAATTATGAGAGAGGCTAATTCGTGAATGGATTGTAGGCGCAGGAACGAGAATTAAAACGCAAGCGCTCGAGACCGTCGAATTGGTGGGAGGCTTCTGTGGGGGAGGGGATGGATAGTATAGGAGAACTGGGTAATGGGGGAGAGAGGGATGGAGGAAGTGTGGAAGTAGTGGGGAGGGATGGGAAAGAGAAGGAGAAGGGGAAGAAAACTGGGAGGGGAAGAGGCAGACAGTCTTTGGGTGCTGGTGGTGTGGATGAGAGTCGGGAAGTTGATCCGCCCGATCGAAATAAAGTGTTGAATTTGGCGCAAATTGAAGATGGGAATGGGAATGGAAATGCGGATATACAGCAGAGGGGTCAGAAGAAGAGTAGGGGAAGACCTTCATTATCAGCAGTAGATGCGGCTGGGCATGGAGATTCAGAAGCAGAAGTCGAACCACCGAAGAGACGAGGCCGGCCATCGATTGTGGACAGCGAAACGGAAGTAGCTGTCAGTGCGCCGTTTGGAGGAAAGAGGAAAGAGAGAATGGGGAGGGTTGTGCAGGCGGAGGGGTCGGGTGCGGGAGAGGAGAAAGCGAAAGGGCAGGTGGCGGAGGAAGGAGAAGGGAGTAATAAAAGGGGACGAAAAGTAAATGGAGCTACGGGGGTGAAGTCTGGAGATGAGGATACTGCGGCGGTACGGAAAGAGCGGCAACCGCGGACGGAAGTCCAGGAGGATGAAAATGCGCAAGAACCAAAAAGGCGCGGACGGCCATCAAATAAAGAGAACGGAAAACCCTCTACTGAAGATGCTGACAAAGAAGGGCGATTGAAGAAGAAGGGAAGGCCAGCTAAGGAGAGTGAGGCGACATCCACAGCCCAGCCTGCAAAGGAACGATCTAAGAAGCAAGATAAGCGCGATCAAGAGGATAGAGATCCTCCTGCGAAAGAACGGAGGCGAAAGCTAGGCACTGAGCATGGCGAGAATGAAGAAGAAGCTCCTGCTAAGCAATCTAAAGAGGAGAAAAGAAAGAAACGCCACAATTCCGATGTAGGTGAATCTGAGAGGAGCGAATCTTCTCGAGCTGGTAGACGAAACCAGGAAGAATCAGCTGAAGTGCCGGTAAAGAGTAAGAAGAAAGGAGATACGCAGATCACGGAAGACTCTTCTCAGCAATCGTCATCCAAGTCGAAGAAACGTGTCAGAATCTCCGATGTATCTGAAAACATGGAATCCAGCTCATCAAAGCCCAAATCGAAGAAATCCAGACCTGAAAAGGATGAGCCTACACGTAAGCGAAAGGAGGCCGACGATCGTCAAGAGCAACAACCGAAGACTAAACGCCAACGGGCTGAAGAGCAACAGGACAATCGGGCCGAGATAGAGAAGCCAGAGAAGCCTCCAAATTACCGACATCTTACTGCTGTTACTCGACGCATATCTCGCGAAACTATTGACACAAAATGGGAGCCATTACCACCAGGATGTTTGGAGAAAATCTCAGACTTACTAGTGGATGTTCAACGACCTGTCATCTTACAAGTGCGCGACGAACGAAAGAAAACACAAGCCAGCACCGCAATACAAATGATAAGCCGGAGACTCATAAGCAGGGTTCGGAAGGGCATGCCGTTTCCAAAAAGCACAAGGACTAATCGGGAAGACGATTTCGACTTTGAGAAGATTTTAGATTACAATTTGGCTTTGGAAGCTCAGCTTACACCCGTCGTACATTCCAACGAGCTTCTAGAAGCGGAGTTGAGGAAGGAACAGATATTGCTAGAAAACGAACAGAAGTACCTGGCGGATCTGGAGGCTAATGCCAAGGATGAGGCGTCGAAGAGGAGACAGACGGCCCGCAAAGCTCATCCATTACTGCAGTCTGAGGAGAGCATCCCGCGGGAGGAATTGGACAGCATACTTGGTCCCGATGCACAATCATCTCCTCCGGTCACCCTAGATGTAAGTCAACTTTTTTCCAGAATGATTTTTCATGCTAACATCTTCCCTAGACCTCTAAATACCAGGATCTGGAAGACATCATGAAGAGCATAAGTGGTCACGTGGGCAGTATTCAAGGCAATTTGGAGCAGATTGAAGGGATTGGTGAAGCCATGACGAAGACTAAAGCTGCTGTACAAGCTACTCTTTTTAGGCATCTGGATCGCGAACAATATGATAATGTCGTTTTGGGTTAAAAGGCGCAATATGGGGGGAGGGGGGGACTCCTGTAGACGGTGGCAGATCTGTGAGGAATGGAAAGTGGGGACATGGGAAACTACAACGTTCTGAGCTCCATTTCGTGGGGATTTTGTTCTGCATTGAAGGATCATGGATATTCATGGATGTTCATTTTAGAGATACCCAATATTGTGCTCTTGTATTGCACTTCTATGTAAGAATAATGAAAAATATATTTCCCAGTACTATTTGGTCTCTTTCCTTTGTACCTAAGTACCCTTGATCAACCTCGCTTCAAATTGAAAATTGCGTACTTGCCGTCGGGCCCCGCGTTTTTACACGACAATTCAAATCGACAATTCCTGCAACACCAACTGGATACAATTATTCCGTTGCGTATGTTAGACTGGAAATGAACTTTGTATATTAGGTAACTTCCAGTTCTTACTGCAGGTAGTGAATTGTGCTGACAAGCTGAAAGTTGCCTCCATTCGCGAAATTATTGACTACGAACCTTCAGCGTTGCCACTCCCTCATCAACGACCAGCGCAACGTCGCAGTCCAATGGAACGCTATGAAACTTAGGCTTTGATGCCATGGAACAAAATGGAGCGAACAATGGGCAGGATGCAAAGCCACCGGCATCGTCTGCAGCGTCTGGCGCAAACAAGAGCCCGAAGAAGAGGCGTAAAGTAAATCATGGTATGCGGAGGGAAACCCAGAAAGAAATCCAGAGGGGCAGAAGGAACCAACAAGTTCCCTTCTTGAATTACATGATCTGAAACATTGGCTAATTGTGGAACGTCTACTGCAGCTTGTGTATACTGTCGGCGATCTGTGAGTACTCGATTGGGTCATACTACAAGGGGGACGGGTCTTTGCATACCGTTATGCGTGACATTGAGAGGCCAGCAGCTAATTCGGTTTTGTCCCTGAGCAGCACATGACATGCGATTTGGTACGACCTTGCGCGCGGTGTACAAAGCGTGGAATTGGGCATCTTTGTCATGACGAGCCCCGCGAACCGGATTCGACCACGAAGAAAACAGCAGCGGCAGCAGCGGCAAAGAGCCAGCATCATAGCAGCAACAACGCTACAGCGGACGAAGGAGGGACACCGCCAGATCAGCTCCAAAAATCTCTAGACAACAGTCTACATAACTCGTTTGAACCAGGTCAAGATCAAGTTCAGGAAAACAAACTGAGTCTTGGAGCACCAGCCATATCCCGCGGTGTCCCTCTTCAGCTCGCCCAGCCTACACCGGTTTCTGGAATACAATCGAATGCTCTGAATAGTAGCAACGGCAATCAATGTATGGCTTGTCTATATTTCCCTTTCAGCCTCGAACTACTTCCTATATCCTTTCCCTTTTGCATTTTATGTCTCCGAGATTACTCTGAAATATTGGGCACGGTATTAATCCTTTTTCGTTCTAGTTATTGGGTATTCGAATGACTGGCTTGGGTCGCAAAACCAATTTCAAGATATGCATAACTACCACCCATCGTACATGTTCAACGCACCCGAGGTCACCAACGAGTACAATCTTTTGAACGACTTCCTCAACAACAGTCTTCTAGACGACGGCGCTCTCGGTACCGATGATTCTTCTAATTTTTATACAGATCAAGTTGGTTCAATGTTATCAGGAAGTGCTTCGAATACGCTCACATCCGGGGCGGCGGCGCAACAAGCAGCTTCTGGAGGTGCCTCCCTAAACCCGCCAGGAAATTCGATTTCCAGGCCTGCCAGCGTCATACCAATCGATAAAGCCCGCGAGTACTACCTCCAAGCCGCCGATCCGACTGGTAACGATGCCCCCGAGGATAGAATGCAACGACTGCTGAGGGCAAAGTACGACGCCGGAATGTTGAAGCCTTTCAATTACGTGAAGGGATATGCGCGTCTCTCGGCTTATATGGACGGCCATATGCAGCCATCTTCAAAGCAGAAAATCCTCCGGCAATTGGATCGCTTCCGCCCGAAGTTTAGGGAGAAGGTGCAGGCCTTGACGGATATCGAACTCATCTATGTAGAGATGTGGTTTGAGAGGAGTCTGATGGAGTATGATCGTGTTTTTGCGAGTATGGCAATTCCGGCTTGTTGTTGGAGGAGGACGGGCGAGATTTTTAGGGGGAATAAGGAAATGGCTGAATTGATACATGTTCCTATTGAGAATTTACGGGATGTAGGTTTTTGTTTTCTGTTTTCGTTTCCCTTTTCTATCCCCTCTTTTCTCGCCAAGAAAATCGATTGTTCGATGAATCGATGGGGCACGCTCTTATTATTGTGGCTTTTTCTTTCTCGCAGCTGAATTGCTGAGCTGAATCCAATGCCTTATACTTACAATCTGTTACAGGGAAAGATAGCAATACACGAAATCCTCACGGAAGAATCATTGGTTAATTATTGGGAGAAGTTTGGGGCAATTGCATTCGACATGACGCAGAAGGCACTTTTGACTAGTTGCTCGTTGAAGAACCCGGATGATAAATCGAAAGATCCGACGATTAAGTGTTGTTTTTCGTTTACGATTCGGAGGGATGATCATAAGATGTGAGTTTGTCTGTTCATTTCGTTCGCGTCAGGGACAGTAGAGGATGGGAGGAGAGGGGTAAAATGATGCGGTTGTGGTGTTGAAAATGAAGACACAGAGGACACGGGAGTTGCTCGTAGACATGACCTTTACTGACTCTACTCCGAACAGTCCTTCTCTAATCGTAGGAAACTTCCTCCCTCAAGAGCCGATAAAACGATAGCCATGACAGCATTGTGGGTGGCATGAAGATCTGATCTACGAAGCAGAAATAGGAGGTTCTATTTACTCAGTAAAAACCGCGGTCTAGCAATCAATCAAGTAAATTCGAAGCGATTCCAAAGAGAAAGAGAGAGAGTATCTTCTGGTGTTTATTAGAATCATAAGTCTTTGGTTAGATGAAGTACATACACAATTTGCCTTTGATGGATGATGGATGGATGGGTGGAGAGGAGTGGGGGGAGTAGGAAGGAGTTCTTTTGCTTGGGGTTGGATTCGGGTGGTCAAAATACGGAATACGTTTAATAGTTGTTCTTTCTTTGACATTTTGTTTTATGAGTTGTGTGTGAGTGGAGGGATGAAAGTATGTGGTTAAGTAAGGGGAGGTGATGAGGATGAGAGGAGAAGAGGAGGGGGGGTTGAAGACGGGGGAGATGATGTATACTTCTCTTCGTGGTATTAGGTAGGGTAGGGTAGTTATTCAAAAAAGTTGAATCTTCTTGCTGTGATTTTGGATTCTCAATTGATTCGGGCGGTTGAAGATGTTGATAAAAAAGGGAAACGAAGAAGAGAAATTTAGCTGTTGATTAGTACAAAGTGGTATTTTTGGGTTGCGTTAATAAGTGAGTGAGTAAGTATATGAGTATATTCCTATTCCCCTCCCCTCTCCCTCGTCGGCTTGGAGGGGCCGCTACTAAACAACTACCATTTTTCGTTTGTGTCTCCATCACTAGGTATCCTCGCCGACATCAACTTTCTTACATGATATGTTATGTTGGATTTCAATATTTCTATCTACTCAATCATCTATTCCTCCACTTCTTGCGAACTTCTCGGAGAACACTTCCGTTTGTAATCAGTCTTTACTTCGTGTTTCAACTTATCTACATTCTCATCCTCGTCCTCATCCTTATCACCAGCTTTTCCCAACCTAACCACCAGCTCTCACTCACTCACTCTTCTCTTCTCTTTCCCTGGGTTGCTTTTCTTTTTTCTTTATTCCTTATCCAAATCACACCGCAGGAGAAACGCCGTGGTCAAAACTTCACTACTGTACAAATACGTTTTCTTCACCTTCCTCATCGCCAAACAGAAGAAAAGAATGACTACGCCGACCCCGATTCCTCGGAACGGACATATGGGGGATAAAGATAGAGATAGAGATAGGCGGGTGCGGAATCTCATTTGTATGTTTCATCCATTACCTTTCCCTAGCTTTCACGTTCGGATTGCACGAGGACGATAATTTTTCTCAGAAGGGTTTGGTTTTGGGTCAGCTCATGTTATCGAGTTAAATTTTTTTTCTTTCTTTGAATGTGGATGGATTTCTTTTACTGATTTGAACTTTGGGGATAATTAGCTTTTGCGAAAGATGTTGAAGAGGAATTGCAGAGAGGATTCGACAAGGCTGCGGGGTTGGGCGCAGGATTAGGGTTGAAGGGATGGAAAGATGTATTGAGGAGGGATAAGAAGGTGTGGCGGGATTTGGAGGGGATGGTGGAGGGGTTCCCTGTTAGTGGGAAGCTGGGGGTAGGGAAAGGGAAGGCGAAGGAGTGTACAGAGGAAATTGATGACGTGGGGACGAAGTTGTGGAATGCAGTGACGAGAGCTAGGAGGGTGGTTTTGGGTGGTGGGAATGGTTCTGATGGTGATGGTGTAGGGAAGAGCGAGGCCAGGAAGACGTTGCTAATGGTTAGGATTTATGCTTTCCTGATGTTGGATTTTGCGGGGAGTGGCGCGGGGAAGATGGCGAGTAGAGGGAAGAGAGATAGGGAGAATTTATTGAGGTTGTTGAAGGCGGGGATTAAGACTGGGAAGAACTGTTTAGGTATGTGCACGGTACGATTTGCGAGGCAGAGAGAAGAGTAGAGCAGTAGGACTGCGAATCGGGATCTTGCTGATTTGAAGGATGGTTCCAGATGAGAAAAACATCGAGTACTCGAAAACGGTTCTGGAGAAAGTCGCAGCGTATAGTGATATTCTACAGAAAGCGTTCGAAGAGACAGGGACACCCGAAGAGAAGTCGATTTGTGGAAGGTTAACTGCGGAATATTTTGTTCTGAGGACAGTTCTAGTATGTTGTATTGACACTGAGTTATTTTCAATTCTCTTACTGAGCTAACCCCATCATAGGCATGGCGACACGATGATATGCAACTCGCGGAACATATGTACAACAAATCGATGAACTCAAAAGATATATTCGACCACGACACCACAGAGAGTCTCTCGGATGCCCTCTACGAGATAGGAAAGGAGTCACTCGCCAAGAAACAATATACCCTGGCTGCTAAATGGTTGCAACGAGCATATGATGTTTTAAATAGCGATGATCTTGACAAACTGAGCGCCAATGCTACGGAACTACGAATCTCGATCTTGCAGACCCTCATCAAGGCACTGCTCGAAACGAAATCAGACGAGTCTCTTCAGCGAGCACAAGACCTTGTTGATCTTCTCGAAGACGAGATTGGTGATAAAATGGTGGTTCTTCTCCTGAGAATGGAACTTTTATCAGAGAGAACAGATGATGTCTTTGATGGCTTGGCATACAGCGGGATTCTACAGAGAATGATAAGGACGATGAGTTTGAGTATTGCGAATCTGCGACTGTTTCTATTCCACGCGAGAAAACTTAACGATAAAGCGCCGAGTTTGGCGATTAAAGCGCTGGATGAGCTGGTCAGGTTGAGGATTAAGGAGTGGGTTGAGATAACGGCGCTAGGAGAGTGGTTAGAAAAGGTATTGGTTACCAGAATTTGGATGGTCGTTAGTGGGAGGGATACTGAAGAGGGGTTCGTGTGCACTGAAGCGTTTCTCGATTTGATTGCGGATAATGTCGTAAAGGCAATGACTACTGAGGCTACGATGGCTGTTCATATGGTAGGTGGACATGCGGCAGGTTTGTCGAAGCATAAATGCTTACAGGTTGTAGTTGTTATGGAAGAGAATCGAGGCAAGTTATGGTTTGGCTCAGTATGAGACAACTGAGAAATGGTGTCGATTGGGGCTGCATCGATTGTTTGAGAAGTCTGGCGAGTTGAATGTTGCTAAGATATCACGGTAAGCGGTCCATTGATTTTCTAAGCATGATGTATTCATCGTCGCTGATAATGCTAAAGCAAACTTCTGCTATGTGCGCTGGGTCGAGGAGACGTCGGTTCTGCCCGCGATGTCTTCGGGTCTATGTCTAGCACTGCGAAAGAAGAGCCCTTAACACGATTCCTAATGTACAAAATTGCCATCCGAAGTGAAGAGATGGAGTTTGCAGCCGAATGTCTCGAGAAGGTTGCCATCTCTCAAGGAAACGATCCAACTCTGCTGTATGCTTGTGTTCTGGATGCTCAACAAGCTGGAAATCGAACACATGTTTTGAGTGTTCTGCAGCTGGTTCTTGAGAAGTGTGGGTATAATCTGCAGGGGAACGTCCACCTGCCATCATTGCTGCGGACGACTATTGTATTACTCGTAGGTGTTATTGAAGGGGCGAAAACAAATGAGGAATCTGCGAAGCATGGAGAGTCGGTTGAGAGACTCTGCCAACTGTTTGAAGGTGGTGAGTACGGTTTCTCTCTTTCTCCGAAATATTTACCGACTAGTTATACTTGTGACGGTACACTGACTATCGAAGCACTCCAATCTGTACAGAAATCGCCCAATCGCGAAGTCTGGACACTCCTCGAACTCGAATGGTTTTCAAGAAACACATACAATATCTCCCTGAAAAACCTCTCACTATGGGATCCCAGACAAAGCCTCCGACTCCTCACCTGCTGTATTGGATTCATCGACCTCTACCCCGCAGACATCGGCTCCCACGCCCACGACGACATCACCCTCCGTAAAATGTTCTGCAACTTCACCTCCGCAACCGCACTCGTGTCTCTCGCCCGCTCCGAAGACCTCATCGAGACCCAACTGCAAGACTATCTCAATCTGCGCAAACACGTTACCAGTTTCGACTCCTTGTTGCAGGAAAAACTGGAGCCGGGAAAACTGGAAGAGCTAACTGCTGATGATCTTCTGCAAAAATTGGCTGTGTTACTGGCGTTTGATTTTGAGGCCGCTTGCAGACTGAAGGATTGGGATTCGTTGGGGGAGTGTATATTGAAGGCTGAGGTTTGTAGGTGTGCGTTGGTTTGGGAGTTGATGGCGGATTGTATCTTGGGGTGTGAGGCGCCTACGACGGGTGAGTTGGTTCTTTTTTCTCTTCATTATATTCCTCAAGCAAGCAAGATATACGACGTGTGTTTACTAACTACTTTCAGTCCTAGTCACCACCATGAAGAAGATCGTCAATGCAACATGGGAACTGGAAGCTTTTGATTCCGCCAAATTATCCAAATACCTACGATGCCTGTTTCAGGTGGCTATTGTTAGTAATGAGGTTATTGCGGAGGAATTGCTTGATCAGGTTAATGTTCTTGCGAGGGATGCTGCTGAGGTATGTTGGGGTTTCTGTTTTGAGTGGCTAGTTTTGGCTTTCACTTACGGCATGCTTTGCTCTACTCTGCACAATTTTCCCTCTCGCGGAGTTATTTACTTAATTATACATTCCTCTCTTACATATCTCCTCCTCCTCTCCTCTCCTTTCCACTCCTCTATTCCTTCTCCCGTCCTCTCTTCCTCCCCCGTCCTCCCTTCCTTCCCCCACAAAAACTAACACTCTGCCCCTTCTAAATCTAGACCGACCTCCCATACCCAACCCCCGAACTCGACTGGCTGGCAACCAAGTCCTTCAACCACGCCATTGATCTGTATGTAGCGGACCAAGATTTCGCATGCAGAAGGTGGGCCGAGAAGGCCCTGAATGTCGCGAAGATGTGCGCGGATGGTGGGGCGTTGTATGAGTTGCTGAAAGGGAAGCTGGCGGGGTTGAGATTCGGGTAGGGAGTGGGGATAGGAAGGAATAACCCGGATGGGAAGGGAGAAGGGGAGGGGAAAGGGGAAAAGGAATGGAAAATGGTCTATATAGGGCAGGTAAAGATGGACGAGGGGGTTGAAAGGGGATGGGGAGAGTGTGTTGTGCTAGCTTATACTGAATACGATCTTCGCTGATTGATTTCTCAAATCTATCTTGGACAATCAGATAATAGACTGTAGTCCATCCGTCTTATATATATAAGCTTGAGCTTGTCTTGCGTTGCTGGGTTTCGGTTTAAGAATATTTATCTAGCTAGGTAGTTAATTAGTCAGTAGTATTTTTAATTCATATTCTTACCCATTTCCTCTATAGTTATATCAATTCAGCACATCATTCCTCTCTCTTTCATTCTCTCTCACTTTCTTCCGTTTCCCTCTTCCGTTACGTGGAGGTAGAGGGAATCTGAGTAGAGAGGCATAGTTCATGAAGGGAGAGCGAGGTACGGGTAGAGAAAGGGAAAAGGGGACAAGAACAAGTGGAAGAGAAAAATCAGTAAGGCAGACACATAAGTCTTATATCAAGCTCATACACTCAACCACTCGGTAGAAGACAACTGCTCAATTGAGCGTAGATATTAGGTCAGCATCGTTTGGATTGGTCGGAGATAGGGATAGCCATGCATACTCAAAGTAACCCCATGCCAAGCCTCGTGATGAATCTGCGAATAGATGTTATGGAACTATATTGCTGGTCAGATTGTAGGCGGGTGAGCATTCAGATTGTCCCACCAAGATCTGGGAAATGGGGTGAATCGTAGAATTTTAACATATCTCATGTCTTCTCCATTGGGTGGTTTGATTGCAGGTGGAAGCCGGAACATGGATGGGGTCCAAATGGCGGTATGGTAGGCATTTGATGTATTTTCGAGTAACATCACCACACAATACGAGAGATCGAAGACCAGAACCAACGCGACAACTTGCCACAATGGAAACCGGGAAAGCCATTCGATTTGGTCCCAGAAACATTTTCGGCCTGACCCCTGTAGGCTGATGAAGTCGCGGCGGGGGATAGTACTTCCAACCAACTCAGTCAATTCAATCAACGTCCGGCACTTGCGCGAACAGATCAGCAGTAAGCTGTACAGGTTTGACTCGAAGTATCAGAGCGTTTCGGACATTCTCATACATCTTTGATTGTATGTTGTAGTAGCAGAAAAGCGTTGGTATTGTAACGATGAGCCCGTCAAATAACCCAAGTTCCGACAGCGGACAGCGTGGAGTCAACGAGAATAACCCCAGTTTTATCCACGAAATGGTTTCGAGAGGCAAACAAGTCGCAATTGCGGATTCAATGAATGATCATATCCACGAGGAAGTAACGTCACGGATTGCAAGTCAACCTTTGAGATTCATCAATGAACAAGAGCTGTGGCAGCCAAATAATAAGGACGTACGAAAAGCTATTCGTGCTCACGTTAGGAAAGATACGCATCTTAAGCAGGAACGGCGGAAAGAAGTACTGAATGCACGTTATAGCTCACGGCCGTTGCTGATTAAACAATCACAAGACAGTCAGGGGACCGCAAGCAAACACACTTCAAGCAACTACCATACCCCTCCAGATCTGCCAAGTAGTGGCGTCATTGGTACGGCAGGAAACAGCTCATACTCTAGTGGAGAAATCCTACGACGTCAATATAAAGTACAATGTGAGGTACATGGGACTTCGGAACAGGGGTTACTCAACCAACGAAATAGCCAATCGTACTCCCCTTCCAATGCCACCAATTCATCTGAGACAATCACCGAAATCAGCAGACTTCCTAATATAAGCATTCGCCGAATCAGCAATTGTAAGTACCTCGTATAACCGTCAAAATCGAGGCCTTACAATGATTAGCTACGCCTTATGCATTGCTCATCCATGACAATGCACCCATACTACAGCTGCAAGCCAGAACATGGCCCTTCCCACAAGGTGTTCGCAGTGCTCGACCAGCAGTGTCGGTGTTCATGCCATTGGCTAGGATTCCCGTCCCGAATGCGCAAAATGGGAGGCCATGTCTATTGAAGTCGTCGAAGGTTATGCCGTATTTGATTAACTGCTTCGATTACTTTTCATTTAAGGATGAGGTGATTCGGTGGATCAATGGACGTCTGGGGGATCCAGGGGAGAGTATCAATGATGTGACTATTGGCGTTGTTATGTGCCTCATCAATTTCGAAGTACGTATTTCTCGCTCATTCAAGGATCACTTACCACTGTACGAGATGGAAGTTAACGCAAGACTGTACAGCTTTCGCGGGGTAATGAGGTTGAAATCATCCATCATATGAATGGTCTAGAGCAGATTATGAATCTCCGTGGCGGACTTCAAAACCTCTCTCTTGACAACCAATTTCTATGGAAGATTCAAGTGTACGCCTGCCAAGAACATTCATAACAGCGAGCAACTCTACTAACGGTAGTAACACCTCATAGGGTCGATCTCCTTGCGGCGGTCATGACATCCTCCGAGCCTCGATTTCCACCAATAAGTTCTACAACACCGCGCAACGTCCCTCAAAGTATCGACGCTGAGAACATCCAAATCAACTCAGAATCGCCTCTATATGCTATTCAGAACTACAAGAACTTTGAACCACCCTTCTCCGACCAAACCATAGCGATACTCCAAGACATGTCTATCCTCGTAGCCGCAATCCTGGAAGAAAAAGCTCAACCCACCGAACTACGAGGGCCAAAAGCTCACCAAATCCATGCATTACCCAACAACCAATCGTCATCATTACTCATGCTAATTCATCTCACCTCGACCATTTTCCACCCAGCTTTAGGTTCCCCACCAATACCTTTTACCTCGACTCGGAATACTCAAAGTGTCATGAAAATCTGCGAGATACTCGAAGACATATCACTCGACGCCACTTTTGTTAGATATCCGGGGATATTGCTATGGGTTCTGTTAACGACTGCGTCGGCTGCAGCTGATCGACCTGAAAGAGGATATCTTGTGACCTTCTTGTTGCGTATCGGGACTTCGGCGATTTGGTGGGGGATGGAGGAGTTTGTGAGCTCGGTTAAGATGTTCATGTATTTGAAGAAGAGGGCTGAAGGGGGTGGTTGAGGTAAACTTGTTGTTGTAGCGTGTTGAACCAGGCGCCAGGCCAGCACCAACAACGGGAAGATTATTATTCGACGAAGCAGTAGTGATAGGGCTCCAAGCTTTGAGTCTACTGTTTATAGAGTGTAGCTTTCCAGATTCGGTACTCCGTATCCGACCTCCACCTCGTTGCCGCCGTTGTCGTTGTTGACATTAACTCGTTTATGACTAAGTAATTACTCATCGCGCCGAGCTTCCACCCAACTTCCGACTTTCGAAGCTTAAAATAACCAATTCCATACATGAGGATACTTCCATCTGGCCGCCAGAAGTAATGAACACATCATTGCTCTCCAGCTCTGAGGTCCGCGACTGCATACAGCCGGTTTGTAACCCAAAGCTTCCGCTGTATAATGCCAAGATTAAGGACGCGTAACTCCCAACGGAGTCACATTATTCCAACGCCTTCCCACATTGCATTGCATCACAGTCAACATATTCCCTTAATCCGAACCCTCGGGAACTCCATCCTAACTCCATCTTCCCTTCCCAGTCCCGCAGCCGAAAGAAATTTCTGTTGCACGTCTTCAACTCTTGTCATGCATGCCAACCGGGCTTGTGCCGGCAAAAATAACCTAAAGTTTGTATTTCCCTCGGAGATATCCGCCCATTAGTACACCGCCTTTTTATCTCAACTCGAGGACGTCAAGAGATATGCAACAAAACTCCGCATTGGAGTTCTGATTGGCTGGCAGGGACGAGGCTTGCGGGAATAGTATAAGCTGGGTGGCTTATTTCCATGTGGACGCGCTGCGCGGCATGTGGACGGTAAAGTGTATGCGCAAATTTTCCGTCATGCCAATTCTTTCAGATGTGCAACAGCAGGTGGAGGAGGGATTTTATTGGATTGGGGGTAGGGAATGGGGATTTAAGGTTATGGAGGGGAGCATGGTGATGGGGCTGAGGTGGGTTGACGGTATTTGTTGCCTTTTTCACAACTGTTGGGTCTTTCTCATCCGCAGGCAGTCCGCTGGGATCTGGTCCTCGGAGTACATCCCCGGTTGGCCGGAAGTTGGCCGGAACGAGTAACTACCAAATTGTGGGTAACTCTTCCCTCCGCCCGGAAACTCTACAAGATCACGATACCAAGCAACCATGCTGGGAATCCATGATGGCAAGTGCCGATGATTGCAGCGGATTACTCCGTGTTGCGGAAAGCTGTTCGCCGTTCCTTCAGATCCCATTTTCTTACCTTGCAAAATGTATTTATCTTCAGACCTGCCTGCCAAGGACGGACTGAAGCTTTGTTCCCAGCCTTCTCTGCAAATGTTATTTTTCCGCTCGATGCTGCAACCAGCCAAGTTCACAATGCGGCACCTAGATCTTTTAGATCTGTACTCCATACGTGATCATTGCTCCTATTCGCATCTCCGAACGACTTGGGGTGATGTATAGGCGGGTTTTCCGTCTCGAAGAGATTGGGTTGGCTGGGAGTTCAAAACAACGGAGATAGGAGCTCGAAGATGATTGGACCTGTACATGCGAGGTACCTGGGTGCGATTGTTGTGTAGTGTGGATGAATTGCTATCGATAGCATTGGGGAAGAGTGAAAGAGTATGGATCGAAGTCCGTGGTGAGTATGATATGTGAAAGACAACCAGCTAGCCCTGGTTGGTGGACAAAAGATCACACGGCAAGGACGGGCGAGGAACAAGAACACAACCTCAACAACATATACGAGGAGAAGATCAATTTTATACTAGGACTTGTCTTCTAAACTAAGTAGGACTCTCGCGGCGTATAAATCTATCTTACTTCCACTCGGATGCATGGCTATGCTTCTATTCTACTCCAGCTGCGCTAGTATGGTTCCCTGTTTCAGTCTCGGCGGTGCGCTTTGGCATGAGAAGAGCTTCATGTCTCTGAGTGCTCTGTCGGTAGTATGTAAGAATTTGGGGAACGAGGAGGAAGTTTTTGGTCTTTGATTTTGACTGGCAGGGAATAGGACGATGGAGGATATGCTATGCTTTACACAGACACCACGTCTTAGCCTTCAGCAAGTGGAATCGTATTCATTGCGTTGGTTCAGAAGATGGGTATCACTGAGGTAGTGTTTCGTAGTTGATGGTATGTGAGGTCGCTTCATTCTAGATGGAAGAATGTACGCCGTGGAGTTTGATTGGGTTTCACCGTCGCGGCATTCACCCTTTGAAAGCGTTACTTCTCATTCGCCAGCGCCTAGATCAACACAACAGCAGTGCGATAACGTTGGAGTTGATCAGTGGATGTTCGAAACGTCTCATTGACTATAAGGTAGTTAGTTACGGGGAATATATTGTTGACGAGAGATATCTACGCCATTGAACAGCAGATTGCAGATCTAGGACGGCATGAGGATTGTAAACCTAGCATGAGTTTATTCCGCGGCATTGCCTTCGATCCTGAGTCTCTTCGCTACATCCCATGCGACCATATATCATGGATATCAAAGAGGTGTCATTCGTTGCCATGATCAAGTGTAAACTCTATGGTGAGACCCGTTTGCTCGCGGGCATCTGGCATTCGTGGACCCGAAACAAGATGAGCTTGACGTTTACTCCGGGAAACAATTCGACGTTTTCAACGATCGGGTCATGAGTGTGCGTCTAAAGCTAGCTAGCTCGCCAAGCCCTGGTGATGGGGTGTCTGGATCTGATATCATTGTCACCATCGATTCTGCATGTTACGATGAAGATATCAGAATGTATGATGAAAGCTTGGGTGGAGGATATGGGAAGACAAGAATACACCAAACGCGGGATTACTATTGGGGATCGGAGAGGGTATGGCATCATGACCTTTTGTCCACGAGGGTTATATTAATATATAAAATAGGTTCTGTGATGAAGGATGGGACGCGTGAATCATTTCGGTATAGTCTATATGACTTTAATCTCTGAACCGTAGCACTAACCCACGTTCAAATGGAGGTGATTTTGTTTTGATTGATTCCGGTAGACTGATTCCACTGAAATATAGATTGAGGGAGGCAATTATATTCACCTCACCTCCTGTATTAACTAGCCATAACTAATCCATGGAATGCCCTTCATGGGGCTACGGCGTACGAGTGACTCTCTCCCGTAGTCATATTGCATCCGATTCAGAAAGTATAGACTCTCGGAGCCGACTATACAGAAAGAAGCTGCAGAGCTGAAGTCCTTCTATTCATTGTCTTTGTAGAAGTCGGAAGCCGACCCTGAGTAATACTGTACGGCTGCTAGCGGCTTCTCCAAAATCGTCTTGAAATAGCATGGTAAAGAGTTACTTTGAGTCCGCAATCCACGGCGATTGGGTCGAACCGTGATCGTTGATTCTAAACGTGAAGAAACGCAGGTGAAAATAATGAATGCCAAATGCCAAAAAAGCAGAGGTTACACAGGCACGAGATGTACACCAGCTCAGCCACAAATCACATGCTTGGTGCTTAGGATCGTGTGATGTCGGCGCGTAGCTATTTCTCTCAACTTCCAACACGAAATCTTTCATGTCAACTTTCTCTGAATTTCTGACCGTCGCCTCATGTACCGGTGGAGGACCTGGTTGTGACTTGCACGTTGCTTCTATCGTGTTTGAGCTCGTCGCATTGAGAGATTTCGCGATATCGAAATGAGGACGAGGTAGCCGCCCTACTGTACGACAAATCCTATCGTTTTATTTCTCGATCCCATCCAAAAATACTGCTTGGAATTTTATCTTTATTAATTCGCACGACGGCAATATTCTCACCAGAAATCTATTCACTGATAATGTGTTTGTTATTCAATCGAGCTATATTGGCGATTCACTAAGGTTGGCTCAGATTGGTGTAACGTAAGATCTTACAACTGGGCTGTCTTTAAATTTCTTCTCTCACTCTTCAGTTTCCAGAACCTCTCAGCTACATACCACATCAATGCGATCTCAAAAAGTTGAAATGAAGGATACGGAGCCTTCAACTTCCACGGAGCTGTAAGTCCCAAGACCATTATCGCTGAATCTGACAGACACGTGACTTACAGAGGAATTAGGACCAAGGCGGAAGATGTCAGCGCCAAGGCGGAGGGAATTACCACTACCAAAGATGCAGAATTACCACAAGCAATCCCAACTGGGCTTATCGCGAAAGTGAGGCGAAAGGCCAACAAGGCTCTCAGTAAAATTCGCCTGGGGAAAGGGAGCAGTGGAGACGAAAAAGACCAGGCTGCGGCTGTGGATAAGTTCGATACATTCACGTGCTTCTCCAGACTTCCAAGGGAGCTCCAGCAACAAATTTGGAGAGAGGCTTGTTTTGATCTTGACCCACGGGTAGTTGAATATTCAGAGTAAGTCCATCCGAATTGAGCTCTGAGGAAGGGATGCTGTTCAGCAGAAGTTAGAAACGCGACAAAACCCTTCGCATTATACATGGAGGAACTTCGTCCTATCCCCACTTGACTCCTATCAATCAGAAAACAAGTTTATGCTGCTAATACTTCCCTTAGATGCCCGGGCCCTATGTTTATAGGCACGCCAAGCCACCTGAACTTCCATAAAACCAAGCGAACACCGTTTCCACCCTTCATGCACATCTGTCGTGATTCCCGCGCTGCTGTGTTGAATTTCTACGGAAAATTTGACTTCAATCTCAGACTTGCGAACCAAAACCCAGGGAAAAACAAGAGCGAAAACTCTCCGGCGGTTTTATTTAACAAACACAGAGACATCATCTTCCTCGGATCCCCTTTAACCCGCACACTCACCTGGTTCCAAAACCCCCAGCCTTCAGAAAAACTCAACCAGACCAGTCTCCCGACTTGCGATGCCGTGATTATCGACTACAAATGGCTTAAAACATGCAGCGCTAAGCGCTCTCTCCTATTCTGTCTTCTCGCTCTGATGGAAGTAAAAAGCATTTTCATTTACATCGGATCCGTGCGACGTCGACGTCGTCACAAGGGCGAAATCCTTCTCAGACAATGCGAGTTCCAGCATGTTGAATCGGTGAGAACAGTGACGAAGTTAACGATTCAAAACGGCATCCGCCAGAAAGTAAGAGACGTGGCGAGTATGTGCTTGGAGATATCGATGCGAGATCGGTACCGTAGGTTCCGGAGCAGGCAGCCTAATGAGGTGGAGCAGCTGGTGGATCACTTGTCGAAGATGCCGATTCCCAAGTTTGGATTTGTAGACTTGACTAAGGAGCGATCTGATGTTGTTTGGAGTCAATGGGAAATCGAAAGTCCGGCCAGTTGGATGTAGGATGTTGTAACAAGGTGGCCTTGAGTGAGGGTACTTAAGTCATGGGCTAGCTTCGGGACTCCAGCCTGGATGATCACAACCTCCCCTTTATCTTCAATGGTATGAATATTCGGTGTCTTAAGATATAATTTAAAGGTTGAACAATTGGTCACTTTGGGAGAGGACACTGGCGGAAGATGGATGGTGGTCTGGGTAGAGATCAAGTGGAAAGTCAACGGAATGCATCATGGAACCGGGCCATCTCATGAGTTGGCTTACAATTATTTGCGTGTTTAATATGTTTGGCTTTATTTACAGCGTCTCTGTAGCTAGAGCGCTATCCTATTCACGAGATTACGACCTATTCGTCTTTCAGCCTCATTTTCTAAACTTCGATTTTATGTCCCATTGTTTCTTCAATCAGGAAATTCAATCATACTTCTCCGCTCCGTACTCCTCACACTTCTGCGATCTCCAACCCATCCTTGTCCTCCGCTTCCCCCGCCAACTTCCTCCACAGGCTCCGCTACCTCATTTCTTCCACGTATCCCGGGGGCCACTCATCACAAAAGGCCCTCTCGTCTACCCCATTGTAATCCCATTTTTTCTCTTCCTGCCAATCACATTCCTATTACCCAACCCATCTCCCCCGACCACATCCTCCTCGGCATCCGATTCCAGCCTCCGTAATGGGATGGGACGAGGGTGGTTTGGTACGTGATATTGCACGCAGTTCATCTCCTACTTGCATTGCTCTGAATACTTGTTTAAATGAATGTCATTTGGACTTCTGAGCGGAGTCTGCATATTAAGTATAGAGGATTACGGAAGAAATTGGTATCATGTACATCTCCTCTCTACTTCCGTCTTTACACTCCAGTGTCCTCACTTATTCCCCTTCCCTCAAAAACCGAGGCGTGTATATTAAACTGTACTGATTCCCATATACTTCTGCAGCCCTGCGCACTGTCTATGCAGCCAAAAAGCACGAAAGAAAAACACACAGATATAATCACAGGTGCTCATCTCTCCCCGGCAACTCACTAGCCAGTATCCCCAGCGAATCACTTCCCCAGCCCGCGCCATCTCCTTCTACTTTCCCATCCCCCGATCTATTTTCCCCACCACCAAACTTCAACCTCATCCATCCCACACGAGTTCCGATTTCCCTCCCGCCCAGCTCATGCCGACTCAATCGCTTATCTCGATCTATCTCCTGAAGTCCAGGTCCCCTGTCGCCTTCGAGCTCGGGCGGGAGCGTTCCTCGGCGACGGAGGGATGGGAGAACGGTTTTGGGATTGCCGCGGCGCCGACTGCGGTTGTAGAAGTAGAAGGCGAGGAGGAGACAGACGAGGGAGAAGAAACTGAGGGATCCGGCTATGGCGATCATGGTGGTTTTTGTGTTGCTTGGTTCGGTGCTTTTTGAAGTTTCTCTCGGCTTTGTCGAATCCGGAGTTGTGGTTGAGCTGGAAAGCGAGGTGTTGGATTGCGGCTGCCGTGATGTTACAGTTGCATAATATGTAATAATAGCTGGAGATGTAGATTTAAGAGATGATTCAGAAGAACTGACGGCTGTTTGCAGAGATACGTCCGAACTCGATCCGGACTTTGAGGGGGTGATAAGTATTATGCTGGTCTCCAGAACAACCACCGTAGAAGTCGCCTGTGTTACCCATCTTGTTGATGTTGATACTTGCACTTCTACGTCAGCGCCTCTGAGATTAGACATGGTTCAAATCACCACAGAATGTTCTTCAGCAACATGAAAATATGTCTTCTTTCCAGCTTGACGGAATGCGCGGTGTTGTTCAATTCGTGATCGTACATTGATGCGATAGAAACCAAAAAGAAAACGTCAAAACTTATTGAAATTATGACAGTACTATCCCAAGCTATCGTGGCTATATGAGAAAACTTCAGGTGTCACGCATTGGCGACCCTGCATATGTTGGGCCATATTGGCGTCGCAGACGGATACACCACACAAAGCTTCGCCGCAATCAATCTCTGCAGAATTTACAGTGCCTCAACACCCGTTTCACTCTTCACGATTGGGGTCCAACACTCACCTAAACAAGAAAATCGAAACTTCCCAAACTTCCAGAAGGTCACAATGTAAGAAAATGTACGATCGTTTAAGTAATTCTTGCACACCACATTTGTCATTTTACACTTGTTTTGCGACAGAGGACTGACGGAGATCCAATTTCATCCTATCTTTGGACCACATCATTCCACTACCGGATAAAATGTGGGGGATTACGTGAAACTTCATTATGCTCTAACTATTATTGGGATCGAACAGGAGGGTTGTGTGGATAGTGTCGACGGGACAAACCGTAAATGGCGTTTCACCCTGCTACTTCAGCAGGACTCACTGGTCTCTGTGATGGGATTGCGCCTTCGGCAATAATCACGCTACCCTCCGCTCTCATGTCCGCTACCTCCGCGCTTATGTCTGCTTCTACGTTCGTCGAGCAGTTGGTATGCGCGAGTGTGCTCTTCTTCGGGTCTGAGCGGTTCGGGTTCGAATCCAGTTGAGATGAGGAAGCCCTTCTGCAGATCGATGTGCACGCCTCACATACCCAGTGTTCCTGTATTTCTTCTCTCCAGATCACGAACCTGCTCTTTTCGAAAAGCCAACCGCTGACTCCATCTTGCAGCAGCAATGAAAGAGGCACCAGCAATTGTTACCGTTCCTGACCATATCTGCGCCCAAGTGAATTGTCCTTGTTGAGCTTGAATAAAAGCACCAGCGGTTGGCGGACCAGCCAGGGACGCAAATGCTAGCACAGAGCATACCATGCCAAATCTAACTCCCGTCTTACTCGGATCCGTCGTCAGCGAGGCGAGTCCTCCTACAAAGATGCCCTGCGTTGCTGCTGTGGCTAGACCATACAGAACTGACCATACATACATGCTTGGCACGGAATAGATCCCAATCCATCCATAAAGCATTACGGCCAAAGTAAACGAACTGACGATGAGGGTTGGAAGAGCACCGAAGTATCGATCTGCCGCGAGTCCAATGATTGGCCGTAGAGGTATTCCCACAGCACTGATGACCACCAGAAGATACACGCCGGACTCGTCTGAAAGACCAATGATACTTGTCGCATATACGGTGATGTAAAAGTAGCAGAAATATAGCGCCCAAAAGATGAGAAACATTCCGACCGTAAAAAGTGCATACGTCGGTTCGAGGAACGCTCTCCATTCCACCAATGGACCGGACTTTCGTGGCGGCAGTCTAGGACGTAGAAGAACGTTGATGATGACGACAAAAACCAATGCGATACATCCTTGAATCTGAACCGCTCGTGGAAATCCAATTCGAGGTTGGAGTTGTTGCACTATGAGTGGAAACACAATACTTCCGGTTCCACTTCCCGAAGCAGCCATGCCGAGTGCCATCGCTTTATTTTTCTTGAAATAAGTTCCAATAACAGCCACCGAAGGCATGTAAAGTATACCCATCCCAAGACCCGTACATAATCCCTGGGCCAGAAATATCTGCCAGTACGTTGTCGCAAGACTTGTCATGAACGTGCCGAGGACGAGAAGAGTTGAGCCAAAAATCGCCGTATGTCGTGCATATCCGGCATCGGCTGAGCGACCGGAGAACGTGCCGACGAAGAATGTCAAGAAGACCTGGATAGATCCAATCCATGACACCTGTGACTGTGGGAGATTCAATGTCGTTGTGTAGTGCAGCTGGTAGACACCAAAAGAGGCGGAATAGCCCCACGTCACAGCATTAATGAGGTGCCCCGCAAGGATTTGAAGCCATGCCTGAGTACCGCCATCGGGCGGAGGACCCGGATCTTCTTGGACCACTGGAAGAGAAATTATCTCGAGTAAAATGCTTGAAATGCCCATTTTTACCTCGAGAACAAGTGCAACGCAGGATGCGGCGACATCTTCGATTTATAGCGGAATAAGACCAACCGTTGGCTAAATTGACCATTGATGCGCCACTGCTTTTTCCTTCTATCTGGGAACGATCTGCATTGCGGCTTTCGGGAATAGCTATCGGCCAACGGAACGTGCAGTCGGCCAGCTTCTGGGCGAATCAGCGCTGTATGCGAGGACTTTCGGCATTGTTTGTTCAGGGGATGCAGGATGTCGTGGAAAAGGCGCGTTCCTCATTGACTTTCACGTAAAACATTATATAGTATTTTGACGCGATTTGTCCCTCCGCACTTGTTTGGACAGAGATGTTAACGTCAACATATCATGAAGCCAAATTGAGACTCCGAACCCGAACAGAATGGTGTTTGATCTTCTTCCAGATCTCGTCGATTGATTGGCCGCAGACGCAGCCTGCCGAGCTTGCCAAAGAGTGAATAAGCATTGCACGCCGAGATTAGAGAGTCTATCCTGCATAGAAAATGGAACTCGAGGATTGTGCTAAAAATAATTAGCAGTGACAACAAAAAAATCAAGTCGGTATGATGGGATGGAGGAATAGTCGACACATCCGGGAAGCTGTTCGCTTTCTTTCCTTCTTTGATCACGTGCGCTCCATCGCCGCGTATGTCGGAGTAAGCATAACTCCATCTTCAAGACTCCCAACTCTAAACAAGCCCTACCAGAAGTCTACTTCCACGTCCACCGTCCACTCCTACATTCTCATGCAAAAATTGCTTGTATTATCGTCGAGATAGAGTTAAAGGTACAAGAAACATAATTCAGTGGAGTCCGGCACTTGTGGGATGACGAGTCTATTACTTGGCATTGGCACATTGTTTGCGCGTTCCCCCCCGCTTCCGTTACTTGGCAGAACGGGAATGTAGTAAATATGGTTATTTTCCCGTGCTGTAAACCTCCGTTAAGGTGTGTGCAGGTGGCTGCCCTTGGTCAATGCTTGTTTCGAGCAAGGTCCGTAAGTAATAAACGCGTACAGTACATGGCCACGCTAGGAGCTCTCGAATGGGAGCATTGCAGAGAGTACTTCTGCTCCCCTGGACTGGGCTGAGGGCTCTGGATCAAGATGACCATCGTATTGATGTCTATTGGTCCGCGTATGGTCTGATTTGGATCTTCAACGGCAGTAGCACATGGGACAACGTCGGCCCTTGCAGTAGTATGCTTCATCTCCTTCTGGATAGAGACAGAGAACGGTTAGAGCGGAGTAGGGACAGCCCCTACGATATGTCTTGGACCAATCACAATCGTTGTGTTTCGAAACGTCGAGATTGAGATGAATTGGAAGCTGACGAAGTACATTGCGAAGTCCTTGCCTCTACTTACCAGAGCCATCATGTTCGAGTGAACGTGCTGGTGATCGTGGTCGGTGGAATGGCTATGCCATGACGACGCAAATGGATAGTATGGGTTGTCTGTTGTCGATAAATAAGGACGTTGAGATTCTCCCATTTTTCTCGCCATCACACTCACTGTCATTCACAATCATCTACTTTTAACTTCAGCACTCTATACACCACAACCACTCTTTTCAATTAAATCATCATGGTTCACATTTCCAAATTGGCAGCAGCTATTACAGCATTCTGCCTTGCATCCTCCTCTGCTGCTCACCCTGGTGAACACCATGATCACCATGCCATAAAGCGTGAAGTCAGCGCTCGTGATGCTATGGCTTCCGCTGCTAAGCGTTCGCTTGACTCCTGCTCTGGAACTTTGAAGCACCGTCAACTTACTGCTCGTTCCATTGCTCGTCGTTCTGAGACAGCTCGTCAGCTTCGCGCTGCGCGTAACATCCAGTCCAGTAAGTTATTCCATCCAATTTTGTTGAAGTTTGCCTCGCAAAAGATTCACATCTAACTATTCTCAAGAGCCCAAGAAGTTCCGTCGTGATCTCGCTACCCTCGAAGTCTACGAAGCTATTGACCACAACAAAACCGGCATTCTCGACTACAGCGTCGCCACCCCAGAAACCACCATCTTCAGCGCCAACACTAGCTGCATCCTCACCCCCGCCAACACTGACGGACCATACTACGTCTTGGGTGAAAGCATCCGCAAGAACGTAACTGAAGGTCAAGCCGGTGTAGCCCTCCACCTCGAGGTTCAATACATCGACATCACAACCTGCGAGCCCGTTCCCGAAGTCTACGTCGACATCTGGAACGCCAACGCTACCGGTGTATACGGCGGCATCAACGTTACCGGAAACGTCGCAGACGGCGGTTGGGACTCGACCTTCCTCCGCGGCATCCAAGCCACCGACGAAGACGGCGTCGCTTCATTCGACACCATTTTCCCGGGACATTACGAAGGTCGCGCAACCCACACCCATCTCCTCGCTCACTCTAACGTCACCGTCCTCGCCAACAACACCATTTCCGGCGGCGCAGTAACCCATATCGGGCAACTTTTCTGGAACGAGGTTCTTCGCTCCGCAGTCGAGGAGACTTACCCCTACAACACCAACACGCAGGCTGTGACTTCCAACGCCGAGGATATGTGGTCGATTGTGCAAGCCGAGAACGACTTCGATCCCTTCCCTGAGTTTATGTATTTGGGCGATGATATCACGGATGGATTGTTGGCTTGGATTCAGATTGGTATCAACACCACTGTTGATTGGTCGGATGATAGCTATTACTCTGTTGCTGCTACTATCCAAGCTGATGGTGGACATGAGAGTTCGTCATCGGTTGGAGGAAGTGGTGGGGATGGTGGAATGGGTGGAGGAAATGGAACTGCGCCGGGCAATGGTACAGCTCCTCCTTCTTAAGGAGGTGGTCGTTTGATCGATCGCTTTATTGTGTATATAGTCTGACAAACTGAAGATCCGAATTAGTACTGCTGCTGCCAGTTTGGGTCTTGGTAAATACATAGGAATATTATTGAAGGTATTCATAATCCCTAAGAAATTACAACGATTGTCTCTTGATACAAGCAAATTTGATGGTCTGGTAGTATCAGGATTCTGTTTATACTAGAATTCTATCTATATCCTATAAATCTATATATATAATATCCCCTCTCAGTAGTCTTGCTCTTAATTGATCATTTTCTATTCAGTACATCCAGCCCATATTGCGTTCAACAAGACTTAGTGGCGTTTCTGCAAAGATAAATTCGATATGAAATTGTCAAGTCTTTAGTGGATATATAGATGATGAAATTTCTCTAAATCGAGAATCACCATTTCACGAATTAAAGACGATCGATGCAAGAAATTCATACCCTCTCACTGTCGCCTTCCAGCCCCCCGAGTTCGGATCGCTGCTCCGATCGCAAATGTGTGGTGCGCCCTCGATTAGCGCTAACTGGGCTGGGATATTCTTCTCGAGCATAGCTTCGTAGGTGACCTTGCTCTGCTCCCACGGAATCAGGTCGTCGGCCGTGCCGTGGATCAAGAAAGTAGGCGTCCGGTAGTTGCCGCGGCGAATCTGTGCCAGCGAACTGGCGGCCACGATCTTATCCAAGCCTGGCTGCGGCAGAGCGTTCCAGTCCTTGATTGCCGGCTGCTGCTGGCTGCTCTTCTGGCTGGGCAGCCCGCCGAGTATGATGGGGAGTGTCTGCGCCTTCCAGTTCATGTGCAGCACGATGCGGCACCGAGGGTCTGTGTGGATGCCCGGATCGTACGAAACAATAGAAAGCTTGTCAGATCAATATTCAGGTCAAAGGTCGTCCGAATATCGTTCAAAACCTCAGTCGCCATAAGCGAGTCGATTCCGAAGTCTTCCAAGGTAGATTCACCTTTGATCTCGTCAACCGGATAGTCCGTAACGTCGGACAAGATTTTAAAAACCTCAGCCCGCTTGCCTAAGGATCTCGTTGTTAGAGGTTCTGATCGGATCGGAGTCGGCTTTTCAATAACTCGAGTCGCTGACTTCTGTGCTTCTGCGCGTGAGAAGGTCGCACTGGCAGGCTGGTTGGCATCTTTCAGGATCTGCGCGAGGACATCTTTCCGCATTTTCATGAAGCGGTAACCGAAGACCGCGATGGCCATTCTCTTACTCTCGGCCTCGAATACGTAGACATCGGATGAGGCGTCACTATCATCGTCCTCGCCCTGGGTAGCGTAGACGACCCACTCTTTGGCGTTGGGATCGAAGCTTCCGCCGATCTCAGCGTGCTCGATGTGCATGCAAAGAAAAATATTATCAAGGCTTGGGTTATTGAAATAATTTACCAAGAACCCAGAAAGCTGCATAAAGCTATCAATCACAAGAGTATCACAAAGACGCTGGTCCGTGGCCGCTATATCCGGAGACATTATAACCTTTCCAGCGGCTTCATGTTTCAGGCAGGCTATTTCCTTGACGCCTTGGTAACATTCGCTATAGTTGACTATACTGCCAAAAGCACGGTAAAGGTGCTTTCCCTGCATCTTTTCCGAGCATGGGTGATCATAGACTTCTCGATATCGGTGATGGCCTGTCAATGACTCAAATGGCTTGAACTCCCGGGCCGCTTGTGTGTCGCCACGCTTCTTGAGGTAGACTTTGCCTGTTGATTTCTTGGACTCTGCGACCTCGCGCGCGCTATTCTTGGTAGTAATGGTGAATGACCATGAAGGATATATATCTTCCAGGCGCTTCAGTGTCAGTGTGATCTCGGTAGAGGTATGAGAACCAATGGGATATTTCATGGCCAAGTCCTTCACGGTGGGCACATATTCTTCTTTGTCGGTACGATTCTGAAGGCATAAGGCTGCGCGTGCTATGATCTCGAAAAACAAAGCCGCTGGAACAAGGGTCTCGCCAGCTATAACATGGCCACCGACTAGAGCCTGGAAGCGATCGGATCGGGGATCAACTCGAAATAATGCCTCCTTTTCGGATTTATCCTTGAACTGCAGGAAGGAAATAAGTTCATGTCTTTTCTATTTTTTCCTCTTGCCCAACTTCTCTCTCGGGAGCTCTACGTATATACGGGAGCCAGTGTCTTGTTTTCTCGAATTGGTACGGTGGCAGGCTTAGGTGCTCGTATTCTAGCTTTTGGCTTCGGTGAAATGGCCAATATTGTACTGCATATCCATGTTTCCAGAGCTCAATAGTTACGTCGGTGAGGGAGTCTTGCGCATTGGAAGACGAGAGCTGCGGGGATAAAAAGGCGTGTCCTTGCGCATTTATTGTTATATCTTTGATGAGTTGGATCACCGAAGATCCCTGGCCACTCTCAATCCAAATGATCTGAGAGAAACACATCGTGAGCCGCTCTACCGCTTGTTGGAAGAATACTGGGCGCCTCGTACACTGTGCAACAATTTCAAAGTCGGGCTCAGTGACGCCGCCAACCTCATCGCATATCTCGAGGTGTAGTGTAGGACGCTTCCAATCCAATTGCTTGGCCACTGTTGTGAGACGAGCTAGTATGGGCTCGGTGAAGCTCGAGTGAAAACCATGCGTGACCCTAAGCCTCTTAGTGCGGACTGAGCCGCGAAGAGACGGGTTTTCAGAGACGTGTCGCTCTAGGGAGTTGACAGATCCCAGGCTATAGCCTCCAGACAGAACTTCTTGAAGAAGCGGTGATCGAAAGCAGTTGAATCTTGGAGCCAATTTCCTCACCAACTCGTATCTGCGTGGTTCCCGGTCTGGGATAACTGAAGCCGCTCAGCATCTGCACGTTTCACTGTAGATTTTTCTTCAACTAACAGCTCCCAAAGCTCGTCAACCGAGTTTGCGTCAGGAAATCTGCCTGCCATGCTGACGACGGCAACCAAATGAGGAGAGAAGTCAGCCAAGGAATTAGATTCATCTGGAAGGCCATTGGGAGACGTCACGCTGTTGGTCTTTGTCATGGCTACACTTTCCTGGTCTCCCATGGTGAAAACTTGGAAATTTTGGATCTGAGTGGAATAAAGTGAATCGTAGAAACTGGGAGAATCACCAGGTGTATGTATTATCTGCCGGGGGATAGAACGGGCTCCTGCTCTTCTTTCAAAAAAAACAAAAAAAAAGAAAAGAAAAAGAAAGAAACACGGTACGCCAAGGCACTATCGCGATGCCTTACTGGGCTTGGGTTTGGGTAGGGTACTTGTGGACTTTCTGGGGCATAGGAGGCTCTGTGATAGCTGATTCTTATATCCTATACCCAAGTCTGTACCGTGGCATTTCAATCGCTCCTTATGGAGCTGATGCAGGGTAATTAAGTAACAGCCGGTGCCCCCAATAGTGGATGTCAGAATTCCGTGCGCACGAGCTGTAAGCGACAAATATCCCCTAACAAAAATCACTATTTGTGATATTTTCAATAATTAATAACTAATTCAATTTTTAATATAAATCTTTGATAAAGATATCATTTTAAAGCTAAGATTAAGAAATATAATTTTCTAACTGGTGGTATTTCAATAATATAAATATTTTAACTAGTAATTATATATTAAAAGTTATAACTTTTAAAGATAAATATTTATAGCTAAGTAATTTATAAAATTAAAATCGAACTCATAAAATTAAAGAATTAGGCTTTAAGTAAATAATAAACCTATGTTTATAGAAATATCTTATAAATTCAATTTGTTATTAATTATTGAAATTGTAGTAAATTTGGGATTTTTGATAAGCTGCGCACGGAATTCTGACACCCACTATTGCCCCTCCTTCGCTTGCTTTGTAAGCATGAAGCGACCAGAGGGGTATGTTAACCGTTCTAAACTTTGTGAATCGGCCCGTGCTTATGCATCGACATGTATATCGGGTAAGCTGAAATGTACAGCCGCGGCGCGACTGCAAACCCCAGAATCCAACAAGCGGGGTTCTGGGGCTTCGCGTTCTTCTGCCCACCTAGGAGGCCCAAACTGATGTTGATGTTGAAGCAAGCAGACGAGCCCTTTCGATCGGTATCATGATCTATTTGTGCAAGTATTCCAGGAATCCAATGTAGCTTCATAGTAGCCGATACGTGATTAGTTTTTAATTAAATTGATGGGAAATAAATTCATTATTTTTCAATAAAAAGGCTTCCTTTATGAACCATTGCACCATTTTTTGAACGCAACACTCATTCTTTGAATCATGTACATGGCCCATGCCTTACACCAAGACAGGCTACTCAGCAACTACATCATTATCGTCGTAGTGCCGGTAGACGCCCCAGTCCTGATACTTCTGTCTTCTGTTGCTGGCAAGGTACCCTGCAATATTTGGCCGAGCCTTGACGTCTTCGTATAATTTGAATACCTTATCGTATTTGCCGGCTTCTCTGGCCTGCTTCATTGCCTTAGGGAAAGCATAAGAGGTGCCATCGAGGGCCTATGGCGGTCGATCAGTCAGGTCAAAGGATGCACCAGTTATGTAGTATGTAAGGAGGAATCTCCATCAGAAGAGGCAGAACGTACCTGAAACAAGACTAAGTCGGCGTATGTGAATGTGTCTCCCAACAACCATGGGCCTGGTCCGCGCTCCTCGTTCTCCAACACCCTCTGCCAGTACGCAAGGACGTTAGGAAGGCGGTTTTGGACCCATTCCTTGCTGCGTCTTTTGCTCTCCTCCTTCTGGTCTTCCCAGGGTAGCATTGTGGCGATAGGATGGTGGGTATCGTGAACTTCATTGCTAAGAAGGTCGAGCGCCGTGAGGGCAAGGGCATTCACTCGGTACAAGTCATTCTCGCGCGATCCGGCAAGTCCAAGCTTGGGACCAAGGTACAGGAGAATATTGGGGGTCTGAGAGATGACGAGGTCGCCGTGCTTGAAGAGAGGTGGGGCGAAGTAAGGCGGGTTTCCATGGCCGCCGCCAGCGAGCCAAGTCGTGACAGTCTTCCGGGCTTCATCAAAAGACAGCGACTGACTGTCTTTGTACTGAACGCCAGCTTCCTCGAGGATGAGCCGGACATGTTCACCGCGGCCTGGAACGCCTGTGTAGTAAATGAGTTCGTAGGGGGCAGCCATGCTGATTTGAAGGTTGAGGTGGCAGACGAGGCGTTTCTCGAGTGTTGATGGTGAATGGTTGTTACTCCGCGTGGATAGGGATAAGATAACACAGACACGAGATACAGGTAGGCAGGCCACCACTGCAGCCAATTTAATATCTCCTGTAAATGGGAATAGATTTCTCGAGGCACCGAAATAATGCGTTGGGACAAAGAAACATGCGTGTTACGAGTCTTACGAACCAGCCAGTAAATTTACCTAATTTCGAGGCTCCTACGCCGGTGGAATCCAACATTCACGTGCGGGCCGACCAGGAATTGCCGGGCCGGTTGCCGAAAGGAGCCGCATGCATATTCGGTGTTATGAGCAAACTATTACTAAAAGGAGAGTCTCCTTTTAGTCTACGCTACTATCGAATGCACGAGTACGTTGCGCGTCCGCGTGGCAATCCGTCGACGGTCGCTCTATTTTCTGGGCTCTTAGCTTCTGGGACGTTGGCCGGGCGCATAACATCTTATCCCGCGTACCAAACCCACTTCCATTTGGCACTATCCTCGTCGACCTGACCCTTATGGTCGGTCTTATAAGAACTATGATGGCCGTGCGCACGGGAGAAGATGATCTTAGGCTTTTCTTCTACGTTTATGTGTTTACCGCGCCGCCAACCGTTATGTACGGCTTCCGGAGCATACATCACGTCTGGTTGCGCTTGCAATGGTTCTTAAGTACCCTCAAGTACCAAACGAACAGGAGAAATCATCTCGCGAGAAGTGTCACACTCCAATTTATATCATCATTGCTATGGGCTTTCTGTAGTAACGTTAGATTTTTACCAGGAGTAATTTTTGGAACTGTGAGCATTCTATTTATTTCGCTATTGGAGGAATCAATCAGTAAACTCCGTAATAAACTCCCATAGGGCTATAGTAAGGTGGCTTGACGATAGGTCTATAGGACATCCCATAGGGCTATGGGAAAATAGCCCCCTCGGAGGTACCAGATCTCAATCCTAACACCCCTCCCTCTTCAGACCAAAACTCGTCGCCCCAAGCCAGCACTTTCTCTTCTCTACCACATATCCTGCGAGCTCGAATTTGGAAAGAGATCTGTCTGCTCCAACGAAACATTGATATTTGGCCGATGAGCGAAACAATTGCAATAGGCGAGAAAAGCCTACTTTTTCGGTATATCTCACATACACTGGTCCCAGCTGTCTTATACACCTCACTCGAAGCTCGCTCCATAGCCCTTAAGTTCTATCGATTGCGTTTCGATGTCGAATACCATCTATCTCACGGAATCAAGCTCAGTGTGCCGAATAGGATATTTATCAATGCCTGGGCCGACCAGCTCGTGTGGCTTCAGACTGATAGTTTTCGACCTACTCCGTGTTTCTCTTACGCTGTTTGTACCCCGATAACCATGGTCAAACATCTAAGAAGGATCGCCTTGCCGCTGCTAGATTATGAATTTGACGATGCACTTCTAGAAAATCCTGGGTTGGAGGAAATCTTGCTGTATTTGATTCCTCTCACACATGGACAATATCCATGCAGAAAACACTTGTCAATTGATTTCAATTCTCTGGTGGATGCGCAGACGCGACTGGGCATCTCACTTGACTCAGCATCTCGTGGAGAAAAGACGATGCAGAAGAAATATGATAAGATGGTTCTGAACTGGCAGACGCTGGAAAAGACCGATGGTAAGGGTGGGGAAATTGGTGCTGAAACCAAAGAGAAGAGAACATCCACATGAGATGTGATCAATTGCATCCAGTGTGCTGGGAGTAGAAGTTGGAGCTGGCTGTTTCGTCGTGCTTGGTAGATTTGACTGGAGAAGAAGGATATGCTGGACAAGTTTGTTTGGAAGTATCGAGTCAAGCAAGCAAAAATAGCTTGAAGCTTTAGAATAAAGACGGGTCCGATCCGGGCGTATGAATAATCTATCGAGCAATTCGAATCATTCTATGTCATCCTCAGACTGTCGACGTCTGCGCAAGCTTCTGAACACCGAATAGTGGTGCCATAGTCAAATCTTTCCAATGAAGCTCGGCTCGAAAACAAGAATGAAACCATTCTTCTGCTCAACAAAGGCAAATCTCCCCAGAGACGGAACATTCAGAATAGCTTCAATAAAGTGATAAGTATTCAGTCCACGATGATAGTACATCATATATAATAGAGTTAGATTACATTACCGCCAACCCCACCCCCAGTGCCCCACCTCATCGGAGGCTCCGGAGCCGAATCACCCCGCACCTACCAAGGACGTCTTCTCTTTTACAACTCCCCCCAAGCTTTCCACCTCCGCTCCTCTGGCCATAAGTAACCGCCATCAAACCCTCTTCTTAACATATTCCCATCCACGCCAAGTATCTCACGAATTCGCAACCATGACGCTAGTTCACATTGTTCTGTTTGAATTCAAACCGAATACTTCGAAAGAGGTTATCGATGATGTATGTACTTCACTCCGCTTTTCCCTCAATTTGCTTGGGGGACCTGCTCTTCTCCATGTCGTCTGCTTCCCGCATATCTCCGATGCTCCCTCTCGCTTCATTCTTAATTCCTGCTCTCCCCCCCCTCTTCCCGTTCTATCCGATGCATTTCAACCCTTCCCAAAAGAACAACTTCCAACCCTCCACTAACATCCCGTCCAGATCTGCAAAAACATGCTCTCCCTCGCCGAGCAATGCATCCACCCGGAAACCAAGAAACCATATATTCTATCAGCTTCAGGCGGAAGAGATTGTTCTCCTGAGGGCCATCAAGTAGTTATCTCCCCCTTCCGTTTGCTTGCACTTTAATACCCTCTACACATTACCCCATCCGCTGTTTTGTTTTTGTTTCTTTTTTGTTGTGGGGAAGTTTCTATCCATCATGGCACTGTCAAGAGGAGCTTGTTGGGCCTCTGGTCTTGGATTAGGAAAGCTACCTATCCATCGTTGTATTGCTTAGTGGTGTTTTTGCAGCGGCACATGAATTGATCCTGGCATACCGGAATAGTATTCCGATTCTGATGTATGCTATGTTGTTCTGCCCTTCATTCGTCCTCTACATACGCTTTTTTACTTGTCCGAAGTTGAAAACCTCTGTTCCTATTCCTGTGTTTTCTCTCCTCGGTTCTTTAAATCATCTTCAAGCTTTCAGCTTCTATACTAAATCTCTTATGCTTTCGTTTTCTGCTGCATTACTATTCTTCTTATATATCTGGTTTACTTTTAAACTTCTATCTTTCTCTTTATACAGTTTCTCGTTTTGTTCCTTCCTCCCTCTCCTACCTCCCCTTCCCCTACTAACCCCCACCCCCACAGGGCGGTTTCTCCCACGGCTTCGTCTCGCACTTCGCCTCCGCCTCCGACCGGGACTACTACCTGAACTCCGACGAAGCGCATCTAGCGTTTGTAAAGAAGATCGGTCCCGTGGTGCAGAATGCTCGGGTTGTGGATTATGAGATGGGTGTTTTTTAGGGGGTGTTTGGGATGGTTTGACGGGTATAGGGGATGGGGAGAGGGGATAGGGAAGGTGATGGGGGATAGGGAAGGGGGATGGGGTTTAGGATGGGGAAGGGGGGATTAGGTTAGAATGATTGAGAAGTGGGAGAAAGGAAGGGAGGGGAGAGTAGGAAGAGTAACGATATTCTTATATTACAAGTATATGATATCTTATACAAGGCATCGATACTAGATAGCAGGGGCAGGGACGGAAGTCATAGAAATAGACCAATGAGACACGAGAGTCGACGGAATGGAAAAGCCCACTTAGGCAGGTAAGATTGATAGTGAACTTCCCGACAACCAAGCACTTTGGTTGTTGAGCTATGATTACAGTAGCTGTAGAACGTAAGACTGCTGGGAGCTTTTGACAGCCTGGTAGCAATTGGGAGGTAGAGAGAGAGGCAAGTGATAGAATAGGCTCGGAGAGGGGTCATAGATAATTAGATATATCCTGATGTCCATTTTAGCAATCCAATCCAGCCCCACGGAACGTTCTAGCCTAGCTTTGCAAGTCAGTAACTCCTAAATATCTCTCAATATCCAGCACCTACTTCCCTCCACGTAGTTACCAACCCCCCCACACACAGCACCTAGACCAACCCTCACCTCACCAGGCATAACACAACCCAGCCAACCACCAATCACAAAAATCAAACATCACAACCATCTACACATCATAATTCCAATCTCTGTATTATATCTGTACCCAATGTAGTGCAGCGGGCATACCTAAATCTGGCGGCATACTCCCGCATGCATAATCTATCCTGTAATCAAGGTATCCGATTATCCCCTTCTCATCCCCCAAAAAAGACAAATGCCACCCCATCCGGCCCAGCAATTCTTATGCTGAATGGACCCGAAACGCCACTCCCAATGCCGCTGATAATATAACATGAATGGATCTCTTTCTATCATACCAGAACGCCCCCAGTTTATTCCGCCATATTGCGCGCCTTAGCTTCGTCTTTCGTCATGAACGATTCACCGCATCCGCAGGATTTATCTAGCAATTGGATGTTAGTAAGTAAAACCCAAGACCAAAAAACAAGTAGACCAGAGAAACCTACCAATATTCGGATTATCAAAAACAAACTTCGCGCTCAACCGATCCTCCACCCAATCCATCGTACTCCCAATAATCTTCAATTGCGCCGCCGGATCAATCAGCACCTTGACGCCGTCCTGCTCCTGCACGATATCGCTCGCAAGCGGCTTCTCCACATACTTCAAATCGTACGCCGACCCGCTGCACCCGCGGTTCGCGACGCTGATCTTGATGAGCTTGGCTTCGGGTTGTTGGCTTAGTTCGCGGAGGGCGGCGACGGCGCGAGGGGTGAAGGTCAGGGTTTTCTTGAGGGGGACGAAGTTGTAACGGGGCCGCTTTTTGACGGGTTTGGGTTTTTGGGCTTCGTGTTCGGGGAGCGCAATGTGGGGGGGTTGTTGTTCTTGGGTTTTGGGTGGTGGGATGTCGAATGAGGGGGATGAGGGAGGAGGGCGCGTGTCGTGCACTTGTGGGATGCCGCCGGTGATGGAGGTCTCTGGGATGACGGCTTCGCGGGCGGGAGGTGGGGGCGTGTTGAGGGTGTAGGTTTGCCAGGTGCTGGTTTGCATTTTGCGTTTGTTGGATGCATGGACGGGACGGGTGGAGGAGAATTGGCGGAGGAGGTGCTGGCAGAGTCGCGGAGGGGTGGTGGTGGATTTGGCTGTGGAGGCGAATAGCATGGCTATTTGTGACGATGATGTCAATGGAGCGACGGCTCGTGGTAAAGACATGGTGGGGTTGAAGATATGTCCTACTGTGGAAAGGTAGAAGATGGCTGAGAGAAGGACGAGTGAGGATGGAAGATTGAAGTAGTACCAACGAGACGTGAGATCATTTGTTTGGTTTTGTAGAGTAATTGATAGTAAGGAAAGCTATTCATGAAATTCCGTAGGGTCTTAGAAATCATTGCTTCCGTCTGCCCACAACTCGGCTGATGATGGAATTCGGCAGCGGATTATAGTTTCACCGGGCCAATGACGAGTCTCCTATTGTAAGCAGCCAAGAGACATCTCCTGATTCATTCAGTCATTGATCAGCTCTACAAAAGATGAGTAAGATTGCTCCGTAAGGGTACAGTATGAACATCACCAACAGTTACTAGTACTTTGTGTTGAACGGTGCTAAGGCTGTACACATTAACAACTTGTGGAAGAAAAAGATGTGTCATCTTAATAGAAAGGAAACTATGGACGGCATCGACCTTGAAATTGTGTACGGCTATGATCCGTCCGGATCAGATAACTGCTTTCCATCAAAGAAACTTTCAAATCCGATCCTTTGTACGTCGCAGAACTGGCGCGCAGCATTCTAGAAAAGGGCTATCCTTGATAAAGACTAGCGCACGGCTATCATCGACCGCTGGCACGACCTGTTGCGACCTTGGAGCTCCGAGCTTCTGGGGCTTTTCTCATCCCTAACTACTAAAGTACGTCTGTACAGTAAATCTGGGGCTTACGACTTCCCCCCAGGGCCAGGCTAGACAATAGTTTAATGATCTCCAAGAATTCAATAATTTTGCGACAAAAGGGAAAAGAATAACTTTCCCATATACCAGTTACTTACGTATTCTTGCAATCCTCCTAAAACCCGCGATACAAAATTCAATTGCTGCCATGAAGTATGGAGCCTTCTCCTCTGACACAGCAAGCTCGCCCTGAAGTGTTCCAGCAGAAGATTGTACAGCTCTACGACGCCCTGTTCAAGGTAGGTGGGGATTGAGGATATAACCTCCTAGCATTGCGCCTTTGCTGATTGAGGGATAGGATGAGGATGAACCAGATAAATCCGAGGGGTTTTGGAAGGAATTCTTTCTGCTGCGACCAGATCAAGCCACATTGCAGAAGATCTTGAACGAATTAAGTACCGACGACTTATTGCATCTACAGGTACGAGGTCGCGGGGAGAGGAGGAAGAACGGGCTGAGAGGGGCACACAGGCTGATGGGTATAGACACAAACACGACAGTTATTCGTCAGGGCAATAGGATGTATAAAGGCGGGGAGCAGTCCTGCGGATGCGCACGCTCTTGATGTATGTCTGGATGGACCCCTCCGGTATGACAAGGCTGACATCTCTAGACTGCCACAGCCTTCCTATCTGCCGTTCTCGCAAAGAAATACACCAATCCGAGTTCCGATATCATAAGCGTTCTTGCGGGATTGGATCGAGTCGATGCTGTATTTACGGATTTCGTTGCGGCGTTAGATGTTACCATCAGGACAGGGAGGAACTGTGAGAGGTTCACCTACGAAGGGAGAGATATCAGTGCTGATGCTTGCAGTGGATATACGACGAAAAGCTATCGAAGTAGCATTATCAGTGACATCTGGCGCATATCAAACCAGTCTTCTTTCTTACTTTACCCACCGGGACCTTTTTCCTTCTCTTATGAAAGTATGTGTTCTCTTCCCTCGGGATCTTACTCAAGCTTACATATACAGTTTATTCAAGATTCTGATACCATTACCTTCGCCTTCGAACCATTTACACTTCTGGGACTTTTAGTCAATTATAATAAATTCGAATTCCAAAATCCTTACAGACTGCGACTCGAAGATTTCGTCAATGAGGGAACCATACAAAAAATCATACGTTCAGTGGGGAACACTTGTGCAGATGCGAGGTCGAAATACATTGCGATACAAGATGACATACCGGAAGGATGGACACTTGGAAGTACGCTGAGTATGATAGGGTTGGGCTCAATTGCTCCTGGTGGCGCGAAGAAGACAACAACACCAGTGCTTGACCCAGAAATTGCCAAGGAAATGTTCTCAAAACTGTACGTTCATGCGCTGGATGTGACGGAGAAATACTGATTACTTGCAGACCTGGCAGTGAAGCAGCTGTCCTACTGGCAACCTACGATTTTGCGCATGCGAATAAATTATTCTGCTTCAATCTCGTATCCATACCTGCGGAAAAAGGAGTCGAACATCCTCTTAGCAACTACCTCTCTCTTACCTCATATCTCCTTCAACACGCCCATTCCTCATCGCGGACAGGATTCTACGCACACATCAACCTCATCGTATTCCGACTCTTAACAGAAGACCAAGTGCTCTGCAAGAAGATATGCAGCGAAGAAAGCAAAATGGCTGTACGATTATGTCGCCAAAGACAACCGTTCCTACCATTAGTTCGAGCAGACAGGATATTCGCAGCTCACATGTTGGATGTGATGATTGATGGCATAAACCATAACCTACGGCGAAGATTGGATGTAGACCTCTACATTCTCTGTGTCGGCATCATCCTACGAATCATCTCTCACCTCTCCCGATCTCGAACCCGCCTTACATACCACTGGTCCGAATTATTCCGCTCCCTCCTCGCTCTGGTTCGCTTCCTCACAACCTACACATCCGACCTCAAAACCCTCCTCAACATCGACATCCTCCTCGATAACCTCGTCAACCTGATCGCGCTCTCCCTCTCTGCGGGTGAAGCCTTCCTCCCCAGCCCCGTCGCCTACGACGACCTCTTCTACAAGCTCGTCGAAACGGGCGAAGTGCTAGTGAAATTTAGAGATAATTACGGACTGGGCAAACGCCCGACGAGCTCCATCGATACGCTGATTAGCGTTACCACGCACTATAATGAGATGTTGACGGAGGGGGGCAAGAAGAAACATCTCACGAGTGCGCAGGTCTCGAGCGTGATTAAGCAGGGCTATGAGACTTTGAGTATACAGGCGAAGGAGGGGTTGGATGGGTGGGAGAGGTATAGAGAGGTGGATGAGAGGACGTTTTTGAAGAAGGTGGCGAGGATGGTGGTGGGTGATGTGAGGGCTTTTGTGGGTGGGGTTCAGGGGGGTTGACGGGTATGGATGTGAGTGTAAGAGGATGAGGAAGGGAGTGTAAGAGAGGTACGGAAGGGAGTGTAAGAGAGATACAGGATTAAAATGAATTGAAAGCGAAATGAGATGGATACCATGGTATTGTGTTGTCAATGTTGTGTTGTGCTTGTGGTGTAAGATGCATGGATGGGTGTGGGTGCGGGATATCTTTGGACAGCAAGCCGCAGTACCACCTCAGTCCTTGAGTTTGAGGTCGGAGTAGTTGGTCGGAAGTAAAGCGAATTAAAGAAGTATTATTAGATCATAAGTTATGCAGATCTCAAAAACCAGTGATCGAAATAAAGTTAGCCATGCCGGGCCCTGGCCTCGCTGGAGCAATTAATGCTTCTAAACGCCCAAGACCTGAAACCCGTCCGACCGGCACTTCTTCCCTAGCAATTACCAACAAAACCCCAGTCTACCGTACTGTGCCGTAACCTACACGCGAAAAGAAACAAACAAAACGAAACGAAACATTTCGTGTGGACCAATTAACCACTTCTACCTCTAAACCCTCGTTTCTATGCAAGACTCTAGGTTCACGCTTATTGGTTCACGCTTTATGCTGAAGCCAAATCCGATCTCTAAGCGCTGTGCCGTCGGTAAGTGAGTGCCGAGGGAGGGATTGGTTGGTTGTAGGGGTTTGATTAAGGTTACTGCAGGTTAGCGAGTGGTTGACAGACGACAGGCCCGGGTTTTCTTCTTACTTTTCTTCGTGTTGGGCTGAGTTATGGGATGTGTGGATGAGGGGATGAGTGGATGGATTTGAGTGGATGGAATGGGATTGAGTGGATGGAATGGCTGAGTGAGTGGATGAGTGAGTGGGTAGGTATTCCTTGGGTTTCTTTCATCGCAGGTAAGTTTGTTGCATGTCTTATTTTGGTGCTGGTTGTCAGGGCGGGCAAGTGAGCGGGATGTGAGACGGAGGTTTTATGTGTCTGTGATGTCGGTGATAGGTAGGTGTTGATGATTGCTGGATTGGGTTGCAGCTTCATTTTTGTGTTCAGAATGATTCATTCTCACACGCACACCACATACACATACACACACACGGTAGGCAGGTTCAAAGGCGATGTGATGTATCAGAGTTTCGTTTTCTTCTGGAATTACGAGGGAAGGATGTCACTGAGAATTTGGTGCGGAAGGGGAAGGGAAGGGGGTTTGCTATATCGCTTTCTCTCTTCCTATTCATCCCATCATATTCTGGTACACCATCGCGGATATCCATAAGACTTATACGCATACGCATCATTTCAACGCATTATCAACAATTACGAAATACGAATTACGAATTCATCAAAACCAAAACCATAACCGTTGGCATTGCACGTCTACATATACGTTCAAACGGCGTGGAGTGAAACATTCAGCATTCGGCATTCGAGATTCAACCACCACCATTCAGTTGCGCCTCCACCAATTTACGAGACGAACTGATTTGCAGCCGACATATCATCTCCACATCCCACACAGACGTCTAAATCTCCAATTACCACTGCCGACATCTCGCACCAGTTTCGACCCCAAATATTCGGTTGATTGGCTGGCAGTGATCCGAAAAGAGTGGAGGCGCCTATTCGAACCAGTCATTTCCACAAGTATCCAGCGCGACAACGAGAAAAAGGAAAATACACCGAGGACGAACCAAAAGAATATCATAGCCGAATGACCAATCCTCACCGGACATTTTGGTTATTTTTGAACTGCAGCACAAAGAAAAGACTGCTGTTTCATCTTTTGGCTTTCAAAAATAGCTTCTTGGTTGAAACTGAAGGGTCTTTGGAGGCGTGTTTCTCTATACCTTTGCTGCTCTTAAGTTTACTGGTATGTCCTGTCATTGAGTTTTTCTTCTACTCTTTTACATTCTATTCACTTTTTTCAATCTATCTTTTCTCTGCTTGTTCTCACCATTACATAATCCTATTGTCACACGTCCAGCACAATAGACACTACTTCACGTATCTACTCTATTGTGGCTGTTTTTTCTTTATATTGTTATTCACAGCATCTGCATCGCATCGGCATCGGAGTCATCATTATTCATACCAGCGAAAACTTATTAGAAATGCACACTGTCTAGTCCACTTAATCTTTCTTTTTACGTCCTGTACCATACAACCAAATCCGTCGAAAGAGTTCTATTACTGCTTGTGATATTTCGACATCGCCTTGCTACTCACGCTCCATACTTCATCACGAATCCCGCACCGAAGAAGAAACCAATACACTCAGAGCTACTGCTTAGATTGCATGCACTAGAACATCCTGCACCACTGCAACATCGTCATCCCCAGGAGGGATTCGAACCAATTTTTCTTTTTTTCTCATACAAATAGATTGCTAAGATGTCTCCACTGGATGGAATTAGGCATCTTCTAGCTTCGCACTCTCATCTTTCCTCTGTGAGGAAACAACAAGGTCAAGGAATCGAACCTGATCCTCGATTCGGCGACCGTGGGATGTATAATTACTATGGCCAAGACCCAAACATGAATACCGTCGTTCCAAACACCGATCCCTACTACACACCTTACCTCGGTCTTCGAGCACGATTATCGCAAACATGGATCAACCGATGGACTATCCTTCTCCTACTCATCATCTTACGCATTCTTCTTTCTCTGGCCGAGATCGATGCGAATATTGCGCAAGCTAAGACGGAAGCTTTATCGGCATGTACCAGTGTCGAGACGATAGGAAGTGCGATGGCTTCTATGCCGCATTATCTTTCCCAGGGTGTGAATCATCTTGCTGCTGATGGTATCACCAAAGCTGTGAACGGCCTGATGGAGATGTTGTTGCTGAGTATCACTGGAGTTGAGGAGATCGTTCTCTTCGTCATTCATATGATGACTTCAACTTACATGTGTCTTATCACCTTGGCTGTCAGTGGAAGTTTACAAGCTGCCATTGAGATGATCGAGACTGTTGGTGACTTCATGAATAAATCCATCTCTGCAATTACAGGGGATGTGGCATCGGGATTGAAGGACTTCCAGGATAGCTTAAACACTTTCTTGACATCTATCAATATCGGTGGTATTCTCAGCGGTGGCTCGAGCACCCCTCCGACCATCGATCTGTCAGGTGATATCGCCAAACTCAACGACATTCAAATCGATCCTTCCCAGATGGACGCCGAGCTCACCAAACTTAACAACTCCCTCCCCACATTCGATCAAGTGCAAAACTTCACCGACAACATCATCAAACTTCCCTTTGAAGAAGTCAAGAAACTGATCAACAAATCCATGGAAACCTACACATTCGACGACAGCGTCTTCCCCATCCCCAAAAAAGAAGCCCTAACCTTCTGCTCCGACAACACCGCCATCCAAGATTTCTTCGTCGGCCTCGTCAAAACCATCGCCACGGCCAAGAAAATCCTCCTCGTGGTCCTCATCCTCGCCGCTATCCTCGCCTGCATCCCCATGGCCTTCCGCGAAATCTTTAAATGGCGCAGCATGCAACAACGCGCCGCCATGCTCTCCCGCGGCCACTTCGACAACATGGACGTGCTGTACATCACCACCCGCCCCTACACCGCCGGCTTCGGCATCCGATTCGCCAGCCGCTTCCGCTCGCCCAAGCGCCAGGTCCTCGTCCGCTGGTTCATCGCCTACACCACCTCCGTCCCCGCGCTGTTCGTGCTCGCCCTCGGCCTCGCCGGCCTCTTCACCTGTCTCTGCCAATTCCTCGTCCTCAAAACCATCGAGCGCGAAGTCCCCGCCCTAGCAGCCGAAGTCGGCGATTTCGCCAACACGGTTGTGCTTGCGCTCAACAACGCATCCGAGCAATGGGCAGTGGGCGCAAATGCCGTCATCAACGACACGAATACACAGATTAACCACGATGTCTTCGGCTGGGTGAACACGACTACTAAAGCGGTCAATGATTCCCTAAACGCGTTTTCAGATGAAATGACCAAAGCCCTAAATGACACGTTCGGCGGCACGGTCCTGTATAAACCGATCCTAGGCGTCTTTGAATGTCTAGTCGGATTGAAAATCGCGGGCGTGGAGAAGGGGCTGACGTGGGTGTCGGATCATGCGCATGTGGAGTTTCCGGAATTTAATAAAGAAGTTTTCTCTCTGGGTGCGGCGGCAGCACTGACGAATGGGACGGGGGATGATAGTTTTTTGGCGAGTCCCGGGAGTGAGACGCAGGATGAGGTTACGGGGGCGGTGGAGAAGGTGGTGGCGAAGTTGATCAAGGTTATTGTGCAGGAGATGTGGATTGCGGGGGGGCTGGTGGCGTGTTGGGGGTTGGTGGTGTTGATGGGGTTGGGGAGGGTGCTGATGGGATGGTGGGGGAGGGAGAAGGTTAGGGGGGAGGGTGGGGGGAGGGTACTTATTCCGAGTAGGGGTGCCGGTAGAAGTGGAGAGAAAGAAAGAGAGAGTGAGAGTAGAGGTACGGATGCAGATGGTATCAGTAGAGCATTCCCAAGGTTCGGGGAAAGGGAACCGGAGACGGCGAGACCGGATATGGGTGAAGGAGGGGATTGGAGGGGGGTGCCGGTGCAGCCGCCGCCGTCGTATTTGCCGAGGGAGAGGTTGGAGGTTGGGAATGTTGGTGGGGGAAGGAATGGGAATAGTGGGAATGGAAATGGGATAGGAAGGGTTAGGAGTGAGTATGGGGAGTTGAGGTATGGGGGGGATGAGAAGAGGGGGTGGTAGTGTGGAGGGGTGGAGGGTTGGAATGGGGAAGGGGGGCATGAGAGTAGTGATAGAGAGAGACACAGAGACGATGATATGTTCTACATATTAATGCATAGATAGATATGATAACTCTTATAGTAATTATGAACGAATATGATACCCCTTTATACCTTTATCATATTGCAGTGCCAGTATTATATTGTGTCGTGCCACCTTCCACCTCCTCACCTTCCACCTCATTCCATCCCATCATATACTAGTAGTATTCCCTTCCCTTCCTTTGTTCCTCGATACCCCTCTTTTTATCTTAACATTAATCAAACAAGCTGCTAAATCGTGCATCCATAGCTAGAGGGCAGAGAGTAGAGGGGAGGGGACACGGACTTCTTACAGCGAGAGACGGTCGGTGCATACACAGAGCAGCGAAGGATAGGTATATGGATTAACTGGTTAGAGTGAGTGGAGGTAGATAAGTAGACTTATTGCAGTGAGGGGGGGTGCTTGAGTCATAGAGAGGATCGATGTGTGGAGGTAGAAGGAACTGGTTCCAGCGAGGGGAGGCGAGGTAGCCAGGCTGGTGCAGCGAGATTGGGTTGAGAAGGAGACTGGTTGCGGGGAGGGGAGGGATGGAGTGGGTGAGTGGGGTGGGTGGATAGGTAGGTAAATGGATTTTAGGGTGTGGTGGAGTAGGGGAGGGGGGAAGTGCTTGGGTTTGACGGGGGAAGGTGGATAGGTGAGGAGAGGTAGGTGGAATGCTTGTGGTGGAGATGGGTATACAGAGATGATTAACTATCTTCAGTGAGGGGAGTTGGGTCTAGGGCTCAGATAAGTATAGTCGTGGTAGTAAGTAGAGTAGTTGCAGTGAGATTAGATGGGTAGAGACGACCGCTTGCATCGAGATTCGAAGGGGTTGTAGTAAAACTAGATATATTAGCTAGGGTGAGGATAGATATTCGGGTTGTTGAACTCGGTGAAGAGGGTAGATGTAGAGGTTACTTATTGGCTTGAAGTGTAGTAGGTACGGAGTCGACTGGTTACGGCCAGGATAGATACAGATATATAGGTTGCAAGCTTGAAGTGCGGGATATATAAGGTTCGAAGTGAGTTGCTGGCTTGGAATTGGTTACTAGTTGCTAGTTGAGGTGGTTGTAGATGCGATGATGTATATAGTGGGTGGATGTGAGGTTGAAAGTCGGGCTCTTGGCTTGAAATAGGTGTTGGGTGATTTGAGGTTAGTATATATAAGACAAGATGAGGTGATGTTTGATATTGGGATACGGGTTTGAATTGGGTTGCTGGGTCCGAGTTGGTTTGAATAGGGGCTTGTTGATTTGAAGTGTGTGTACGTAGGTGAGCTTCGAAGTAGTGATTTCAGCTGCGGGCTTGGTGCTGATGAGAGATAAGGAGGGTGGTGGATTAGGGCACGGGTGCGAAGAGGGAGAGATAGGTTGGTAGTTTAGCAAAAGAGGTGAGATAGGTGGATAAGTAGGTGGATATAAGGAGATATATAGGTGGGTTCGTAGGTAGATATATAAAAAGAGGGTAATAGGTAGGTAGATAGGTAGGTGGGCGGGTACAAGATGCTAGGTGAGTAGGTTGGCGGTGTGATGAAAGAGATAGGCGGGTAGGTAGATATAAAGAGAGGAATAGGTGGGCAGATGTAAAGAAAGTAGGCCGGTAGATAGGAGGGAATGGATGTGAAGAGGGAGAGTAGTAGACAGGCTCATCTTCCATAATAATCTCAATAACTCGACCCAGGTGAGGTGCCGATATGCTTGAAGTTCCGGATACCTCAGACACAATTGACATGATGGTCACATTATAGGTCTGGAATTCAAGCTCGGACATATCGTAGTATACAAAGTGTAGCTCCAGCAGTAAGATATTAGAAAGATCCATCTGCATCTAAATTTGAATTGGCCCAGAGTTCATGCTAATTGAGGTTGGTGATCATTACTGCAATCTCATACCACATGCATTCCCACAAGCAGCGATTGTGCTGTTCGTACAGTAATTGTGGCAGTAGGTAAAGACAGCTTGACTGAACGATTGGTTGACCAAAGTCTGAGCTCATATTACTATATCACCAAACTGTTTTAGGGTCTTCCCAGTGAGACGTCCATTCCACTAATTGATGAAAGTCTCTACATATATGTTGCGTGCCAAATCCTCGCACACCAACCTTACCCTCCGCCGCTTTCTCAGCAAGCTCAATTGTCGTATCAGCTGCACAAATGAGACTCTGTCGAATATATTCCAGACAATGTCGTATATGAGTATCTGCCGAATGCTCTGCGTGATGTGAGTTTCCTTCTTCCGAATGATTGCCATTGCGCATAGTCCAATAGGCATGGCGAATTCCATCCTAGTTTTCAGCAGTTAGAGCTAATTCCTGGATGTATTTCGTACGAGTGATGAGTTTGAATAGCTTACTAGACAATGGAGCTGATGGAAGACAGAGAATGCAACAGGATCAGGCCCGACATCTGGATGTTGGAAGAAACCTCCATTCAGCGGGAAAAGGGATTCCCAGCGTTGGTTTGTGAGGTTGGAAGGGGCTTCAGCGAAGTTGAATTCATATTCAAAAGTAACGGGGACTCTATTTACTGACCCAGCATTAATGCCAATCTAATGTTTTGAGGGTGTATATAAGATAGCTTACATTGTATCAAAACTTTGCTTTCCCCCACTGCCAAATGTTTCCCCGCGAGATACCCACTAATTCCTGAGATGGTAGACGACAACAGGAATAAGATGACAATCAACGTGCTTTTTGATAGCCCCAATGGTCTTGCAAATAAACTCCAACTTCGGCTGCGGGTATGTGAGGTTGAGTCTTGGTCTGGAAGGACGCTATATTGGCTCCTCTTGATACCGGTACGAAGTTCCATCGAGAAGCCTTGAATATACTATCAACTTCCTCCCAAAAAGGCTTTGTATTCGGACATTTAAAATGGACAAGATGAACGCCTGTGAGCTGCAATCAAAGAGAGTCGTTGGTGTCTGGAAGTAAGGGGAGTCTGTTAGACGTGGTTCGTTTTTCGGAGGCTACAATAACGAGTATCGGAGATTAGTTAAACGGAGTCACGGACATTGGCGACTGGAACCCCCAAGTGATAACGTTGCCTGTGAGTTCGTGACGTGTCTACGAAGTATGCGAGATTGTATGGACGCTGGACATCCACATACAGCAGAGTACGAGATCGGATCTACGTGTTGCCTACAGTACAGGGGCAAAAGTGCATATCGTCCTGTGCCCCACAGCAGCGTATCGAGCCCCCCACTTGTGTTGATTAGCCCCATGATCCACAGGAGCTAGAGCTTACTGAGAACTTACTGCGGAAGAGCCGAGTCTTGCCTAATCGGGTAGAGAAACAACGAGCATTTCATCGTCAACAATTGTGCCGATTGTTTTCAGGGTTGCTTCACGCCATCAACCTGGTTCCTGTGGATAGTTTATCCGCAGGGATTTTTGTAGAAGCAGCGGGTCTAAGCAGCGTGTCTAATTTACTAGGTCTACGGGCTAAACCTCCTTCTCACACCCCCACTCTTAGAATGGTATCGTTGCAGAGGGCGCGCATGACTACGAAACTATCACTTGATACGCCTGATAGAAAGTGTTCTTTTGGTGGAAGAGAGAACTGTATGATCCTAGTTGCCAGGACCATTACTTTGTTGTTACGAACATGACTGAAAGAGGGGATCCGGAGAATGTTGAAGTTGAAATGCTCGAAGACGGTCCATTACTCGGAGATGAAGACACCCAGAAGCAAGAATTTCAACAGCGAAGTCCTCCCAAACGTCGCCGTTTGGTAGAATGGCTTATATTTGGCGTCCTCATAATTTGTTTCCTCATTGCACTTCTTGACAACATCCGATTACGACGAAGACAGAGCTGCCCGTCGGCATTTGGTACCGATTTAAGTAAGTCAAGTTCGATGACAATATAGACTACTGTGAATGAAGCTACCGTCGATGCTAAGTTCTTGCCACCATTCAGCTATCGTGAAGGATATATCTGAGTTGATCGAGTACCGATTCACTGGAGGGATACAGGTCGATCACGAAGGTAAACTATATCGTGAGGTTAACCCACTGGAACCTCAATACGCCGGGGAGCCAGTGCCGGAGATAGATAAAGCATGGGATGATTTGCTCAGCGGTTAGTATGGAATCCCTTGCATTCATGGGAAACTGTTAACATCTTCTTGAGCCGTGGACCTTCGCTTCGACATAGATGATTTGCACGGAGCAGAAAGAACATCTGTACATACTGGAGATGGAAAAGGCGTGCTGATAAGGTATAGATAGCTTTGGTTCCAGCTATATTTTCTTGTTGCTAACACATATCTACAAGTCTGGACGTTTATCATTCTCTGCATTGTATTGTAAGCCGAGCAGAATCCTTTTTGGCGAGCCTCGTTTTACTAAAGATCTCCAGAACCTAGTACGAAAAGCCATAGACTTCAGATATTATCATCCTACTGGGCAAGTTCCGTATTTCTATCGTTCTCATGTCGGTAGGTTAAACCAATCCATATGATGCCGCTCCGTTCAAGTGCCCTCAGTATTAAATTTTGACAGATCACTGTGTCGACTACCTGCGTCAAGCCATTCAATGTCAGAGTGACTTAAGTCCTTTAACATATGCTCGATCCGCACCAACGAATCACACTATCCCTGTATTTGGGACACCTCACACATGCCGAAATTTCAGTAAAGTGCACGAATGGGCCATGCAGAGAAGAAATCAAGCAGAAGCAGTTTAGCATGCAATAGTAGACATAAATTTGAATCTCTAATCGATATAATGCTTTGCCCATATGTTCATTCCAATTTTTTCACCTCTCGTTACTGGTAGACCCTCATGAATAGTATCGTAGTCGACGGTGCCATTTGGGTTCACTCCCACCCAGAAAACTGCGGAGCGACTAATAGGCTTGATTGCAAGAGCCGATGCCCCAGATGAATTGTTCATCGATACAACCCCCGGATTAGCTGGTAAGCCTACGTCTTGCGGGGGCGGTATGCGTGGAAAAAAAGTTTCCCCGCCTTCGAGATCATCGGATGCATGGACGTAAACGAAGAAGCTGGTTCTTCGATTGTACAGACGTTTAGATTTCGAGTCCCTGAAAGGCTCTGGTGAAGCATCGGAGTGTAGCCGGACCTGATGAGGGACACCGTAACGAGCTAAACTGAGTAGCTCGAAGTCGGGACTACCCATTGAACCAAGAAATCGTCGTGCTCGATCCAGCACGCATTTGACAGACGGGTCATGCTGGTCAAGGACGGCTAAGCGTGGTGCGACTTTTTTCTTGACATCTTCTTCATTGACATAGAGTCGGTGGGTATAGTTCTGGCCTCTTTTATATCCCACCATATGTCAGTGTTCATGGAGGACGAGAAATAGGGGCGCAAATGAAGCTTCTTACAATATTGATGTAAAATAGGTAGCCTCAGCGTGGCTGAGAAAATTCTGGATGTGCATGAGAAGTGGTTCTTGCGACAGGAATTCTATCTGATAGCTATGGTCGTTGCAAGCAACGTCGGTAGTAGATTCTTCTGAAGCCCATGAACCGTGACTGATGAAGCCATAATGTCGCAGAATTGCCAGGACGGAGAAGAATGCAAGGGGCCAGAAAGCAGTTATCGAGCCGGTATTAAACTATCACAACAGGTATAAGAATTTGAGTTTAAATTAGATAATTGAAGTGAGCTACCCTTGCCATCTCCAATGCTGTAGTACAGTCTCGATTATGCTCTACTATACTAGAAACTGGTCGAAACAAAGTCGGTAAGCAGCAGTATACTATTATCAATTGTTGAAGGCGAAGCCAGGTGTGGAGTTTGAGTGTTGGAGTAGGGAATATGAAGAAATCCAGCATCGAGGAATTCGTACAGAAGTGGCGTCAATTGCCGTAGTTGTTTTCTTATTTATCTGTGCACAGGAGTGTGCCCTTAACACGATGCTGTTCTTTGCCCCGATTAAAATAGCGAAGTAATATACCTGTTTATCATAATCCCATGCAGTGCTCTAGGTTAATTCTTATCTCCTTTCCCGCTTTACTAAGGTTGGGAATTTACGTGAAAACCCCATATCTTTCCCACGTTCCGGTACCCGAAGCTTCAGGGGTTCGGCGCCTACGCTACTAAACGAGAATTTTCCAAGTTTAGGGATGCAGATTGTGTTTGATAGCATTTTTTTCCTTGCATACTAGCATCCCTGATATCCATGCATTAGCTCTCAGATCGTCCAAGGGATATGGAGATAACGTTATTCTAGGGGTGGTGCATCATACGGAGTCGAGCACTTCCGGAGACCTCCCACTCCCACTAAATCTCCCCTCAAAGCTTGGCAGTAATTCTACTCCTACTACAATACCGTGAGTTCCACAGTACATTTCTTGGTATTTCTAGTGTTAATGACTAGTGACGTCGTTGGCAACTTGTGTGTCCAGTTTCTTGAAGAGCGGTCACATTGCTATCTTTACTTTCGTACTTCACAGATTCGAATCTTGCTGCAATGGACAAAACACTTGATTCTCGTAGCAGCAGCCAGAAATATAGCGTGGTGCAGAATGAGGACTTCGAAGAGGCATCATTCGAAGAGACTGGCACTCAAAGAGCCACCTCAACTCTTGCAACCCACAAGCCGTGTCAGAGTGCATGGTATTTGGCCGCGAAATTTCTGATATCTCGTGAAGTCCTCGCTGTTCATCTCACGTGGTTGTTAGTCTTAATCATTTCAATATTCTGTCTTCGACTTGCTAGGTCGGATATGAGTTGCGCCAGCTCTAGACTACCGTCTGACGAAGTATTTGGAGAAAGTAAGTTTTATCAATTTGGGAGAAGTATTAAAATTTTACTAAGCTTGCTGCAGTACCCTTTCGAGTTGTCAGTTGGGCGGAAGATGAGGGTTTCGTAAACTCAGATCCTATGGATGGAAAGCGTTGGAATCGAAGTCGAGAAAACGGGGTTGACTGGACCCCCTGGGACGACATTCATCCGGGTCAGTTCAATCGAACTTGGCCTTCAAATTTGCTTTGATTTGAACTATATGAACTTACTTCTAACTATCCATTAGGATCATGGGTGAGAGTAAAGCCGTCCTCCAAGCTCGGTATATCTGGTGGCATTCCTTTGCGTGAATACTCCCAAGATGAATCGTGGAATACCGAAGACGAGGGGTTTGCGCTCTCAATGCATCACCAAATCCATTGTCTGGTATGTTTGGCTCTCAATATACAGGTCAACAATGATTCACTAACTTTTGGAAAATAAGGGTTTGATGAAGCACGTTTTCATCATTTCTGAGCTAAATCAAACTGTTACTGCTCAAGATTATCGACATATGGACCATTGCGTTGAATACATTCGGCAGGTATGGTTGACCTACGGAAATGCTTTTCAGCTTTCTTTAACTGCGCTTACTATTTTGCAGGCGATTCTGTGTCACGGCGACCTTACTCTTGAGCCACTAGAACCCGGGAGTACTCGAACTCGCATTGAATCCAATACATGGGGTTCGAAACATATTTGCCGGGATTGGAATGTGTTAAGAGAGGTAGTCTGGAAGCATACTACCGTCGGTTTTGACAAGCATGGTTTTGTGTTTGATAGGGAGCTTACTTGATGTAAAAAACAACCAAATCAAATAGATGGATCTAGAATCGCAATCAGAAGTTAGAGAATGACACCGCAAAAGCACATATTAAAGCTAGCACGACATTGGCTAACCGAGCGGGATGGCGTGCCAGAGACCAGCCATTAGACCCACCTCTTTTCGGAGCCTTTGCGCCGCTTCTGTACCTACCGGCCGCAGGATTCAATCCAACCCACTTTTGCCCATAATTTTCCTTGCCTCTGCCTAGGAAGAGGCGGGGGTATGTGCCGATCGAGTTCCTTGGTATTCTAGACTGAATTGAATGTATAGGGACAAGCGCTGTTGTTGATCATGGATTCATGGCATCGTGCTGACCGTTAAAGACATGAACTTGACGCTGTAATGTCACTCTCGAGTAGTTGTGTAAGACGCGAGTGGTCCACCGAATGAAGTACTCCCGTAGCCGAGCTATAAGCGTGTAAAATGAGATCCCTGTCAACCAGACAGATCTTGTCAGATGCCATGCTCCTGCAACTCATCACCAGCGACAGCGGTTAAACAAGGGCTTCTAACCCGCTCAAGCAGCTGGAATTTTCCGTGAGGGAATTAACCAAAGCGTCAGCACTAAGGCGGTGTGTTCCCACTGATAAGCATGGACAGTTTTCAACGCAACGCCGGTGACGTTGGATATGCGACCAAGATGCCATGTTAAATTACAGCCCCACTGACAGTGTGCTGAGAAATTAGCTACTGTAAAAATGACTTACTCCTTCCCCATGAAGAAAGGCTAATTTGTTCCGGGTCTTGCCCCCAAAAGATTGACCTTTGTTCATGGGTCCGAGAGTAGAACAGTACTGTATCAGCTTGAGAAAAATACTGTAGGCACCATTAAGGCTCAATTAATTGTCATCAAAACCAAATAGCTCACTCCAAAGAACTTTCCATTTCCAGTTACTCCCATGGCTGCGCTTTTTTGGATTCGATATTTCGTTGCACTATCGGTGATTCCATGTCTCGCCTGGCCAACATCAGCGGCCAATGGACACCGCAGCTTCTCCATAAACCAATTTCCGAGAGAAGAAAAAAGCCAGACTTTGAATATATCTACAGCCTTTGCCAGAAATATTCTTAGATATGGAGGTGAATGGCCTCGCAGTGTCGTAAGTTCTGCAGAGACGGCATCTGTCTTGGCTCTTTCTCAGAACGAGGAATTTATGATTCCGGTCAGCGTGGGAGCTTCTACCCTTCATCTTACCATTGATACTGGCTCTTCTGACCTGTGAGTGGATGGATTTTATCTTTGACTTGGGAAGTTTATGATTATAACACTTAGTTAGATGGGTGTTTTCATCTCAGCTACCTCAGGATCAGCGAGAAGAACATGCTGTATACAAGCCTTCAGTATATGCATCAAAATCATCTACACAGACTTGGGCAATCCGGTATGCAGATGGTAGTTCCGCGAGCGGTGCCCTCTACTATGATGTTGTTGGCGTGGAGGGGATCTGGGTAATGCAGCAAGCTGTTGAAATCGCGACAGATGTGAGCAAGAATCTTGCACACAACAGTGCGTCAGATGGAGTCCTTGGACTTGGTTTTAGCAACCTTAACAAAGGTAGTTCACCATCCAAAAATAGTAGAATATTGTTCTTTTTTCCAATCTGCCTAACATTTGTGATCTAGTTAGACCGGAGCGGCAAAAGACATTTTTCGAAAATGCCAAGTTGCAGTTGAAAGTGCCTCTATTTGCTGCCATCTTGAAGCAGAACGCTTCTGGAAGTTATGATTTTGGTTTTATCGACAAATCCAAGTATATCGGTGAGCTGAGCTATGTCGATGTGGATAGTTCACGCGGTCACTGGAGCTTCAACGTCAGTGGTTATGACATCGGAAACGGCGAGCTTACAAATGATCATCTCGAAAGTGTTATAGGTAATGTTACGTTGTTCCCGTATCCTGAATGATTTGTATGGCGTGTAGGATAGCAGGCTGATTATCTGATACAGACACAGGTGCATCACTGATATTTCTTCCAGAGAATATTGTGCGAGCATATTACCAGCAAGTCATCGGAGCTGAAAATAATGCCCAGTTTGGAGAATGGACTGTCCCCTGTTCCTCGTTTCTGCCATCGTTCACAACGAGTATCGGGGATTATAAAGCTGTAGTTCTCGGTGACATGCTCAAACTTGGTCCTGTCGTACCGGGCTCCTCTCAATGCTTGGGAGGTATTCAAAGCAATATGAACGCCAGGGTTTTGATCTTTGGGCATGTATTTTTGAAAACGCAATATGTTGTCTTTGATGATAGGGGTCCACGACTTGGTTTTGCAAGGCAGTTCTGAGCAACTATAATTCCAAGTACACAGAATACAAAAGGGTATGAGTGAAATTGTACAAATTATTTGACACGACTATATATATGCAGAGCTTTTGGCGTGCCATAAATTCCACAGTCACGCAATCATTTTTCTAATCGGACAAGTCCTCTTCATGAGAAACTAGAGCCGCCTTTCGTAAACCGCTCTCGTGCTTTTCAGTAGCCCATTCACGAATTGCTTTGAAATCTCTGCAGGTATGCACAACATCAAAATCTGGTGTAATCCATCCCTTTTTTGATGCATTTCTCGATGCTGGAATCAAAGGTGTTGGAGTCAGATCACCATGGCATTGAATGACCTGGCGTAGGTGGTTTATGCAGTGGTCTAAGACTAAACGTCAGAGTGCAAATTTGGATTGCGGAGATGGCGGCCTACCTATATGGAATCGTGCCCACCACTCTTCATGAAACCCTTGGGCTCGATAATAATCAACGTCTTGTGCGATACGTATGGCGTTTAAGCAATGTAGACTGTGCAAAACACCTAATCTGAATTACCATTAGTATATCACAGCTTTTAATCCTAGAATCGAGACTTAAACCTACCCAACAGTATAATGTCCCCGGTACTTGTCATATCCGGAATGATCAGAAACCTCTTTTGCTTCTTCTCGTGTAACAGCAATACTTTCATCTTTGGAAGTACAGTTATCAGCCACTTTGAAAAACGGTCAAGAGCGTATATTCGGATCACATACTATGTATCAGAGCATGCCATGCATCGTCCATTTCTGGAGTTGGAGGGCCTACATAGGTAGGCTCATCGGGATTAACTGTTGTATACTGCTTCTCGTTGTCATCGAAGCGGATTCCTCCATAAAATTTGACTTTTTTGAACCCGATTGCTTCTCGAGCAGGAGCTAGAAGTGTAATCGTTTATCAGATTCTGGTTCTCTCTTCCGTTGAATTATCGTAACCTCACGAAACGTGTGCAGGTACGTCAAAGATCAGGAACTTACTCCATTCTGTGTCAAAACCAGCTTCATAACTGTATCGCGGCGAGATTGTTCGTTTACTCTGAACATAATCTCTTACTCCAATCGCAAGAAGCAGGAATGCCAGTATGAAAGTTGTAAAGATCCATATTTTAGGCTTCTGGGGTGAGAGGTGTCGCAACGATCTGATTTGAGAACCGTCGTTGGCTTTTTCAACAAGTGGATAGGATTCTTCCTCGCTATTCTCTTCGTCTTTCGAAGAGCGTAACATGGTCTGTACTCTGCTTAGATCTAGGAAGTGAATGCGACAGTGAGAAGCAATTCTAGATCACGAGAAAAATAAGTTTATTGTGAAATGCAATTGATTATTGGGCTCTACGATTCCATCGTCAGAATGCCTATATTCAACTAGTTTTACACTATACAAATTACTAATGACTTAGGTATAACATGATGAAAATAATATGCCGTTATGCGTTAGCATAAACGTCGGATAATCGGATTACGCGGCGGTTTCGATGGCCTTGAAAAAGGCATAGTGTACGAGGGTGTAATCTTACGTGCATTTGCGTTTCGCTAGGACTAGCTCGTTCCCACTCGTACCGCCGAGTGGGTCTATCATAGCTTTATCTTCGCAACTAGACGTGTCCGGGCGCTTTTTGATTCCTTGTTTATAATAGGTCCGTCAGAAGAATACTGTCACATACCGCAACTGCGCTTCAAATAAGCTATACCGGCATACTCCCCCTTCCTGGCACTATCACCTAACTCCTGGCTCCAAGGTTTTAGTACCCTGGTATACAGGACCACACCTCCTACTGTATTAGGCTTGTCGCAATTGTAACCCGTTTGGAGATACCACAGCTTGTAGTCCTGCTGATCTTTTGTGAATTTGAAATCCTAGAGGTGAGAGATTAGGCAGCAGCAGCGGCAATTGTTTTAAAGTCCTTGCTGATGAGGACAAGGAAAAAGGTGCTTTTGCTACCAGGCTCTGCATAAAGGTATCGATCCTTCGTACAGCTACACTCAAAGAGGTTAACGATTTATGGCCCGGGGTTTCCTACCTCCGAAAAAAGGGCAACGGAGAATATCTACTTAATTCAGGGTTTCGAGTCTAGCATCAAGTGTATATATATATGGTTCGTGTTGATACCCATCTTTGCGGCATCCAACCTCTGTTCTTAAGCTATCACCTCACACTCTGCCTTCAGCCTCCGTCCTCAAACTATCACTTCAAATTCTACACCTACACAACCCGAGTTTTCAATATTCGACTTCGGCTTCTCAACATGAAGTGGGCATTCATCTTCGCAATTGCTACCTTTGCACTCGGCGCTGCCGCAGCTCCGGCTGAACTAGCAGCTGCAGTCCCCGAAGCTCTCTATATCTCACCCATCAAATACGCCGAATTCGAAGAAGACGTCGCCAAGTAGGCTTATGATTGATTGTTGGATCATTCATGCTTGTTGCGTGAATTTGTTGGGTTGATTTTGTTTGCATCACAGTGACGATGGGATTGTTTCGCAGAATGCAATAGTCTTTGTGGTGGAGGTCTCGAGCCAAAGTCTTGGTGAAGGTTTTCCCTTACATCAAGGTTTCCCTTCATCTTAGAACAAATGTTAAGACTTTATCATCATGTGGAATTTGTGATTTCTATCTTAGAATTTGTGACGATTCGACCACAATGACCGCGAATTGCACCCATATGCCAATGTGGGCTACATATAGCTACTCTGAGCTAGCCCATATAAGAACGTTTCCCTCCCGCCTATAGTTAGTCCTTTAGCTTGCAACGGTACGGTCATGTTGAAACTATATCTTTCTTCTTCACCGAGTGCTCAGAGAGCACAGTCTTCACATACTTGTAAGCTCTGTGGGATTGCCTGAGGTAATCCCTCGTTCACCGGATGCAGTCATTGAACTGTTAGTCTAGAGCCCCCTCCGTGCAAGCAGTTCTTCGCAACCCTTATGGAAATGGTAAACCCCCCTCGTATATCAAATAAATTAGTGTCACCTTTAGCCCAGCGGTTGTGGTCATCCCGTCTCAGTAGCGATCGTGCTAGGCCTAAGGAAACAGTAAGTTTGTTGAGCCGGTTTACCTCCCTTTCGCAGCGGTTACACTAGTGTACTAATACCGTTCGTACTATGAGGTATCAGTTTGTTTACCCATCTCGGGACCACCATCATATTCGTTCTTAATCAGTCCACTATCAATTCTGTCTCAATTCAACGAGCTTATTCTCTCGGGTCGTCCACAAAAACAATCCATACATCCCTCAATGTCCTTAAAATCGTCTACCATTCTTTCTCAGAATCAAATAACTGTCAACAATAACCAAAAGCTACATAGCAACCCTCTGACTACTTGCCAGCTTCGTTTATCCCACTCCCGAATTGTACGCCCAAAGGACTCAGAGTAACTATATGGCCACTTGACTAATTACGCACTTTCCTGCTTCACTTGAATCTCCGCTCCCAACCAATTATCTTCAATAAGTAACCACTTGGCCATTTATACTTGGCTCAGGACTCAGCAATTCAGCCTTTTCCACCAGTCTACAGTCCCAACCATCAGAAACATGCACATCTCATTGTTAGTGACTCATTCACTCGCCTCGCCATTCTGATGGCATCAAATAAAGGAGCACTTAGCTTGCAAGAACACATATTGTAGCGTGTTGGATTCCAGTTGGATCTCTCCCCGCTTCGCGCACTTTACTTACCTCTCCCACAGCAGAATTGCTACCCATTAGTTATCATAACCCACCCAGGGGTGTCCCAACCCAGAAGGTAGGTTCGCAGTCTATGCGGAATACAAGGGTGCTTTTCAGAAATGCCGAAATGTTTAAATTTGTTTTAAGTTATATATTACTATCAAATAGTAATTATTAAAGGAATACTATTTACAGCTTTTAGGCTACATAGAAATAAACACAGTACCCGCGGATATGCGTAAACCGCTCCGCTCCGCGGATCCCCTCCGCCTTTGTGCAATCCGCGGATCACATTCCAACTCATCCGCTCCGTGAGTTTGCTGGTTATCCGTGGAGGTCGAGGGATAATCCTTTATGAAGATAGCGGGTCCCGTAATATCTGCTTAAAGCTACTATGCTAAAATCGAAGTACCAAGACAGCCTTAAAGAAATAGAGGTCAATATTCCAAAAAGAATTGAAATTAGAAAAGAACGAAAGATAAGATCGCAACTTCATTCAATGAATGTAGAATAATCCTTCCCCGTCAGATTCGGGGAAAATGCGTTACGTCATAATGGCTTAGCACCAGATCTGGTCGTGGATCAATAGCCTCAAGCAGCAGCGATTCGCTGCTTAAGGAAAGCTGGAGCCACGCCGAGCGACTCATCCGTATAACCAAAGTGATCTGGAAGAATGAACAAAGTCCCATAACAGACTGCATCGGCGATCCCGCAGTACACCCGAAGTTTGTTGCTAGGGAAGTTGGGGATACCGCCATTGTTCTGAGCGTTCTGAGTATAGCCAAAAAGGACAACACCTTTGATCTGGTTACGAATAGTTGAGCTGAGACCCGAGATAGAACCCGCCATTACGGCGGTTCCTTGACTAATATAGTGTTATTGAACGATCTTGGAGCGCAAGGTATGTTTCAGATGATAGAAGTGAGCTTACCTGTAGCCACCAGCAACAATAGGTGTGTTTGGGCATTTGGTGTTAGCCAGAATAAAGAGGCGCTTGGCTTCATTGATTGCAAAAATGCTAGTTCCGCCGGGTAGAAAATTGGATGGAATGTCGGCGGTGTATGGACCGCCAACGCCCTGAACCCATACATTCAAACTGCGAGCTAGCTGGCCTGCAACATTTGGGCCAGCGGTAATTCCCTATCAAAGACGAAAACAGTCAGATGCCGCAGATAAAGGACATAGGTATCAGCTGCCAGTGTCTTGGAATACATACAATGTTGCCTGTCTCAGTGGATGCTCGAGCAAAAATGAAGATAGCCTGAGGACAGTTGGAGCTGCTACCTAACACAAGATCGTTGCGAGTATCGTAAATAGTTTGCCGAATGCTGACTTCGCCGACATTACTCTCGAGTTCAACCGGAAGAGCGGAAGTCAACGTGGCTGCGAGGAATGAGATCGCGAGGAACTTCATCTTGATTCGTTGGTTATTGCTGTCTGATCCAGTGAATGAGAGAAGAAGCTGCGGTGCTCAAGATACTACGAGAAAGAAGAGAAAGATTGATGTCTGATGATCGAGAAGAAACATAATCAAACGCAATTTAGACGTTCTATTTATCTATTAAAGACGGCTCAACTAAAACCTCGGCTTACAGGCTTTTCATCCAACCCATACTTGAAAGCTGCATAGCTTCATAAAGATAGAAACTAGTTTTCTACTGATGAGGGCAACTGTTCTTCCACCTCCGCCATTGCCCCCTCGCTGCAATCGACATCGAATCAAGGTTTAGAGTCAAACTAGCTTCCGCTGGCTCAACTCTATTCACAGCACGCTCGTACTATGTCCTAGTGCCTTCAATTGTTTACCCATCCAATGAACATCATTTTCATAGACGATATCAGCAGAATTGAAGCACATAAAAATCACAAGCCGAGCACCTTTCCATGCCATCACCAGACACAACAACCTCCAAACCGAGGTAAACATATACATTACAGCACTTAATCAAAGATTATCCATTTAGACTATATAAAATTGATCCGTTAGGGCTAGATACTTTGAAAAGCAGTTCATTTTTGCTCTTTGTTTTTAAATTTGAGAATTTCTTCCATTGGTTCGACTGGAATTTAGTTCGCTTCGGATAAGCTCGACGGCAAGGGGGGTTTAGTGTAACATTTCGTACCATAGGCTATACCACCACGACACCTCCTTCACTCAATAGTTGATGATTCTAAAGTTTTAATTCGGCCCACTAGCCCAAGTGCCAGCAGTCTAGCGGTACAGTGAAAAGTTGCAATAAATACCTCGGCGGCTTCGATTATTTACCCCGCAATAATCGTCACCAACTATTATAGAGTAAATATCCCTCGGTTGTTTGTTCTTGATATAGCCCCTGAATATCATTTGCGCTTCGACAAATAAGCTTCCAAGTCAACGATATAAGCTGCATATTTGTCTCAGAAATAATTTATTCGAAGAGTCTGACACCTGAAAGATCCTGGATAATGCGGGGTAATAGACGGCAACGACAATTCTCGCAGCAACACCATCCTGCCTAGGAGCGATACCACATCTTATATTTCTACGGATTGGGCCAAGATGGAAAAGTTGCCAAACTGGAGATGAGCGCGTGCCAAATCTTGTTGGTTCTTCAGAGCTTCGCTGGAAATCTCTGGCTAATGACCAGGCGAAGTTTAGATGCAACACCACGAACGTGCCACACCTGACCCCCAGTAGCTCAAGAGAAGCCAAGGGAGAGGAGAGGGCGACAAAAATTGCGAAAGAAACAAAGACGTGCAGCAAGGGCGGACTAATCAGCTCCTCACTCTGCACTGCTGCAGTCCCTTCATCAGAAGCAGGCACACCTTATGCAAACCGCGAACGATCGTATCCTCTCTTTGTACAGCCGTACCTTCTTCCTCTCTCTCTACTTCCATATCCTCCTCACCCTCTTCTTCTCCCTATCTCACTCTCTCACTTCCCAACTTCACCTCTACTCTTCCTTGTTACCTTCTCCTCTTTTCCCGTAACCCCATTGATACACCTCAAGTGGCTACTCCTCTCTCGACACCCAGATCGATCGTTGCGCTAATTCAGATACTTGTCCAGCACCCCCCGTTAGAAAACTGGTCCACCCACTTTTTCTCATTGAGAGCTACCATCCGCTCCTGCTATGAATCACCAAAACCTTTCTCCAGTTCTCAATACGACTCTCCAAAAGAATGAACTCCCTCAGGTTATGATCCCGATCCCCTTCGTCTCCATGGGCATGGTAAAGGAGAGCAAGCTGATTCAGTGTGTGCGATGACATTAGCTAGCAAATTCGATCAAAGTTCTATCATACAATGTAGTATATACGAATCTCGTTGTCCGTATCTACATCTCTCACCTTCATTAGTGCACACGTAGTCATTGTTATATCACTGTTCTTACGAAGTTACGCATTCACTGAGTCTCCAGCACTCCCACGATATCTTACTCTCCAATTGAACCTAGTTGATGACCGATTCCTTCTTAGAATTTTCTTTCTCTCCAAGGTCCAGCTTTGCTTCGCCGCCTGCAGGTCCCCCATCGTTCTTATCTTTAACGCTCTTCCACTCCAAGCCGAAGCATACGGACAACCCCGCGATAACGCAAGCAGTCATGACTCATGATCCAGAAGTCATTCGTGAGGCCATCGATGTACCCCTGCAAAACCATGTTCAATTTGTCCGTTCCACATATCTGAGCCAGAACCTGTCGAATTTGCGTCGCTCCTCCTTGAAGCAAGATTCAACGGTCAAGTTCCGGTGCTTCTTCGTGTATTCGATTCTCAATACCATGCTGGAGTAAAGACTGAGCAACAGCAACAAAAAGGGTTCCACTGAGAGTTTGGAGGACGGAAACCATAGTTGTAGCAATAGGAATATCCTCGATTGAGAGAACAGTTTGCACAACAACAACGCTGCCTTGGAAAGCGACTCCTATGCCTAAGCCTGTGACAACTTTATATCCGAGCCATTCCGCCACTGGGGTATGGAGATCAAAAGTTGTGCACAATCCTGCGCCGACACAGAAAAGAACTATGCAAGAAACCTAGATACCAGTGTGTGTTGCGCTGGATCGTTTTACATTTGGAGATAGATAGCTAGGAAGTAGTACTAGTAGATGAGCACGAAGAAATCAGCTTCAACAAAGAACCAAAAAGGCATAAGCGAGGACCACATTTCGATCTTTGAATCGCTATTGGAATGGATGAGATATATTGTCGGAGCCTTGATCTTTTATAGGTCGTGCTCAAAGTGAAAGGAATGGAGTGCTATTGAAGGAAATAGCCCGAGAGTATGGAACGGTAGAAGAAAGTAAATGATACACGGAGGAGAGTGAAAATCAAAAAAGAGATTTGTCGCCAATCGAGTAGTGTAACGACGAGAATGAGTCGGTCGTACTGGCCAGTGGCCACACTGTTACACAAGAAACCGAGGTTGAAAGTGCACTCACATCGATGGTACAGTGCTAGCTCCATCAGCCGTCTTGGTTCGATATACGCTTTTCAATTCTGGATTCACTAAAGGATCCAAGATTTTGCCTGCAGAACTTCCATATTTCGAGATTCAAGCACAATCATCCTTCATATGACCAGCGTCACGAGATCGTGCTTTGATCGGACACCAAGTAGTACGTACCTTGCATGAAGGATCCATAATTTATATACCAGCACCACAGAATTCTGCACAGTGCAGGACCTATTAGCGATGAAGCCGGAAGTGCGTGTTGATATTGACATCCCATTGAAAACTCGGGAAGATGCGAATTGCTTCGTCTCCCTTCGCTTTCATCGAATAGCGGAGTGTTAGAAGGTCTACTGAAATGCTCAAGTGTAATCAAGATGAATACTGGTAAGCCTTATCCACGAATAGGCTGGAGGTTTACCATTCGGAGCTAGAAAAAGCAATATCAAGCAAGTAAGGTCAAGCCGCATTTCTGTCTACTTTGGGAAATTGCTGCCGCTGCCATAACCTTACCCAGCCACACACTAAACTTAAGGTTAAGCGCGAGCTTGGCACTCAATGCGTAAGGCAGGCGCGTGAAGAGACTATGCGTGCGCGTATTGACTTGTCGTACACAAACTGCAATCAATAGTTAAGATTTCCCATCAAGCTTCTAACCTTATTTCCTCTCTGACAATCCAAATGCGGCTTTGGAGATTTCCTAGCGCTAAAGCCGCGGCGGAAACAAATATCGTCTCTCCGGATTCCGACTGTTTCAGCAATATTCAGCCAACCAGTTTTTCAAGTCACCGATCGTAGAACACTCGATGAACAAAGACGAAGAGACTTGGAGTTTGAGCTCCACCGCAAATTTTTCCGACAGAACAAGCGAGAGCAAGGAGTCAACCTCAATGGCTACAAATTCCGTCTCATCCGTCAACTAGGCAATGTCCAAAGCAGTCTCTGCGGTGATGAGGTTGAGTGCAGCCGTAACTGCTGGATTGGCCGAGGATATAGGCTGGGAAATTGGTGGGGTGGAAATATTAGAGTTCTGAATGGAAACATCTAGCTTCGAGGTGGTTGATGGAGTGGAAGTGGGGGGAGGTGGGGCAGAAGCTGAAGACGCTGAAGAAGTTGCAGGAGCGGAGGCAGCGGAAATAGTGGAAGGCGGAGTAGCGTAAACTGGCTTTCGCAGCGACGGAATGGCTCGCAGGCTCCTTTGTCTTCTGCTTCAGATTCAGTGGAGAGAATAGAGAACTGAGCAGAACGCGCGAAAATTCCCGAAACGTCATTCCTTGCATTAGGGCGATGATGGTCCTACAGGACATACACGTCTCCTTGAAAAAACCCCGGCTCGTTCTGCTGAGGTACCATTCGCACGTAGAACCGATAGTGGCCACCGGGGACCAGGGGTATTGCGATTCTCATCGACTTCCATCCTGATGTAGCGAAGAAGTTCTTCCGAACATCAGTACCGTTGCCTCTGTTTAGAACGAACGCTCCAATGGAACGACGCTATCGATGTGATGCGAAGCTACGTGCCATCTTCTGCTTGTCTCACTGCTAAGAGTTACCACGCAAGAGGCTTCTAACCCATTCAAGACTACCGACTGCATGCTACGATAGTTCTCGGAATAGTCGATCAGGTAGCTAAAGAGCATGTAAGTCATGTCCCGCAACAGCCTGTTCGCGATTCCTTTGTTGGCCATTTGATCGAGAGCATCTATACGGCTGGAAACAAGATGGGCGTGATGAGACTATTCTTCTAGCCACACTTCCTTGTCTCCAGATATGATGTAGCCGTGGCAATCCTCTGTAGCATCACCGGATTGGTCAACATTGTACCAGGCTAAGTCCACGGATTTGGACGTGAGGTCGGCCACGGCGCGAACTTTGTAAATTGTGGTTGGGACTGGTCATGGCAGACCATGAGATTTTGCTCAACCCGGAGGTTCTTCATGCCGAGGCCTGGAACTGGCGCTTTCGGTCTCATCAGAGAATAAAGGTGTGCAGCGAGGGTGAATCCTACATCAGCATGGATAGACTGCAGGATCGTCAGAGAAACTCATTTTAAAAAGAATACTCGAGAATCAAGAGTACTTACCGACGTAACAACATTGTAGCCATTCATTCGATGACCACTAGCCGCTTCCAAGAATTCTGGATGCATCAAATCTGACCGAGCCACAATCTCTGCACCTTCTGCCCAGACCTTTTCACGCACTACACGATGGACCAGAGAAGTTCGCAAAGTGGAAATAGTCTCCGTCTCGTGGGAAACTCGTCTTGGCATCTGATCTTAATGCAACATGCAATCACCGTTGTACTGAAGCCAAATAATTCTTGTTGTTCCATTTGTATGCGGGGAGATCAACGAGCCTCAGATTATTCTCGAATGGAGAATACCATGCGTTCCAGTCGACGTCCACACCAACACTGTGCATCTGTGCCAAAGTTTGGGATAGGGTTCGAAAATTGTCTTCATCTCGCTTGAGGGATGCTACTGTTATTGCTAGCGAAGGCATGGCAGTCTTGATGAGGCTGCAGCATATTGGATGTGGGCCGATATCAACCCAAGCCGTGTCTTTGCTATCTATCAATCCCATTTCCAGTGCTCTGTCCATTGCTTCTGTATAACGGACCGTCTTTCTAGTAGCTTGGCACATGTATGACGCCTTAATGGTTTGGCCGTCAAACACACAATAACCTATCAAACGAGCGATGGCAGGAATTGTAGGTGCTTTGAAGGTAACCCCTGCAGCAATCTCTTCAAACTTGTCAACAATTGGGTCCATTTGGGATGAGTGAAATGCAAAAGGTACACGGAGCTGGACGCAATAACGTCCAAGAGACTCAATCCTAGTGCGTATATCTGCCAAGTGGTCAAGCGGGCCGCTAATAGACACCGCATCTGGGCTGTTCACACATGCAAGCTTGTATGGCCTGCCCTCTGCAATCTCGGCGATCTGCTCTGCAGAAGCAGTCACAGCCATCATGCCGTGCGTATTCGGTGTACATAATTCCTAGAGGAGTAATGATCGACGTCCTACGAGGGTGACATGCCCATGATTGCAATCTTGCTGTCCGCGATCTCCAATGTCGACCCTGTGGCCTCGGTCATGACCCACGACTTTAAATTGATGGCTTCACTGTTGTACTGTGGATTCTTTTGGGAAATCATTAAAGCTAAGCTGGTCACCATTTTGGACGATCCAACGTTGTAGATTTGGCATTTGTGCGCAGATAGGGACTTGACCTGTTCGACGACATTTGCTGTTACGCTATCGAAGCGGCTACATCCTGTTAGAATCAACATCACAACTTGCTCCAAAAACTCTCGGGGAGTAGAAGCCTGGATTGGCTGACCGTCTATCGATGACAAGATGCACTGGATGATTCAAGACCCGATGGCCGAATTCCGGGTTTAGAGTCTTCAATATATGTAAGGCATGTGTGCGATTGTAGAGATGCGATGCATGATATACTGCACGATACACAGGTAGGGTGACGAATCGCATATACCTAAGTTTTCTGGACCACGCGAATACTTTCCGTAGTTTCGATGGCGGTCCGCTAATTTTGGTACTTCCCTCGCTAGCAGCGCTGACGAAGATCTTGTTCGGGAGCGGGTTGTTCTAAAACGCAGTTAGTTGCTGTGCCTTGTCGCTCAGAGAATGTCGTAGTTTATGATCTAGGCAAATTCACCGTGCTTAGGTTGAAATTGTCTAATTCCTCCAATATCTTGATTTCACTTATGCCCAAAATGCGCTTCGCCCAACTTTCTGATGCTGTTCTTAGATCCTGCGGCTCTAATTTTTTCGCAACCTCTTCTTTCAAATACTGATTCTACACGCGGCTGGAATACATGCTGCCACAGCTTGTGGCAAATCTGATAGGCTGCAAGACATAGCCACAGCGGTCGCACATATAATTCCTGTTCCCAAGCCACATGTAGCAGGATATTAAGAAGTCTTGTAGGTTTTTCTCGCAGTATCTGGCTTTTTTTTAGCATTGAACTTCCACGGGCTTGCTTGGGCAACACGTGCAATCTTACCCTATGAAAAAGCGTAACTCCACCATCATTAATAGCACGGCCTCGACGGTGCTTCCCAACGGGAACTTGCGCATGCTTCCAAGGGGAAGCCAGATCCAGTACGCTTTTGAAGGGAGGAAACAGCTTCCGCTGATTTGGGGGCAGTGACTGCACCTAATCTCGAATCACTGAACTTGTTTCGAGGAGGAATTGGCGAAGTCAAATGCATTGCTTGGTATTGCCAAGACACGAAGCCGAAGGAAGATATTTTCGGCTTGACCTTCGGGAAACTCATAGTTGAAGTTTATGATCTTCATTTCGAGGGACTTTTGAGGCATTAGTTGATGCTGTTGCTCACACTTAAGCATGAGGTGATCTGGAAAGGCCCGAAAGGTGCAAGCAGTCGATGATATGGTATCAAAGCCAAAGAAACTTCGTTGAAATTTGACTGACAAGTAAGATGCTAGCATTACAAGCACAAGTTTTGAACATATATATCTTAAATATACTGGTACTTTCAGCTTGAGTTGTACCGGCCTTGCCAAAAGCATACGCCGCACTTGTCATTGACGGACAATCTTCAATGTTTCGATGCAGCGACGATTTTTCGATAGCAGTGTCACGTCAAAAGCATACAAGGAAGTGCATTCAAAACGGTTAAATTGGTCCACGAGGCCAAGCTGCTGCATGCCGAGCTCGACGCAGCTTGTCAATGCAGCCGTCTAGGTCACCCCACCACACAATCGCATACGAATGACTGCACGAAAGGATCGGAACTCGCGTCCAAGAGCCTGAGAGTATTCCTAGAACGTGCTAGAGCTGACCGTCACTGTACGTATCACCTGTAGATCTAATCTGTACTAATATTGACTCGAACTTTTTGCGCAAGCCACATTCATACTCCGGTTATGGCACCCTGGAGACACTTTACATGCATTACCCAGATAATGCTGACTGAAACATGCATGGTACACACCTGATTCCATCTTCAGATAAGGTTATAGGCTTCAAAAATATGATGCGTATTAATGAGAGGCCTGACGCACCTTTGACTTCGAGAATTCTGCAGCGTGTTTCTGCGGAGCATTTGTGGACGGGATCTATATCCCAGACGGAGTAAGCATCATTCATCATAGCATCGACTGTTTCTCTGCTTATCCCGATTTCCCATAATCCAAACCAGATTTCCTTTAGCACTGACACTTATATCATTGCTCGTTCCGAAATGTACTGGAGACAACCAAAAGAGTTCATTCCCGAGCGATGGCTAGAGCTGTTTTCGGAAGACAAACAACCAGAAAGCATCTCGTCCTTTTCTTATTGGAGCGCGCAAGCCCTGGCCGGCAATTGGCTTTGCAGATGTTCCGTCTCTTACAAGCCAATATACTTTACTCCTACAAGTTATATTTGATCAACAAGGACTTTGATACGGACACACATTGTGAGGAGTACTTTTTCTGGACCGCTCTTAAGATGGAAGTGCGTTTCGAGTCGCGGTTCAAGGCAGTTCCGGTGTGAATGATGATGCATTGCTGCTAGACATTCTAGGGTGGCAAGGAGTGAAAGGGACGGCCGAAAGACGGAGACGGAATGGAATCATATATGCCACGCTTCAACTTTTATACCTTTTTAGTATATATCAGTCTTGCTATTAAACTCCCAGCCAGAATAACACTCTGGAGACTGTTCGCCAATATACTGGTTTGAACCATCGTCCCACTTTATTCATAACCCACAGTCAGGGGAACTTTCACAACACACTTCGTGCTGTTGACCATCAGTGCCCAGTAAATTCCGATGGTTACAACTTACTTAGATATATACTTGATCGTGTCGAAGCCTGTCCCCTCGTTTCATTCCGGTTGACCACTCACGAACTTTTTTTACCGTAAAGTATAGCTGGGATAATAGGAGAATCGCTTCCTTTCCTAGCCCCTCACATCCGTCCCATTCCCTCCGATGCATTCCAAACCCCTCAAATCAAACCACCCTCTCCACACCATTATCTCCCTCAAGTAGAAAGCAATCCATCCCCCCACCAGAAGAAAACCCGCTATCAGTAAACCCCTTACAGCTAAGTATAGTATATCGCAAGAAAAATATACTTCCCGATAGTTGTATCCAACCAACTAGCCGTTCATAGAATCATAGTCATATATTTGTATATATACTCTAGATATTGGAGGTAAGAGGATATATCGTATAATCTTTTCTTAAGTTAATCAAACCCTCACTCACCTCCTCACCACCTCCCACCTTCTCATTCCCCACTTCATTTAACTTCCCCTCCCCTCCCATCTTCTCCACTCAAATCCCCCCCCCCAAACCACACTCACACAGCCAACCCAACCAACAAGCTACAAAACATCCCACCACAAACAGAAAATCATAATTAAAATTTCACCGTAGGCAGCAAAAAAGCAGACAACAAGAGGCAAAAGGCATAAACACCAAGACGAAGACGAAGAAGTTTTTTGATATTTTCTCTCCCTTCCCTTCGCTGTCCTCCACCACACCACTACCACCACCACCCTATAAATCTCATCTCATCTTATCATCTTCGCTCAATTCCACTATCTCTGGTTCAAAAATACAAAATCGAATTTCTCTCATCATAAAAAATCAGAAAAGCAAGCCCCAGCTTCTCCACTCCACTGCCCTTCCCTCCCCCCGCCCTCCCTTTCCCCCATTTCCCCTTTAACCCCCACAACCCCTACTCCTCCTCCGAATCCGACGAATCATCCCCACTACTCTCCTCCGCCCCTCTCATCTCCACACTCTCGACCGGCTCCTGCGACCTGGACCCCGCCCCCCTAAACTCCTGCATCTTATCCCTCAACTGCGCAATCTTGCGTTCCTGTTCGCCCTTGGACATGGGTTTATTTTTCTTCTTCTGCATCGGCTTGGCCGGGACGCGGGGCTCCTCTTTCTTCTCGTACGACTCCTTGACTGCCGATTCTACATCTGGCGCATATTGCTTGATGAAATCGTAGATTTTCCAGAGCACGGGTACGCTGATCATGTCGATGTCGAGCTCGAGGGTTCCGTCATCGTCGGTCTGGGGGTGTTTGTTAGTTTAAGATGCGTATGGTGATGGGGATGGGGAAAACTTACGGTAATGTTTGGCTGATCTTCCCTAATCAGTGTCATGACTTGGTTAGAGATGTTCTCAGGCAAAGCACCAATACCACTCGAGATGACTTCCTTCTCCAAAGTACCCATGTATCTTTCCCTCCGAGGACCAGCAGCCTTTTTCGTCGGTCCAGAGGTAGCCTTTTTAGGCGGCAGAGATTTCTTTACTGGCTTGGCAGATTTGGCTTTCTTGCTTGAAGACTTTTTTGATGCGCTCGCGGCGGCGGCAGCAGCAGCAGCTTCGTCGACTTTCTTCTTGATGACAGAAATCATGTCCTTTTGCATCTTGATCAGCTCTGCGTCATCACCTCTATCAAGCATATTGATGAGCTTGTTCTGCTCTTCAACAAGACGTTCAGTGAATTGAGAGGTAGCTGGTGGTCCGGGTGCGGGTTGTGCCTCCTCCTCGCTTTCTTCCTCTTCAGTCTCCGCTTCTCTCTCAGGTGTTGCAGCTTGAGGTTGATGTTCAGCGATCCATTTATCCTTCTTAGCCACCATTGAATTAAAGACCTCCTCAAATTCCTTACCCATGGTTCGGACGCCATTTCCTTCAGGGTTGAACTTGAAGCAGTTTTGGAAGATTAATCTCACGTCTGATTCGAACTCCTTGGCTCTAGAATAGTTACCATTGTGAAGTTTCTCACTAACAACAGAGATATCCATTGGCTGCTTGATGACCGTAAAATAGTTGGGAATTTGCAGGGCAACAGGATCAACAGGCTGTAGGAAGGGGCTCGAATAAGGGTAATGCTTTGGCTTCTTCATCTCTGCCAGCACTTCTTCGCACCATTTGAGCTCTGTGGAGAACTTCTTGCTCTTGGGTCTCATGGAGGAGTAAGGCAAATCCTTGTTCTTTGGTGGGTGAATCTCTCGTTTAGGTCGGCCATCCTTTGTAGAGTCGCGGCGAATCAAGGGCGTACTTGTAACAGGGTCAAGAGCAAACGTTGGCGCAGCAGCAGTACTGGCAGGAGCAACAGCATTACTCGATCCACGGGATGGTCTTCGAGCCGCAGAAGCACGTGGTGCCGCATCAACGACGGGAGGTGTTGGTCGCTTTGTCTTTTCCTTTTTGACCGGTTTGGCCACTGCGGGTGGTTCCGGTGGAAGATTTGCTAGCTTCTCAAACATCGACATTCTGACGTCATTTGCAGCTGTCGCAACAAGATGGTCTTCACCGTTGAACGTTACCGCATTGTTGTAGAGAAGATCCAGATCCGCCTTCAAGTCATTGATTGTTTTGTAATTGCCATTTCTCAGCTTCTTCTCCATGGTGCCAAGATCTATCTCATTTGGAATTCTTGCCGCATACGCTTCAGCAAATGCAGGCCAAAGCACTGCAACAGGTGCCTTGAAATTCTTTCCGGCTTGTGTTTTGAGCACATTCTTAAGAATTCTGTTGATTTCCCTCGTTTGATGATGAGAGATTGGGCGCGAGGCATAATCCGATGGTTTTGGAGTACCATTGGCACCGTTCTGAGAAGCCGCAGGGGTTGCTGCATGGGAACCGTTCGGCTCTTCCACTTCCTCTGTCTTGGTACGCTTGGCCAATGGTACGTCATCATCGTCATCCTCACGCTCACGCGCGACCTTAGCGATTTGTGCGTGAACTGGCGCATCGACCATGTCAACGTCTTTTGAAGTCGCATTGGTCTTGGGAGAAATATCCATAGGGGATTCGGCCTTGGTAGGTTGCTCGGGCTCTACTTGTGGTTGTGCAGAGATATCCATATCAACAGATGGTGCCGCGTTATTGGGTGATGATGGGGGAAGATTGGAGCGAGGTGCATCGAATGTAAGGTTCATGTCGTCAACTAACGTTTCGTCCTTGACGTCTTCTTGCATGGGGTCCGAAGGGCTTTTATCCTCGACAGCCGGCTGCTCTTCCGTATTAGCTTCATCTTCTGCCTTACCAGCTTGGTCATCTGACGCTGGAGGTTGTTCGATGGTAGATTGCTCTTCTGTATGGGCTTGTTCTTCCGCCGCATGAGACCCTTCCTTGTTGTCACTCGGCTGCTCATCCCGTGTAGGTAATTGCTCGTCCTGCTTATCGGCCGCGGGCAAAGAAGGTTGGCGCAAACCCTCGGACGGTTCTCGAGTTAGCGGTGAGATGTCTTCTCGTAGATCGGCTCTTAGATCGGACACTGGCGCATCGATAACGGGCGGGACAGTCTCCGAAGTGACGTTTTCAACGGCGGATTCGATTATGTCGTCAGCAGAAGTAGGTAAATCGAGCCCTGGTATAATGTTCTCTTCGGTGGAGGTGGGTTCTATAGGCTCGGTGGAAGTTGTTGTGGTATTAGAATCTAGAACTTGGGAAATGTTGGGGGTATCGGAATCTGGCGCATGCGACTCAAGTAATGTTGACGCAGCCATTGAACTGTTGAGCGAATGCGCTTTGGCATTCACTTCTCCATTTACTTCTGGCGCAGAAGTCAATGAATCTTCGAGAGTATTGTTTATTTCATTTTCAGAAGGGAGTGGTTGTTCAGTTTTGGAATCATCGCGAGTAGAGGTTCTGTTTGAAATTTGATTGATAAATATAAGTGTACAAATAGAAGAACGAAAGAAAAAGAAGAGATAAGAAAAAAAGGAATTTATGTGGAGGACTCACCCGTTGATATCTAGATCCAAAGCCATCTTTTCAGATGATGGAACGGGCACCGTCTTTTGCTCCAAAGCTAGACCTTCTGAATGTTGTGTGGTCATGACGGCCATCAACAAGCAGAGATCCTCTATCTACAGAGGTGAATTGAATGCGACCAAACTGAGGTGGAAGGCTGGTAGCAAGCACTGAAGCTGAAGAAATTATGAAGAATGATCGCGCGGCCGTGTCAATCAAGGCGGGTGCGTCGACAGGTCGCTGGTGCTTGTTGCGCAGCCGTAGAAATTTTGTTTGGTATAAGAAGTGGACGCGACAAACGAGAAGATTGTGGGTCTCGGATCAGTGGTGGGTTGTACCGTTAAATGCGCAATATCGTGAGTGAATAGAGAAGGTACAGCGACAGCAGAGTACCGGGGCGGAAGGCTACAGCAAAGCTGAAGAAAGAAAAGCTGTGGCGGGGTATAGTATTCTGGTATTGGTGCGCCGATGCGAATGCGATTGTGATTGTGGGTATGGATGCGATTGTTCCTGGGAGCTATTGTCTTTATTTAATACTCGAGCTGACGTATACAGCCTTGTGCGCTGCGTGCGTAGGATGCGACAAAGGAATGGGTGAATGGGGTGAATGTGGGTGATGTGATGGTGACAAGGCTTTGTGAAAGAGGATGAGACTGCAGCCGTACGTACCTGTTACTCTTAGCCTTATACTTAGAGACAGCTTTAGCTTGCCACCCTGACTCAACTGTTTACTTTGAGGTGGAGATGGGAAATCGTGATCTCGTGAAAGGTACACACAGCTCCGACTTCCGATGCTGCGACGCGCCGAAAGTGAAATTCGTGGGAGGGAATGCGATATAATTCGTTATGCCGTGCTAATAGTGGCGATGAACGCGTCGGTATGAGTTCCCTATGGTTATTTTGTCTGTACGGCGGCGACGGTAGCAGCAGGGGAGCCTTTCTCAGAGTTGAATGTGGTTCAAAGTAAGTTGTGAGGGTGAAGTGAAGCGCGTCGCGATGCTTCGATGTTCTGGGGTAAAAAAAGGTACAACTAGCGAAAGCGACCCCAGGATAATTACCAGAACACGAAACACGAAGCACGGAAGTTCAATCTCAAACTCAACTTCAATTCAATCTTAACCTTTTCTTCGGGATCTTCGGGAGGATCGGGAATTGCGATTGACCCGGCCCGGAAATGGATTGCGATTATAATTTCCTTGATCCGATAGTGAGGGAGGAGGGAGAAAGAACGGAACGAATAGGTAATTCGTTTTCGTGGTTCTGTTTGTGAGGGTTGATGCAAGCAATGCAACACAGCCGGAACTCTTTCCTTTCTCTTCTTAGTTTGTCTCGCCAGGAGGATATCCCAAAGACAAAACGTCGAAGGTGGAAGGGGAAAGAGAAAGCAACAGGAACCAGAATGGTAGGGTATGAAGCTTGATACGAGAGGAAGAGAAGATTAGAAGAAAAGAGTACACTTCATAGGAACTAAGTGTAGAGCGACTTTTATGAATCTTTCGGATAAAAAGTGTACGCGGAAAGGGTGAATATCATGTGTTTTGGATTTTGTGTTTGGGTTTTGTGTTTGGGTGTAAGTCTTTTGGTCGGTGGTCGGTGGTCGGTGCTTTGGTGGGCGTTGACGAATGAGAAGGCCGTCGCAAAAATAAAAAGGTCCTTCTTTGAAAAATTGGTTGCAAAGAGCGAGAGATTTCGGGGGGATGCACGATTAACATATTTAAACGACCGAAGTCAGTGACCAGGAGGAAGTGATTGCGCTAAGCCGCTTTGGCCCTTAGCGACCGCTCCAGTATGCTGTGGCTCGGTGGACGTGAACCAATGGAAACCGGATGCGGACCCACTCCGAATGAGGTAAGGGAAAATATGGGAAGATATGAAGAAAATGTGAAGGAGCGGCCATGGATCCGGCTGGATGCGTGTGGGCGACGAGCGGATTATGCAAGGATTGATGCAAATAATGCCGACGCATAATCTGGCCCAGCCAATGAAAATATAAACAGCAAACAAGCCACATTTAGGATAGCGCCCAGCACTCTGGCCCGCATTGACCCTTTCGCAGGCGAAGCAAGTTGACACGCCGGATAAATCTGGCACGTGATCCATTGATTGTCTAATCTGAAGCCGCAAAAAAAAAAAGTTGGCCGAGATTTTTGTCGATTGATTGATAGCTACAAGCCTCTCTTCACAAGAAGAGTTTCCCTCAATCTCAACCACCACCGCGATTGAGTCCTCAAGTCAAGTCGATTCCTGATTAGATTGCGTATCTCCATACGAATACTCACCACGATCCAATTAATTCCCGTTTGACAGATCAATAATCCTGACCTTCTCACACGACTTTCGCATAAATCTACCCACTTCGCCCTGCCATCACCTTCACTTTCACTTTCACGTACCAATTTCTTCATACCGCACAACAAACACACAAGCATAATGTCTACAAAGCGGAAGCTCCCTACCAAGCTTGGCCAGCCAATGGTCAAGCAATCAGCCAAATCATTCGGACAAATCCATTTAGATGAATCGAAGACAGTTGTCTCAGGCGGAGGACATGCGACTGGAGCAAAAACGAACGGAACAACGAATGGCACCGTAGTCGAGATCTCCAGCGATTCTGGTAGTGGAAGTGACAACGAGGAGGAAGAGGATGAGGAAGAAGCAAGCGATGCGGACAACGATAAGGATGAGGATGGCCCGGCTGAGAACCCCGCAGATGTAGCAATGGAAGATGCAACCGCGGAGGCTGCAGATGGAGATGTTGAGGAGGCTGGAGAACCGTCTTTTGGAGATCTCGTTCGAGCACATGCTTCGGAACCTATCGATGTTAATGCCGCGTTCGAAGACCCTTCCGCACAAGCTTTGGCCTATCCAGCAGGCTCACAGCTTCAAGCACCGTCCGGCGCATCTCTCGGAACGGTTCTTACTCAGGCTTTGAGAACAAACGATGTTAATTTGCTCGAATCCTGTCTACAGACCAGCGATCTGAATACCATCAAGTCTACAATTCAAAGACTCGACTCTCCCCTTGCAGGAACGCTACTACAAAAGTTGGCTGAGAGATTACATAGAAGACCCGGCAGAGCAGGAAGTCTTATGGTTTGGGTTCAGTGGTCAATGGTCACACATGGGGGATACCTCGCTACGCAGAAAGACTTGATCAAGAAGTTGGCCGAAGTGAACAAAGTGATCGACGAGCGATCGAAAGCTCTACAGCATCTCCTATCGCTGAAAGGCAAACTGGACATGTTGGAAGCACAAATCCAATTGCGCCGCTCAATGCAAAACCGACGACTGGACAGCGAAGACAACGACGAGGGGGTGATCTACGTAGAAGGACAAGAAAGCGACGATGACGAGGAGGGCATGGTCAATGGCAAAACCAACGGCGATATCGAGGACGTTTCGGATTCGGACGAGGAGGAAGACATGTTACGATTCGTCGCAGCGTCGGACAATGAAGAAGACGACGAGAGTGGTGATAACTTAATAGATGATGAGGCTGAAGATACGGATGCGGATACTGGGGATGAGGATGAGGTGGATCACGATGACATTGATGAGCAAGGTGACAAGGACGAAAGTGATGATGCTGCTGCATCGGGGCCTCCGCCATCGAAGATGCAACGTTTAGGTGGTGCGTATTCGAAAAGAAGATGAATTTGATTCTCTTTTCATAGCACCTTTCGGTAATGCATCTTTCTTTTTCGGCGTCGCATGATGTGGAGTTAGTTCTTGTGCTCTTGTTTTCATTTCTTCAACACCGTTTCCGTTTGGGTGCGGAGGCGGGGGGGTATTCTGAACCAAAAACGGTGTATGTATGAGTGTACAAGCTGGCTGTTTCCGAGGGTTAGGTAGATGGATATACAGTATCGATAGAGGTTGAGCTTGAGCTTGGGTACTATGAATGGCAATGGATATGGATATGGATGTGGAGTTGCGATACAGCAAATGAACGAAAGCTTCCAGAACAGAAAGATCAAAGCTTATGCAAATGTGAACCCTTGCTTGAGCTGAAACGGCGCAGATCCCCTGTCTAGCCACGCCAGCCTACTTCACCGGTGACCGGGTCAGGGCAACGTGATCAGGAAGACTCATAATTTGGTGGTCATGTGATGATGCATCTGCAGTGGTCAAATTTTGTCGGCCATGGATTTTGGTCTTTGGGCTGGGTGTTCGGTTGAATTTTTCGATTGGAGCAAACAAATCCATCTATTTTAAACCACACAATAAAAATATACCACGTCCCTTTTGCATGGAGCTGACGGCCACACACTGATCGACTGAGTGACACCTTATCGGCCAGGAAAAATACGTGATGCATCAATCCAATCTCTTTCTCGTGATGCACTTGCGGCCTTAGCCCGGATGAGGCTCTCACTTCTTCGTACAGATACGTACTTAATCTCGGATCTTCAAGGGCCAGACTGTTCCGTTTGCTGCGCACACTGTGGTCGCTCGCAGAAGAAATACCAAAGCTGTGATCTTACCTTACGACTGGCGGAGAAGTGGAACAAAACATCGATGTCTAGGGGGTAAATCTGACGGGATATCTGACGGGACATTCAACGGGATATCTTGCTTCTTCCTGACTCACTGCCACTCACACCGTCGACTGAGCCCTTTCGCGGTCTACCAGCAGGGATTCGGTCCATAATGGAAAAATGCTTACGAGGCCTTTGCGTATGTATTGACATGTATTGACCATACATATCATACAAAACCCCGTCGCCATTCTTCCCTGCAAATGCTCGTTTGTATTAGATTTCCCTTCTCCTTTCTATGCGTTCTTTCAATTCGACTTTTTGCACTCTTACAAAATACCTGCTTTTAAAGAACACCGATTTTCTTTTCGCGCAATACTTCCATTCCTTTTCCATCCGTCTTCTCCGACACGCTGTGCCGCGTTCCGTCTTGTCACACCCACCTGCAGGCCCTCCCCTTTCTTGGCAACCAATTCTCCAGCATCGTGAATTAATTTACTGGACGCCATAAGCTTGGCACCATCATATTTCTACGCATCCGTCAAAACAAGGCTGGATTTGCAGCCTTGTGTTTTTCTATACAATACCATCACACTCATTTTTAACCCATTGTAAGGAAAGCAGAGAAAGAGAAGAAAAGGAATAAACAGAGAAGGAAAAATGCGAGCGTTTACAAGGCTGGGTGCCTTGGTTTTCGCCGCCATACTGTCTTTACTGACGATCTTGACTCTGCTGCCAGAAACGCGGGTTACCGAACATTTCAGGAAGATTGAAATCGGAGGGACCAGTCTCAATGATGTTTCGGACAAAGTATGGGATTGGGCTTCGGGCGGTGATGATGATGATGAAGAAGAGGGAGGTGTGAGATTGGTGGTTTTTGGTGATTCTTGGGTCGATGATACGATTGAGGAGTATGCGGATGGAAAGGGGAAGAGCTGGACCGAGGTCTTGTGCGAAGAGGTATGTACGACTCGATGGCCGAATTTCGCATGCGCGTGGTTATTTCTGTTCTACTGATTCTCTGTTTGGGAAATGCTATTGATTGATGCTAATTCAATTGATTTAACAGCTTCAATGCGTCTCGTACATCAACATGGCCGCTTCCCAACCCAGCAGCGCATATCCCTCATCACCTCCCACCGGCGCCTTAACCTCCAACGAGATCCATCTCCTCGCAGTGCAAGGCTCCGCTCAATATGAATCAGCATCCAAAACCGCAGATAAAATGCTCCCCGACTTCAAAGCCCAAGTCCAATCCTTCATCGCGCTGCCACCGCCCAAAAAAGTCACCGAGACCATCTTCGTCCTATCCTTCGGCACCTGGGACGTCTGGCATCTCGCGGGTCTCGATCCATCAAAAGCAAAAGCCGCCACCGACGCAGCTGTCGAGGAGATGTTCTTCCAGCTCGATAACCTGTACGCTCATTACCGCGGGACATTGGAGTCCACGCACGTTCTCGAAAAACCCGCAGAAAACGAAAACCGCTCCATATCGCATCCGCAGTTCCGCGTCGTGATTCCAAAATTATTCGACCCGACACTGCTCCCTGGTTGGTTATCCCAGAGACCGGTCCCGTTGAAACCGAGCTCAGTGGCGGAACATCAGAAGAATGCGATTCATCTGCTGGGGAAGTGGGAGTTGGCGGTGGAGAATAAGTTTAGGCCTTGGTTTGCGACGGCCCCGGAAGCGATGTCGGTGAAGGCGTGGACGGAGTTGGCCGAGAATGTGGAGGCGTCAAGTGAAAGTGAGGAGGGAAATACTGAAGGGGTGGAAAACGCGGCTCCGGATGCGCAGCAGGAGGGGACGGTGGTGCCGCAGGTTGAGGGAAATGTGGTTATTCCGGAAGGTTTTGAGCAGGGTCTTTCGCAGAAGCAGGGGCAGCAGCAAGAGCAAGGACAACAGCAGGGGCAAGAGCAGGAGCAATCGCAGGACCAGGAGCAATCACAAGGGACAGAGCAACAGCAATCGCAGCAGCAAGGTCAACAGCAAGAGCAGGAACAATCGCAAGAGCAAGACCAAAACCAAGACCAAAACCAACAACAAACTCAACAACAGCCCGACCAAACCTCCCAAACCAAATCCAAACGCAACTCAAACCCCCCAACCCCCCAAACAAAAAACACAACTCCCATTCCCCCTCCTCTCAAAGACGTCTTCTACTACGATCTGCAAAAATACCTCCTTGATCTTATCGTGGAGCATCAGCTTGAAGACGCCGGAATCTCGGATGCGAGCGGCTTGGGCACGAAGGAGAGCCCGTTTGTTTCGGTTTATGATGCTTGTTTGAGGGAGGGGGGTGAGGAGGACGAGGAGAAGAGGAGGGGTGTGGGTAAAAGGATGAATAATAAGATGGGGAAGAGGAGTGCAGGGGTGGAGAAGAGCGGAATGAGCAAAGTATGGGGTAAAAGGGTGTTGGGTAAGGGTAAAGGGTTAAATAAAAAAATGGCCGAAGGACCCAAACAAGTCGATGTTAACGGACTACTGGTGTGTGCGGATCCGGACGATTACCTGTTCTGGAACGAGTTCTCGATGGGAGGGAAGGCGAGTGGGGAGGTGGGGAGGGAGGTGGCAGGGTTGGTGAGGGGGGGGAAGACGTTGAGGAGGAGTTGGGGGATGGAGGGGGCGGTGCCGGGGAGTTGATTAGTTAGGGGGGGAAGTAGTTTAAGAAAGGGGGTGGAGGGGTTGAGAGAAAGATAAAGAATTCTATGTACATAGTATATAAAACAGAAACCACAAGGGGGGGGACAAACACATATACTCACCAGCAGCCACCGACAATCGACGGAACGAGTGTGTTGTATCTGCATTTACATCTGCATTTCCATTTGCATCTACATTTTGTATTCATAGGAGTTTGATTAGGGAGGGCGGGGGGCATTTTATGGGGGGTTTTCTTTTATTCTCTTAGGTGGTTAGGGACGGGTTTATAAATTATGATAGATTTGATTTGAATGAGTAGAACTGAACTGAATTGCAAATATTCCTAGCCTGCTTGCTGTTGCTGTCTCAAACTAACTAACTAACTGGTTCCTGCTTGTTTGTCTATTTCTCGCTGCTCTCTTTTTGTTTATTTGAATGGATAAAGGTGAAGGGATGGTTTCGTGGGGAGGGGATTACGGAAGGGGATTTCGGGAGGGGGTGTTTGGCACCGGGTTCTGGTGGTTGGGAGGGAGGATGGCTGGGGGGTGGGGGGTGGGGGGGTGGAGAGATGGGTTGAACTTGTCTGTAAGGTTGAGTTAAACTGCTAGAGAGATATATAATATCCGGACCTTCGGACTGCACCTGCATAACTCGCTCCTTGTAGCAGTAGTACTGTATATACAAATTTATCTGCAAGAGAGTAGATACGGAGATGGAAACGAACGAACTTACAGAGATCATAACCTCAGCTTCGGACTTGTTGAGTTACGGGTTGGATGAGTAGATAATTGGATAATTTATACGGCTTTGGGGCTGGAGATGTCTCGGGAGGGGTCAGGGGTGGTTGGCGGAGTGGAGTACGGATTCGGAGTATAGATAGTGTGAGTTCAGTGGGAGGGGGTGAGAGGTTGGAGCAGAGAAACTAGCTGGAGATAAATACTCCCAAAGCCGAGGCCAGGTCTGGTTGTGGAACGGGATCAAGGATGGGTGTGGATGGGGTTTGGTTTTGGGTGAGGGGTAGGGGGTTGTGAATGGTGGTGGTTATTGGTAGGTTTATGCATTGAGATTGATGTGGAGATTGACAGTGGTAGGTAAGGAGTTTGACAGTGTGAGTGAGATGACGGCGATGAGCGAGGTTATTTGCTTGTGTGACGGCAATAATGTAGTGTGCAGGAATTACATACAACGAGTGTAAAGACAAACAGATCATAAAAGTTTACCTGCGAGAGCACTTACAGACCTCTTCAAGTTGACTCCTTGGATCCAGCACATAGACTGAACGTAGAAGTTCTCAGTTGGTGTGTTATCTATTGTAGGTTCTAGCTACAACTGATGAATCATTCTCTTGTCAGAGAGGAAGGAGTCTAAATACTGGGTAGGTGCCGGAGGTATGATTCACTGGGGGAGTTCTTGCTCTTGTTTTTTGGTTGTGGTGGAGATCTTTATGTGAATGTCTGTCTTTAGGTGGAGATGAGAATACCTGCACGTGTGATGGGGAGGGGAGTTGGTGTATAAAAGCTCTCGAGGCTTAAGCTGAAGAAGATTTCCGACATCAAAGACTGTTGAAGAGATCACGAAGTGCTTAGGTGGTGCTGTGTAGCTTCTTGGCGCTGAGTATTGAGTTGAGGGGCTTGATGCTTAGTGGGGTGGGGAGAGTTGGTGGGATTGATGGTTGAGTGGATGTTATGTTTCCGTGTTTTCTAGTGTTAGTGGGTTGATTGTTGTCGTTAGATACTCTCATCACGGGGACACAGGGTGGTAATTGGTCTTGTTTTCGACAATGCTGAAATAGTATCGGCAATGATGTTTCTTCGTGGAGCCTTCATCAATATCTCTTTTCAAATTCCTACCAGCATCACTTTGGCAGCATTCAAGCACAGCTACTCTCTCGCGGACTGGACTTCCCGGTATGTTTGATCCCTGGAATCATAACATACAACAGCAGTCGCAGAAATCAGACAATGATAACACCACGACGCCGAACATGGTAAGAGTAGAAGAGAGAAATCAAACGACAGGATCACGACTCTCTAGCCTTGCGTTCCAGCTAAGCTTCCTCACAATGAATCTTGAGTAAAGTTTGACATTAAGGTTACCGTTTTGATGTCTGCGAATTGAGTTACCAAATATAACGAGCTTATTCGATCTCTAACCTCACTGTCATGAAGGTCAGCAGAAGGAAGCACGTGGGAAGTCTATCGATCTCGTTCCACTTATGCCAGTGAATAGAGATAGCGCAGCTGATTTCTTGATAGTTCTGGTGTTTGGCTTCTAATATAAATTGAGGCCAAACTACAACTGAGTATTCCTTATACAGGCAGTAGGAGATAGTATTCGAAACTACGATATATGTGTGAGAATACTTCGTGGTGTTGAGGGCCGGTATGGATCTATTGCTGGGGTTGGCAAGATAGGGGCGGAGTTTGGCGTTGATGAGGTAGAAGTTGGGAGTAATGGAGATGGATATGATGACAGCAGTGAGAAGACTAAAGTGACAGCAATGTTTAACATTGATGTAAAGATGAATGACAATACTTCTTCGCCGATTCAGAATCAACAATCGGACTTCGAACAAGGATGGTTCTCTAGCAGCGGACTTAACTTCACCGTAGCCGAGTGGAAGTTCAAGAAACTGGACTATCAAAGACACATCGCCTTCCAATGAAAAAATCTGCTGCTTTTTGGTGGGAGTATATTTGACAGCTTTACATTTTCTTCCAGTCCTTAATATACCCATCCTAGACCCGAGGTAAGTTCCTGCTCGTGACAGGGTTCCGCTTGATCGAGATTCACCGATATACTGTGGACCATCGTCTGGACTCAGCCACTCTTCGCATGTTACATTCAATGCAATGATCGTACCATGAAAGTGAATACCAATACCCTCGCACTTGCCTGCGCTTACCCTCCCTTCTCTGTATATATAAAAGGCATACTGAGAGTTCTAAAGACATACAGGCAATATCACCCTGACAGTATCAACACAATTATCGCTCGGATAGCGATGGAGATTGTGTATTTGGTAGCTAGGCCTCAGTTCAGGAAGAGGAGCAGCTCGGATTCGAGGGGAGGACGAGAAAATGTATGGTAGAGAATATATTATGGAATTAATGGCAGTGATAACGGTGTCGGCGATGATTGTGGGAATTCGACAGTGAGATTTATAAGCGACAACGGCTATTCAATAGCTTAACCCACACTGTCTGGGTCTCTCTCTTAGGAGTCCATCAAAAAACGTACTTGGAACTGAAGTCTGGAGATCCTCTTAGTCTCCAAGTTATACTTTTGGTCTGTGTGTTGTTTCAGTGCAGGACCAAGAACTGGGTGTTTATATACTCTTCTCTCTCCCTCTTCCCTTCTCACCCGGCATCAATTCATTCACCATCTCTCTTTCCGCCTACTCTATTCACCATCTTCTACAAAACGCCCACTCTCTTCTGATACGAATGATGTGCAGAAGAGAAGGGAGAAGCAATTCACCCCCTCACTCGATTGCGCTACATGTACGTATGCATAGTACATAAACCCTCAACACTTCCTCTCCCATCCATTTCTCACCCCCAGAAACAAACTGGATACGCAGCAGTTGTTCCATGGCGCTCTACTGACACTGTGATTTAATCCAAGCTTACATTATTCGTCGTTGACGTAATTGTCAGACTCGTAGTTTGTGATCTAAATGAGGTGATGGCGAAACTCGAGTAAGTATGGGGATCTGGGAGACGTGGGAAGTTGTTTATTGGATTCATGATTTATGTTGCCAGTGATATAAAGTATGTACGGTAGTCGTAAAAGCAGTACCAGTGCTGCTGTCATTTGTGACTATTCTAAGTGACGGATTGCTATATATCGCAACTCATCTCATCTGCGTCATCTCATCATTAGATCTCGCTAAATAGGGGCTGATGAAACGGGATACACTAAGCTCGCCGAAGTAACCACCCTGACTAATAACAAGTGTTCCAGCTCGAGAATAGCATTTATTTTTATATCATCAGATCAGTCAAGGAATCAAGACACGGAGAATGAACCATGGGATATTCTTACGCGACCTCCTCATCTCCTCATCCTAAGGTGCGAGAACGAGTACGAGATCATTAACAGAATAACGTCAAATTTAAGTCTTATATCGAGTAAAGCTAAGAAGAATTGAAGACAAGTGACTCTCATAACAATGGCATTGCAGAATAATATTGATCTAACATTTATATATTCATCTAACTAACTAATCAGCCCAGTAATTGTAATGGTATCTCCTCCGCAGGCAGTAAGTGCCTTTCCTCGTCTATCCATCATCGATGTATATCCTGAATTCCAAATCAGTATCCGAATTGAGCTCTATATCGTATGAAATCGATCGAGCGTGTGGTGTATCATTTAGTAAAACCAAAGAAATAAAAACCAAACGCAGCATTCTTCCTGTCCATTTCGAACACCACCACACCTTCTATTCAAATCACAGCCGGTCAACACCCAATTGCTCAGACAAACAAAAGAAAAGAACAAAAATAAACTCCCAACCCTTTCTACCACATCAGCAACACCCCCTGCTCACTCATCTTCTACTCGGCTTGAAAACCCCCATCTCCACATCTCCCCCACTACTCAACATACTCTCCGCACCACTCTTAACCCTCTCATGACCGGCGCTCTTATCGCCCCTCAACTTAAAGTTCAACTCATTCCAAGCTCCCTTAAACGCAACTCCCGGATGGAATATCGTCAAAGCCAACGTAGCAAGCACAATCATAACTCCCTCTAGCACCATAAACTCCTCCTCATGGCTCACAAACAGCGTGCCGTTGAAGCCGCCCGAAAGCTCGATACATCTGTACGTAGACCTGACAAAGATAGTCGTAGTAGCGAGCGCCAAACCAGCCATAAACGCCTTAAAAAAGGAAGAGTTCACAAGACTAAGGTAGATAGGATTCCACATGCCCTTTGCCTTCCTCACCCGCAGCGCAAACTCAGAGCAAGCGAGAACAAAAAGGATGATAGAAAAGACCTGGAAGCCCAGACCCGCCAACATGATGTTTTTCCCCGTGTCGCTGTCCTCATGGGTGTTGGCCGTGGAAGCGATGGCGCCGCCAGCGGCTTGCAGGATCAGGGAGATGATGTCGCAGGTGCAGAAGACGATGGTGTAGGTGCCGGGTTTGAAGCGGGAGAGTTCCGGCCCGTAGACGATGACGATGCGCGAGAGACAGAGGTAGATGGCGGCGGTGAGGAAGGCGGGCGCGATGGTCAGGCAGATGAGGTACATGAGGAAGTAGTTGTTGTCGAAGGGGTTGTCATGGATGAGGATGCGGGCTATGTAGCCGATGACTTCGAGGAGCTGGGGGGTGGAATGGTCAGCTTGAGTGGTGGAGGAGGGGAGGGGGTGGTGGGGGAAGTTGAGAAAGAAAGCATGCTATGTAATGCCAAAGTAACAAAGAGCAGGAGTAACATACCAATCCAAATAACATAGCAACCATATAACCCCAAGTTTTGTGTTTGATCCCAAGAAATATCTGAGCAAGAATCGCTATCCCGAAGATCCCAGCATAAATACCATTTCCAGCAACAGTTGGACGATATTCAAAGCTCGACATCGTCAAGTCGCAAGTCTGTAGTGTACAGTTATGCGGATACATAATCAGACTCAAATTCCCTATGAAGCTTCCATTGGGAAATTGATGTGTGAGACCCCCCTCGTACGTCCCATTGAGGATAGTAGCCGACATTTTGTGATAGGCTATGGAGGAATTTGAACGGCGAGCGGAAAGTGGAACTACCCAGTGCTAGAAAAGACAGACAGACGGCGGAGTGATGTAGAAAATTAAGAAAAAAAAAGAAAGGCTTCAAGAGTAGAAAGAGAAGCTGAATTGAGTGATGATTGAAATCTGATAGTTCATCCGATGGGAAATCCCACTTACCTATATATTTTTCATTCTCCCGTAATATTGCTGAAAGCGGGCAGTGCATATTGTATGGAATTCGTAGGGGTCGGTATCACGGACTCAAAACCGTAGCGATGATTGCGACGACACGCAATCGATCACGGTCCAACCAATGGCCGGTTTATTGTTGATTAGTCGTCAATTACCTCAGCGAGCGTCCGGAGCTGATTGGACCACTCGCAACTTAACGACAGAAAGGAATACGATCCTGGAGCGTTACCGACCCAACGTTTGTCCAAGCCTCGTGGGGAATGCATGAGCCATGCCAACCGCAAGGCAGAAGTAAGCTCGTCAAAGCAGAGCAGATCAATTTGACATAAAAACGAATGGATCTCAGGCACCACGTTTTGCAATCTGAATGGATTGCGACCGGGATAACGTTTCTGGATCTGGATATGAATGGTTGATAATAGCTAAGAATAAAGCAGTCTCGCTCCACATATAAGGTTAATCTTAACCTTAAGGGAACCATTGTACGACAGTATTGTGGCACAGAAACAACAACACACTGGCAAGGCGCATTGCTGTCTTTGCATTGATCACAATTATCTTCGTCTTGTCTTTTCTATTAGCAGATAAAGAGGCATACTGATGCTTTATCTTCATATCGGAGTTGCTGGAAGCTAGATGTGGAAAAGTGGAGGACGGACAATTTTTCTGGTCCGAGTTTCCTAGAACTAAGGTTAACAGTAACACTAATAATGTTGTAGATGATGGAGAAGCACGACTATTTTCGTGTCTTGGCACTGTTTGGTTATTAATAACTGGGGTATACTATAGTCTTTATTAAGTGCCGCCTGTCAAGATATAACAGCGAGATTAGATATTGCATCGTTTGATGCCAGAAGAATCGGTGTCAGACTTGGCCGGGTTTGGGATATTCCTTGATGAAAAGACAAACGCAAGTGCGACATTTCAAAACACGGCGGAATTGAGAGGAATAATCACGGGACCTGGCTGGACTTTACGGAAGAAGTTCGTTGGAGCTGTAAGACTATAACATAAGCACAAGATCTCACGTGCTATTCACGTGCAGGAGACAAATTGCCCCTTTACACTTGTAGTGGCTCCAGCTTGAGAAGGTCTCAAAATGAATTTTGCTCTATCGCGCCCAATATTATACTCTCACATCCTTCACGGATAATAGACGGGAGGTATTCGTCTATCAATCTGACCAACTCTTTCAGGATGACCTAACACAGCCACGTGCGCTCAGAGACCTTGAAGACGAGTGAGCTGGTTCGCGATATAATTAACGGACCTCAATCTTTTATAGCGACAAACACCAATTAAAATGAATTCTCTGTTGTTGTTCGAAAAACAGTCATGTAATCACATGACTTTCTTTAGTAATCCAGCTGAAACCGTGATACCTCAAAATACTCGTAGCTGAAATCGCGCTGACCCGGGCTGCTCATGCTCAACTCCATTTTTGTATCGCATCCTTATTACCCGCGTACTGGTCAGTCAAACCCCTTAACACGATCTTGACATAGCACAAAACATGAGCAAAGTGACAGATTTGTAACGCTGGTCTGCTCTTCTCATCTCGCTACGGTCACACACATCATTTGCGACCGAGCTCGACCACCGTTTCTTGCTCGTAGAAGAATATACAAGCGTCATGATCCGCCTGCTAAAGCGCCTACCGAACGGCGACTTTGCGCTGGATTCTTTTGACGATAAAAACTTTCCTCCGTATGCTATCCTATCACATACCTGGACTGAAGACGAAGTCACATATGACGAGTTACTTGCTAGCACAGGCAAGCACAAGGCTGGCTACGCTAAAATCTGCTTCTGTGGAGAAAGAGCTGCCCATGATAACCTCCAGTATTTCTGGGTCGATACTTGTTGCATCAATAAATCTATCCCCCAAGAGCACCAGACGGCTATCAACTCTATGTTCGGCTGGTATAAGCGCGCAACCAAGTGCTATGTATACCTGTCAGATGTGCAGGTCACAGATAAAACTATTGATATTCAGGCATTCCGGACATTGGGGGAGCCTGCCTTTCGACAGAGCCGATGGTTCAAGCGAGGTTGGACGCTGCAAGAGCTCCTAGCACCGGCAAGCGTTGAGTTCTTCTCTAAAGATGGGAAGCTGCTAGGTAGCAAAGTCTCTCTAAAGCAGGAGATCCATGAGATCACTAAAGTGCCCATCAATGCTCTTGACGGTCAGCAACCTCTCTATAAGTTTAGCGTACCTGAACGTATGAGATGGGCGGTCGGACGTACGACAACATATAAGGAGGACAAAGTATACTGCCTGTTGGGAATCTTTGGAGTATTCCTGCCACTTATTTACGGAGAAGGAGAAACGAACGCGGTTCTGCGGCTAAGAGAGGAGATACAGAGGCGGCAGGAAGGGCGAGGCATAGAAAGCTTGCAAGACTTGACTGGTACGTTCTCAGGCGAGCATGATAGCATTAGTCCGTACCATTTTTATTCAGCTAATAATGTTCAGTTTTCTCACCATTGCCGTTTCCAAGGAACGAATTCTTTACTGGACGAGATGAGCAGCTACAAGCTCTCGAAAAATTCCTCCTCTCTCCTGGCCACAGACGTATGACAATATATGGACTGGGGGGATGTGGAAAGTCAGCACTTACGCTTGAGGCTGCATACCGCGCTCAATATGCTAGATATCTGGTTCTTTGGGTACCTGCTATCAGTCAAAAGAGCTTCGAGCTTGCATATCAGGAAATTGGAATCAACCTTTGTGTACCAGGAATTACCAACGACGATGCGGATGTTATGCGGCTAGTCAAAGAGGCATTAAATTCCGACATTGGGCGCAACTGGCTGATGATAGTCGACAATGCTGATGACCCTGAAGTCCTTCTGAGCGGCACGGGCCGTAACCAGAGATCGCCCGGACTGTTCAATTATCTCCCACACAGCAGTAGTGGCAAGATTCTCTTTACTTCACGAAGTAGAAAATTCGCCGAAGATCTAACTCCAGGCAGTGTCTTAGAGCTTACTGATCTTGGCCAAGCTGAAGCTAGGCAACTCACATTCGCTCGGTATCTCGAGAAGCTCAGAAAAATCCTTGGGCCCATAAATAATACTGGGGATGTCAGATTCTTTGCCGATTTGAATGATCTTTGTGTCATTCTTGACGATCAAATTGAGTTGTTTCTAACCGTGACTGGGTCGTCCCTCCTGGATGCGTTTGCAAATACAGCGGCCTGCTATATCAGTTGGCGTTGGGGCCAAAGAGGGATGGATATCCTGAACTGGTTGTCACAGTTCTTACTGGCTGCTCGACAGCCAAGGTCGAGTACGTGTGAGTGCTCGCTTTATTTCTAAGTGGCATGGTGATTAATTTCTAACAGTAAAGATAGCCCATCCATTGCGTATACATGGGGAAGATAAGGACACCGAACCGCTATGTATTGAACTTCAGGGCCAGCTTAACGACAAGTCCCCTGAATCTTTGTCCAAATGCAATGTTGCGATCCGAATTCAATGGATCCAGGGTAGAGTGGAAGACTACTACGCTCTAGTTGCAGATATCGCATCACAATTGTCGTGGATTGTGGCAGCTTTCAAGGAACCTCCGCAAGACCGTCTGTCATTCTCCAGAGCTAAGATTGAAAAGATACGGGACCCCTTCCAGAACGATGAAGATCGTTGTTCAAATTTCCTGATTGTGCACGAAGATGCTCTGGACCAACGTTTGGAAGAAGAAAATGGCTCATGTTGGCACCAAATTTTCGAAGGGTTGAATGTTGCAGTTGGGTTCCCTATTCCCCATCGTCCAGGTAGAATGCGTGGTGTGGAACTGCCATTCTCTCTGATGACTACATTCGCTGGCGTTGGTTACCCCGTTGCATACGAGCGCGGTTTTGTCCTCAAAGGGCGCAAAAATGCATTATTCCCGGTCCAGACCGAGCCAGATTCAGGTACCATTGGTGAAGCTTCCGCTATACAATGGCACCTCTTTAGAAGCAAAATGCCTCGGCTTTATATGGAAGAAGCAAAAGACAGAGAACCAAGCACTTTACCTATCAAAACAGATATATCTCCGACAAAAGTTCTCGATGAGGTTAAGAAACCGAAACGGCACTTCCTCGGTTTATATCTAGACGCCGTGGTTTGCACCGGCACTGACCGTACCCGAGCTGATGTAGAAACTGCCTGTAGCCACAAATATGTGGAATTGAAAGAGCTACGCTGGCCTATAGAATGGAGCAGAATTGTCAATATCAGTGTCGGTGGGGGCGGAGGGGGGGTTACAGGTGGCTTCGGGACAGGCTTCCGCTGGCGAAACCTGACAGAACGGCAGATGCATTACAATCATAACCCGAACCTTGAGCAATATCTCCTCGACACAAGCACCAATTTTACCTTACTCTACAATATCCAAACCAGGGTTGCATGGATGTTACCGCAGATATGCGTGGTGATGCACTTATTGCAAGCATGGGCTAAAAGGAATCACCCAGGAGCCAAGATCGTCTACCCAGACTTGAAAGATATGGAGCTAGCCAGCTTAAAACGTATCTTCGAAGTCTTCCGGACACAGGAGGCAGCAACTGTGGCTCAGATTGACTTGGAACATAACTTCAAGGAGTTTTCCAACCTGCTCTCTCAGTTGCAGGACAATCCGCTCTTGAAACCGGCGAAGAGGAATCTAGGGAGACAAAGACGGTTGACTGGCGTGGATTTCTTCAATCTGGCAACCAAGTCCGAAATTTACGATATCCTAAGCGTAGGTATCAAGTTCCAATCCAGCGGCAACTGGCCAATGGTGCTGAACTGCAATTGGAAGGACTGGAAGTTGAAACCCCACCCCTACAGGGTCGTGACTCTGTTTTGCGCCAACGTCGACCCACAGCCGATCTTGCCCCAACACCCGGTTTGCAGCACATGGGTCCCACCGCCTACAGATCAGGATTATTTAGTCACGACCATATACTGCCTCAAGAAGCTGGCCGACAGTTACGGAGGGGATCCGGTTAAGCTCTCCCGTAAGCATGTCTGGGAACGTGGCACATACGGCCCATATGACCGTTGTCAGGGTCGTAGTAGTAACCGGCTGCAAAATATTGTTGAAGGAAATGGGACACGAGATAAAAGCATGAAGGATGTGCTTCAGATTGCTTCTGTTCACGCGGCCATTGTTTTCGGGGGTGAACTTGACGCGAATTCCCAGTGTCAGTGCAGCTGTGCTGAACCACAGCAAGAGCCGGTACCACCACTCCAACCAGCCACGGAGCCACGACAACCGGTATTGCTAGCACCTGCACCAGGTCAGCAACAGCCGGGACTGTCATCATCACAGCGGCGGCCACCACCACCACCACCGCCGTCACGGCGGCGTCAACAACCATCACAGGTCCAGGCGGTGCCGGGCCAGTTGCGATCTCGAGCCAGTTGCGCGACCTCGGCTTCTGGTACCCAGGCCCAGGTACCGCTTCAGCTCCCTCCAAGAGAAATCATTCTTCCTTTTCGGAACCCTTTAAAGATTTCAGATATCTTAATTATAAATTCTCTTATTTTATTTTTAACAATTTTTTTATTTTTATTATCTTTTGTTATTGGAATATATAGTTATCTTTTATAATTAACTATTATATAATAAAGATTAATCTAGAAAGAGTTTAATTTTATATTATAAATATATTCTCAATATATTAAATATAGTTTCTCTCATTAACTTTAATATAACTTTTATAATTTTTAACTTCTACTTTTTTGAATTTATAATAGTACGTCGATGCCAGATTAAGCATACTACCGAGCGTAGACACATGCTCCGGTCCTGGTACTCTCTTGCGGATCTCGATCACTTGTACCTGCAGCTCTTGAGCCTCATCCCATCGGCCCTGTTTCCTATACTTCAATGCCAGGTTGCCTATACTGATCAGTGTATCTGGATGCTCCAGCCCACTGGTTCTCTTGCTAGTCTCCATTACTTGCAACTGCAGTATTTCAGTCTTACACCATCGACCTTGGTCCCTGTATGTGGATGCTAAGTTGTTCATGCTTGTCAGCGTGGAATGCTGCTCTTCCCCAAGTACCTTCGTATACCCCATCAGCGTCTGTTTGTACATCGCTTCTGCCTCACCGTACCTGCCTTGCCGGCTCAGCGCATGCGCTATGTTGTTCATAAGCATGAGCGTGTCGCGATGGTTCTTCGGAAGCACTTTCTTTCTCACCACTAGCGCTTGCCTGTATATCAATTCTGCCGCTTCATACTCCCCTTGCTGACCAAGTGCTACTCCCACTTCATTCATGCTCGCTAGCGTCAGGGGATCCTCTTTCCCTAAAGTCTTTTCCCTAACTGAAAAGACACGTCGATGCGTCTCTTCTGCTGCACGGTATTGACCTAAGGTTGCTCGACATTGCCCAACCCGATCGAGGAGCAGAGCCATTGCTAATTCATCTACACCATCTAGTGCAGCCACATGGATTGCGTGAGGAAGATACCTCGTCCATATCTCCTCATTCTCGTGTCCGCCATAAGGTATTAGTTCTTTGAGCCGGGATATCACTTTATCCACGCAGGCTGCCCATTCGCCTCGTTTCTTCAGCCACAATATCAATGCCATATGCACAAGTTGGTGCATATCGAAGACTTTCTCCTTCTGGGACTGTTGCATGTCCACTTGGTGCTCAACTATAAAGGCTTATCCTTTTAGCGTTCCAATTGCTTTGATTGTCTGGATCAAAGAACTACTAGGAGGTAATAGCGACCGGGGAATCTTGATGTTATTGATGCACGCCATAAATGAAAGATACTCTGCAGCAAGTGGATCTTGACTCTGTATGTGATCGAATGAGATATGCCATGTTTTAGCAATTGTGCTGTCCAACTCTCGATCTCTAGTGGGATCTTCAAAATGATCGCAAAAAACCTCCGCGCCAGTGTCTGATTGTTGGAGTAATGAGATGTATTCAGCCACTGTTATCCCGGTCTTGTTAATGAAGGCGCACGCCTGTGTAATAGCGAGCGGTAGATATGTGAGTAGTGCCAATGGTTTGTTAACATCCTCCTTTTCATTAGGTGACGACTGCTTCGTTATCCGCCGCACTAGTAGCTTCACCCGTCTCTGCAGCTGTTCATCCACCCAAATCAACACCCGCTTCATCTTGTCAGGATTTGGAATAAGCTTTTCCTAGATCCCTTTTCATATTCAGTTCTACTTCACCTGCAGTATGGGAGGAATGTGTCGATTCGATATTTTGGGAAAAGGTTGTATCTCCTACAGATGTGGTCGTTGCAGTTTTGTCCAGATCAGCAGCTCCTGCAGCCTGGGCCATGCGAGCAACCTCAGCAGCCCGATTGAGGTCTTCTACCGCACTAGTCAGCTTATATCGCTCGCCGAGTAGGTTTTCAAGATTTCTCAAGCAAGTAGCCTGGTCAGGGCGGTCTTGAGGTGTAGTATTTATTGCTATATCCAAAACCTGGATACCATAGTTGAGATCATCTACCGAGTCGGTCTGCGCAAATCGTATACCGAGCCAGCTTCCAAGGCTATTTAACCAGTGAGCTCGATTAGAGTCGTCTCGAGGTTTAATATCTAATACTGTTCTTGCAGCCTCAATAGCACGGTCAAGCTCATGTAGCGAACCAGTCCGTTCGACTCGCCTCCCAAGCCAGTTTCTAACGTTGCTTAATAGACTAGATTGACCGGGATGGTCTTGAGAAATAACATCCACTACCATGCTCGCAACCTGGACAGCACGGTTCAGATCTGCTATTATTCCCTGTACCTTAAACCGATTACCGAGTCTGATCGCCAAGTTGCCCAACCATTCAGCCCGATTATGATGATCAGGCAGAATATTAGCTAGAGCCTCTTCGGTGACTTCTATAGCACGGTTGAGGTCGTCAATTGCCCTAACTATATGCCCACCTTCAAATAATGACCTTTTGGTCAAGTCCGATTAGTCAACCGCCGGTCCCATTCGTACTTCAGGTAATATTGACCAATGGGACGGTCCCATTCATCAATATTGATGGGTGGGACTGAAGTACTAATGGGGCGGATCAGATCAGACAAACATACTTACGCCTCAGAAACTGTGCCTCACCGATCCCATGTCCCATCTTATCTGCAGGATCTTAGTTCCATGGTAAATATTTGATCTGGTAGACAAGAATGGCGGCACAGTCATCTTGCGATATCGTGTACCCCTATATCCGCTTGTTTCTATAGGAACAATCAAATCGCAGCTTCTCCATTTATGACGTACTGTAACATTATTGCTGTAGGGCTGGGGCGCGATTCCTTCGACATCGTTAGCCTTAAATGATTGTGTGGCGTATCTACCTCGTCGCAAAATTTGCCTAGTTCCATGAGGATACAACGTCAAAAATTTTGAGCGGATATATCTGTTGATAAGGTTACCACTAATAAACGATGTGAAGTGCGCTGCGGAGTAAAAGCTCCACTGCTGGCTCTAATATTTTGCGCTTGCAATAATTATGCTTATCCCCGCATCGGGAGATGCGGCGGACAGTGGACAAGTAAACAGGGCTCATTTGCGATGGAATAGAAAGTTTTATGTCGCAATGATAGCTACGCAAGCGGACAAGCAGTGTTAGCTTCGTCAGTCGTATGATTAAAGTAGGATGCGCATGCATATGGAGGTAAACTTATAGGGCATACGCGCTAGAAGATGTCGAAACGCCAATTTGGCCGTTTCCACTCCTGAATCCTACAGCCTTGTAGCAGTAACTTCGTACGAGGTCACTGGGCCCAATTTCCCAAATAACGTGCTTACAACTAGATCCGGGCCGCACCATCGGGTTCAAGAGAGAACCTTTCTTCGAATTATAACCTTCTGTATAATACAGCGGGCAGGCTCTAGCTGCCCACTCGCCCCCTGCTAACGAACTGTTGTAGATCCGATGATATACCGGCAGAGGGTGGATATGTACGAGTATGAAACATTGTTGTTGGGCCTATCGTGTTGATAGCAACACAAGTACTTAATCATTTTGTAAGATCAAGACCATGTTCGAACCAACCTTGACTGATATTATATTCGCAAACACCGAGCACTTCGATTACTCTAGAAAGCCGCTTGTTTAGTTGTTTGATTTGTTTGATGATCTTTCTGCGCTATTTTCAAATAGATTCTCTATAAGTGAAGCAGTATAGATTCGTAATCCTCACGAAAAGGTTAAGATACCGGACTCTTTCAGTATTTCCACAACGAATATTGAAACTAGAAATTAAGATTTGAATCTGAATTTAAAGTCGGTATTTGATTATATATTTCGAGACTCCCGGTTGGGATTCTTCGAACTTATACCAATAGCCAACTTGAGTAATAGCAATCATATATGTTTCCCGGATTTGATGTTTTGGAAGTTGTGACGATTCGACCGTAGGACAGATTTTGCGCCGTATATCCCGCAGTTTCGACTATGATTGCTCATCTAAATACGAGCGGTGACATCCAGCAATATGCAATCACCAAAACAGTTGACAGAAGGCATCCAATCAAGCGAATCTCACCCATCGGGGAGATCCCTGCTAGTGTGAGAGGTCAAACTGCTAGTGCGGATTGTTAGTCAGTGGGAGAGTACATATCACACTAAACATATATATTCTTCAAATCCAATTTGGAGGTACTTTGTCGGCAATCAAATCAATGTTGAGAACAATTTTGATACTCCAGTAGGTTAAGTTATATAGTATTGGAAACTTTTATTAAAAGCATAAGTCCTATATTAAATCTATTTCTCTCTAGTAACGAATGAAGATTTTGCCGGTGTAGTGGAAGCTCCTTTACTGTAGGCCTTCAGAGGAAGAAGTACTCCCATTGCAAGGAGACTCTTAATGTCGCATTGTGATGGACTTTCTCACAAGGGTGTCAAGCCGCAAGCAGGTCATAATTATGGGTATAAAAACAGCTCCCGTCCCAGCTCTATGAATCGATAATTCTCTTCTCACCAATTTCTCCAAGAAGCTCTCTCTAAATTGTTCTGACGTCGAAGTTTCTCGTCTATTCCGGGAAGTCTTATATCTTTCACTTGCTCCCATTCACTATTTCAATCTTGATTATGTCGAGCATATCTAAGATCCCGCAACCGTCCAACGCAGCCGTGAAAGGCATTATGCTTTCTGAGTAAGTTATCTTGGTTTTGTATCTTTATGGTGTTCTTTTAGTTGTAACCTATCTTCTTATATTACCTTTTCACTTATTCCTCAAACCTTCGTATCTCATTCTCACCTCATTCTTTATCACTTGTCCAGCTTTATAACTTAGTCTTTTCTCCCTCTTTAATACTTTATCATTCATTCATAGTACAGATACTATATTGTCAACAACAGACTAACCTTGACCTTTCGATCGTATAGCTCGAGAAGCACTTCGCTATCTACCACCACCACCAAGCAATCCTCAGCTGCGACCAAGCATAGACTCTCGGCCGAGCGTATTCAAAGCTACCCCAGTGATTCATATTGTACTACACCCTATGCATCGCTCAACATACAATCGATTTCTGCTACAACTCCCAACTCCAGCCTAACCTATACCGCTGATACTCCCCCATACAATACCTCCTCATCTGCCGCTACAATATATACAAACTACTCCGTCACCCATCCCGCCTGTCTTCAATCCACCACTTACACAACTCAGCCTGGCTCTACCTCCTCCGCTACACATCCTATCCACCCTTACCAGACTACCTCAATTGCCTCCACAGACCAGCCCAACTATACCCCTCCTCACCTGTCCACCTACCCACCTTCCATCGTCCACGCTTTCAACAACATGCGTAGCAAACTTTACGACTTTGACGAGGCGTTCAATAACCACGACCAACATTAAACTTCATCATTATATAACCATACTGGCGGCGTATAAGAATAAATCATGCGAGCTTGTTCACTACCTCACATAAGGAGATAGAGTTAGGGAAAACGGAAGGACATAGGTTAAGATAAGAAAGGAAAGGTAAGGTATTAACGAGTGATGACTTTTCGGTTTGGAACTTGGAATGAGATGGATGGATGGATGGATGGATGAATTCTCGATTACCCTTTATGAAATGAAGTAACGATTAACGAAACGACTCGACGATAGAGGAAAGTAGGGCTCTGCACTTAGAGAGAAATAATAAAAGGTTTACTTTCACACATCATGACATTTGGTACCACCGTTCAACGCGACTCGAACAGTGATGTACTTTCATGTTACATGGCATCCATGACCGTTGCTGTGCACTTACTGCAGTAGTTGAAAGCCAGATTAGTATTAGCGCCTGATGCTTCGCATGTGGTTGCATCGTGGGGAGACGGGATATCACGTGAGGATCAATGGTATAGGCCTATTTCCTTAGGGACATCGAGAGCGCCGCGCCACAATGGGCCGCAAGCCTAAGAGAGATCATCGGCGCCCTCATGGGCCAGGGCATAATACATATCCCCAAAGAGCACCCCACGCGGAATGAAGACCCTTGCGTACTCTAGCAGAAGATATGCCATATTGTGGGAGACAAGACCATAAAGGACATATAATCTACTACCACCGGCTTCGCGATTATGGCGCATACGCCGGCACAGGCTGCCTTAATTATAACACGCAACCAGGACATTGCCACGACCATCGGCTCGGCTATAATTGAACGACAAGAGAAATGGGATGGGCCGTGGGCCCAGTAACCAAAACACTCCGCACGCTCGACAACCTCGTCGATCCAGTTGCAGGCGGCCTACTACTGATAGAGCACCAACATTATTCCGACGGCACAGTCTATCGGCAGTAACAACTTCTTGCAGTTAGTATTGATGGGCATGATAGACACCGCACCTGGCTGACGTAAACTCACGGGCCCTAGAAGTATCGGGGAATTCGAGAGCGACTATGCACTGTGAAAAGTTTGTCATGCTGTGTTTGTGTACCGACCAGAAAGCGTAGGGCAGACGGCAGACGACCTCAGAATTGCTCATAAAAGCTCATTATCGGTAACCCCGTCAAGCGTCTCAAATCGTCGTCATTCACCGCTTATCGTTCCAAGGAAGGGAAGGTCGGAAGCTCTCACGTGACACAAAATCGTCCTAACCCAGAAATGATTAGTGGCCGGCATCGCAATGCGCGCGAGGGCTCTTTCCCAGCTCTATCTAGCTCTTCCCCTCATAACGCCTGTGAAAATTTGGAGATTGAGGCAACCAGGCAGCCAATCAGGCACGCTTTTTGTGAAAATCCTTGATATCGGCATCGGCAGAACATTTGTGCTGCATATCCCCAGTGCCCCACACTGGAAGTCCATGTCCATCCTCACCAAAGACATCAGAGTCATAGTCGAGATTTTTTTCTTTCCTTTTTCTGTTACTCACTCATACTTATACTCTCTACTCTGCTCTTCCATATAAATTCACCCATCTTCCTCTTCCCAACCATTGACTTGAGTAACATCAATTCAATCCACCTCACTGCTCTATCCCTTCATCTCCACCTTCAAAGAATTAAGAATTCGAGTTTCAGTACGGTAAATAGAAATCCTGCGTCTCTCAATTCCTAATTCTTTCACCTCCAACTACCTCCCTCCCACAACCACAATCACATCTACCAACCACCAACTTCAATTATCACAACTACGACAGCGACCACCCCATCAATCCATCTGCACCCAGTTCTACGAGATCTTCGATATCAATTCAATCATCTAACTCAAAATGTGTCCCTCCTGCGAACCTGAACAAACCACTTCCACCGGAAGCAATGGTCACTCCAATGGATCTGCCAACGGGTCTTCCAACGGATCAAATGGCTGTGCGCAAAACCCAACTCTTCCCCATCTTTGTGACAATGACTAACACCTTCAATTGCAGCTCACCCAGGATATACTGGTATCGAGACCAAGAAGAACCCTCACCCTCCGCAAAGATCGAACCCTTACCAACCAGTCGGTGACTTCTTGAGCAACATTTCCAGCTTCAAGATCATTGAAAGTACCCTGAGAGAAGGTGAACAATTCGCCAATGCTTTCTTTGATACCGAGAAGAAGATTGAGATTGCCAAGGCATTGGATGATTTCGGTGTAGACTACGTGAGTCATCTAGGAAGAGATGTCCAGAACAAGGGAACATTATACTGATAAGAGCTTTGCAGATTGAATTGACTTCCCCAGCGGCTTCTGAGCAATCAAGAGCTGATTGTGAGGCCATCTGCAAGTTGGGATTGAAGGCTAAGGTCAGTGTTGTCGACTTACCCTCAATTGACCCACTTTCTAACATCAAGTAGATTCTTACTCACATCAGATGTCATATGGACGATGCAAGAATTGCTGTACAAACTGGTGTCGATGGAGTGTAAGTTTTCTCGATTTACGAAGTTTGCGAAATTTTTCTGACATGGTTCAGTGACGTCGTCATCGGCACTTCATCTTATCTTATGGAACATTCCCACGGCAAGGATATGACCTACATCAAGAACACCGCAATTGAGGTTATCGAATACGTCAAGTCCCACAACATCGAGATCCGTTTCTCCAGTGAAGATTCCTTCCGATCAAACCTCGTCGATCTTCTATCCATTTACTCGACTGTCGACAAGATTGGTGTCAACCGTGTCGGTATCGCAGATACTGTCGGATGTGCCTCCCCAAGACAAGTTTACGATTTGATCCGAACTCTCCGTGGTGTCGTTAGCTGTGACATTGAGACTCATTTCCACAATGACACTGGATGCGCAATTGCGAACGCATACTGTGCTCTCGAGGCCGGTGCTACGCATATCGACACTTCCGTTCTGGGTATTGGTGAGAGAAACGGTATCACTCCTCTTGGAGGGCTGATGGCTCGTATGATTGTTGCGGACCGCGAATATGTCATGAACAAGTACAAGCTTCACAAGCTCAAGGATATTGAGGATTTGGTCGCACAAGCTGTTGAAGTTAACATTCCATTGTGAGTCACTTGATACGGGTTTTAAGACGCAGCACTAATATTTATAGCAACAACTACATCACTGGTTTCAGTGCTTTCACCCACAAGGCCGGTATTCACGCCAAGGCCATCCTCAACAACCCATCCACCTACGAAATCATCAACCCCGCCGATTTCGGTATGACCAGATACGTCCACTTCGCATCAAGACTTACTGGCTGGAATGCCATCAAGTCTCGTGCTAACCAATTGAACATCGAAATGACCGATGAGCAATACAAGGAATGTACCGCCAAGATTAAGGCATTGGCTGATATCCGCTCCATCGCTGTCGATGATGCCGACTCCATCATTCGCGCTTTCCACCGTGGTACCAAGCTTGGCAAGAGTGTCGAACTTCTACCAAATATGACGGAAAAGGAGAAGGAGCTTTTGGCTCAGAAGGAAGCTGAGATTGCTGTCCCAGAGAAGAGAGCTTTGGATGAAGCAGTTGAATCTCAAGCCAAGAAGGCTCGAAATGGAAATGGAGTTGCTGCATAGAAATGTGCAGTTTCATCTTCTGCTAGCTTCGGAGTGTGACAATCACTGTCTTGGTGGTAGAGTGGGAAAAGTTTACTATCTAAAAAGTGGCTTTGGCAAACTTCTGCTATCTTTTCTTTTTTCCTTGAGCCATTTCATCTTCACAGGAGGGCGTCTTTTGCTTATACTGAGCAGGGATAAAAAGTATATTGGAGAGAGTATGTACATAGACATGGATTTCAACAAAAAAAGTTGATGATGATGGTATGAGGGTTGATAGGGAAGGAATGGCTGGTAGACTCAAAAGGGGAGGCTAGCTGAAAAGCATTAAAATCACAAAATTCAAAGTTATGATCATAGTTCTTTATTGTCTGGCTATGTCGGCGGTTTGAGGGGCTATGCTATGTTATGCCTACTGTCTACTGGTATCAAACGCCATCCATACAGCGACTAACTAACTAATGGATGTATACTGTCCATATTTCCACCAGCTCTATCTCCTATCCCTTCACCACATGTATATATAACCTCAAAACCTACATCCCTCTATCCGTTTCATCTGTCTATTCTATCCATCCATTCATCCCTATCTACCCCTAGCCTGAGCGATTCACTATAGCTATCCCTCTTATCCATCCCTCCGATTCCTCCGTTATACACCCCTCCTATCCGTCCATCCCATCCCGCCTATTCCATCCTATTCATATACTCGTCCACTTCTTCTATCCATCCATCCATAATCCATCCATCCATCCATCATACCCCCTTCCTTCCTATGCCTCCACTGCATCCGCCTCGCCTCTCCTGTGGCATATCCACCAACACCGTCGTCCAGATCCCAGATCCCAGATTCCAGATCCGGTTCCGTGCTCTGTATTCGCATTCCACATCACGTACTGTACTTATTTCACTTCGCTTCGCTTCGCTGCCGTGCCGTGCCGCTCCATCCTATCCCATCCCATCTATCCCGCAGATCCCTCTCCCCGGCTTCACTTGGTTTCTTCATATCATATCATACCAGTCAATCATCTCATCGCATCGTATCGCATCATACCGCTGGCACACCTTATACGCATGTCAAGCTCGGATAATTCCTCGCGCTTAATAGGCATCCGAAGATATATATTCTATTTGCACCGCACTCTCTGCAAAACCCAGCATAATATTCCACAGCACTGCATAGCGCTGCAGAGCATAGTATTTAACTGCACCGAATTCCCCTGTATAGCAATTCAGTCCATTTACTGCACGGTATCCCATTGTACAGCAATCCATTCCATTCCAATCATTGGCAGCACAGCAATGCATAGCCTAGCACTGCACGCACAGCATTGCCTTATCCTCTCTCCATATCCTCCCTATCTGTCCATTCCATTCGATTCCATCCGTCCCGTCCTTGCTGTGCATCCATCCATATTCATCGCGTGATAGTAGTAGCGGTATCTTTAAATGCATGTCCCTCACCCAACTTCGATCGTAATCTTGATCTATTTCATCCATCCATTCAAACCATCCACCGAACGCCGAATCCCATTGCATCCCGTCCCATCCCATATATACCACAACTACACTACACCCGCGGTATCAACATAAGCTTTCTCATTCCTAGCCCAAGCATTTCCCATTCCCCCAATCAGTAACCCCCACCCCTCATACATCCCCCTCAACCATCCCCCCTCAACCCCCCCTCACCTCCCCAATCTTCCCCCTCAACACCTCATTCCCCCTCAACAACTCCTCCAACCAATCCGCCGCCATAACCAACACCGCACTCTTACTAAACCCGCCCCCTCTCAGCCCGGGCACCAACTCCCCCAAATCCTCAAACCCCTCCCTGATCAGCGTCCGCCGCTTCTGCTCGCTCTTGATATGATTTTCCCGCTTCTGATCCTCTGTTAGATTCTCCCTCGTCGCTTTCTGCGCCGCCGCCGCTGTCGTCGATTTGCGCCGCTTGTGGCCGCTTCCTCCTCCTCCATTACTAGGGCCGGATGCTGCTGCTGCTAAGGGGGAGTCGGTTTTGCTTTGGGATTTGCGTTTGCGTCGTCCGTCGGGCTTAGTTTGTGCAGCGCTTTCATCGTCCTCCTCGGCGGTTTCTTCCGAGAATTTACTCTTCCGCCGTTTGCGCGGCGGTTCGTGTGGTTCTTCTTTCACGATTGTAGAGCTCCGTCGCGATTGCACGATCGGTACGGTTCTTGTGATCGTGGGACTCGAGGGTTGTGTGTTATCTGCGCTGGAGGATTCTGTAAGTGCCGCGCCGATGAATGCATCGAGGGCTTGTATCCGTGACCGTTCGGATTCTTCGAGCTTTGCGGCATTCGGGGGTGGGATGAAGCCCTGAGGTGAGCCGAAGCCGGAATCAGAGCCCCACCGTATGTCGACTTTTTGAGGGACGGGTTTCGGTCGCATCATGCGTTCGGGGGCGGCGTGGTTTGGGCCAAACATCATCTCGGTGTAGAGTGTATCTCGCATGAAATTATCTCGCGGTCGGTCGAGCGTGGGTGCGGAGGGAGGGTAGTGTGATATCGATTGTGGTCTTATGTGGTTGTGAATATTGGTAGCATGGGTCGGTGATGTTAAATCATGATTCCCAAATAATGCTTCGCTGCCCAAGCTATGTGATCTCGCATTCGCTCCGTTTTGTAAAACCGACGCAGCAGCCATCACGTCTGCGGAAGCTATAGGAGGAGCTGCGGGAGCTGGAGGGGGCGGGGCGCTCATGTTTGAAGGCCCGCTCATGTTTGAAGGCCCGCTCATGTTTGAGTGTGGATGTAAATGCATGTCTGCGAAAGACATTCTCGATAGCTCGTTCGAAGGACCAGCATGCTGAGATTGTTGACCAAATGTTACAGAGGTTCCCATAAATGCCGGAGGTAATTCCTCCCATCCCATGCCCGGTTGTCCGCCGTCATGATTATTGGGAGCAAAGAAGTCGAAATTGAAGTGGTCGGAGCTTACTCCTTCGAAAAAGTTTTCGAGAAATTTAGATTCGCTGTCGTCGAGCAGAGACGGTCCTGGCGCAGGAGCTGTGGGAGAAGGGATTCGAAAGGTCGAGTTTGCGTCAAACGCATCTTGGATCATGAGGTTAGTACTTGTAGAACGAACTGCAGGGCGATTATGGTGGGTGGGTTGGACGGCAGAATACTCACAGCCAAATGGCATATCGAGGTTCGGTGGCTTCGACGAACCCATACTGGAACGCTGAACCACGAGCATGAGTGCCGAAGAATTTATTCAGGAAATACGTGTGTAAAGATTGCGTAGAACCATTCATTATCTTGAGGTTCAGCGTAAATAGATAGCTGTGTGACTGTGTGGTCAAGGTTACTCGGCACGAGGTGAGCACTCGTGAGGACCTCGTAATGGCATGTAAGAAGCTTGGGTCAACTTTGGGTTAGATAAAGAAATGTTGATATTTCGCGCAAACGCAAAACAAAATTGATCACAACGATGCTTGCGGGACGAGTAACATTCCTGTTGAAGCTTCTTAATCTTCCAAGACTTCCAATACTTCAAACATATCGACGTCTCCTGCAAATGGTCGTAATGGAGGGTTGTTGAGAAGCTGTGCAGATATGGCGTTGCTAAAGTGAGGCAGAGTGTGTGAGGTCCAGTGGTTCGTTTGTGTAGGTAATGGTGGGGAGGGCTCGGAAGTCTAGGCTTTTTGGTGGAGGCTGTCTTAGCGGAGGGAAAGGCCAATGCTCCTTTTGAATTTTTGGATTTGATAAAGCTTTGCGTGAGGAACAGATGTTGAGCAAATGTGTAAATTGAGTGAGATTCTCCAATATTCTCGTTCTCTTGTAATTGTTTACTTCGCATGCGTAGATGTCGTATTGTGGAAAGGGTTGATTTGTATGTTTGCATGCACTCGAGATGTATTGGTTGACGAAAAGGTGCACCAGAGTTGGATCTGCAGTAGCTCTGGTAATTGCCCTAGGCAAGGTACGGCGGCATTAGTTTCTGTGTGGGAGGACTGTATGGTGGGCAGTTGGTGGGCCGTTGGTGGGTAGTTGGAGGGTAGTTGGTGGGTAGTATCTGCTGGTATGGTGGTATGGTGCAAGCCGGTAGTCTTTCAATGCAAGCTGTGTATCGACAATCGGCCCTCAGCCATCGACCACCGCCAATGGAAATAGGGACAGTGTCTGGATTTAATGGTACTGGCTGCCGTTGGCCGGCGTTTTCCGTCTATCTGCCTCGAGGATATAAAAGGCGACCCGTATCCGGATGAGTTCCGGCTTTCAATATGGATGTGGATGTGGATGTGGATGTGGATATGGTTGAGAAGGCGATGCGATGTGGTATTGCACAGGATGAGAGTCTTGGACAAGGCCGCAGGGATATATATGATGTATAGGATGTTGGGAGACGAATTCAATCAAAGAATCCTGTGCAACCTACGTACCATCTATTGTATTCATCAATTGACTGAATGAGTAAGAGTATGGCCCTTTGTTGTTGACTCGACTCTAGTGAAAAGTAGCAACCTTAACTTAGCAGCAATAGCTATGGTGGTACAGTCCTTTCGTAGTTGATTCTGTCATTAGACCAGGCAAAGAAATTTAAGAAATTCACATGTGAAAATGTTGGTCTGTTTCGTCCGTGCAGGTGACTTCTTATACTCCTCATCTCTCATCCTTGTCACCATTTTTCTCCTCTGCATTAACACCACGGCAAGAACCGCTAGAACCGCTACGACAAAGGAAGAGTTCGGGAAGAAAAGGGAAAGGAAAGGTCAATCCAGCAGGGTACGGGGTGGAATCGACTGTAGGGAATTGACAACCGAGAACCGACAACGAGGGATTGGAATGAGGGGATAGAGCGCACGGGAAGTATAGATGATGCTAGGTTGATGGCCGAGGTTCCCAAAGCTTAATCCATGAGGGTTGAAAGCGTATACTGTATACTGTATACTATATACTATTACCAGATGTCATGCCATGTTCCAGTTGAGGGGGAGTAAACGAGTCTATTACTCTCCGCTATTCACTATCCCCTCCCCTATCCCCTATTCCCTCAAATATGTTCTTTGCGCCAGAGACACTGATCACGAGACCTTCACAAGCCGTCCCAGACCTTCTAACCTACTAGATACAACTTCAGATTCCATTCGTCGTTGGGACTCCTACCATGATAACATCCACTCCACTCCCTTCCCTTCAACACCCACGTCTGCTTCAATCACCGGTCGAATGACGGAGACATAGAAGAAACATACTCCGACCTCATCTTACGCCCGTATCATCGTACCTGCATCATTGACCCCTCACCCGGCATCACCCTACTGCCCGGTGCCACGAGCACACTCATCCCATGAAGTGTTGCGAAGTTTCGAAGGATCTTCACATATCGACTCGAACATCCTTCGCTTTGTCCCACAAACCTTTTCCGGCCCAGTCTAGTTCTATGAACTGAGCCATTTCATTCCAAGGGTTTACGGCCATTAATTTCGGCATAACCCATAAGGCTTTCTTCATGGGCTTTCTTTTTACTTGAGAGATTCAAGCTGCCGCATTCGAATATCGTATCACCCCACGCTCTTCGGTACTCATCCGTTTACCGATCGTGCATCCTCCGTTCCCTCTTCTGCGGTGGAACGACGGAGCGGAGACCACCCTCCTATCAATCTTGCGCATCTAAACGGCGAGAAGCTCAACCACCCCATCTCATTACCAACAACTCGATTCTTTGCTTGCATCACTCAAGGGTCCTGCTCAACTTAAAGCCATCCTTCAATTTGACAAACACGGACCGATTCAACTTCTGTCCTCCCGGAAGTCTTACTTCTCCAGGAAAACTCCACATTTGCTCCAAATCCTCATTCCGGGGTAAATTCCCGAAAGAGTTATGACCTTACAGTCTATCCGTCGCAACAACCCTGCGTACCGAGTCAACGCCGAGGTTTAAATTGTTTTCTACTACGGACGCACAAGTTTCTTAAACAGGTACGTTGCACCAAACCAAATCCCTTTGCATTACCGATTCAACCGAGGGAGGGCGCGATTGATGCGGCACGATGCTACATGCTGTACTTGGTGCTGTATGATGCTAGCAAGCCCTTCTTCTCTTGACAAGGCTATGCATGTTATGTCATCTGTGTTGTACGGCATTGGACGAATGATATCAATTCGCTTTCTACCCAGTCCCCCCTTGGAGAGAACCACAGCTGATGACCAGTTTCACGTAGTACAGAGCAAGGCGTTATATCCGCAACATTGCAGCACAAAGAATGCGATGTCTACTCTACGAGCACAAAATCCGAGTTTCGATAGAAACATACCATTGATTCTAAGACCACTAATCCGTGCCTACCTTCTGGGCTATGCATCAAGTACCGGCCCAAGATTATTGACACTTTGCTTGGTACATCTGAGTCGTAGACGAAAGAATATCAATGAAAAACTAGACGAATACTTCCTATCTTCTTTCTTGAAGATCTTGCGAGGAGGGCTAGAATTACAAAGATTTCCTACTTTTTGTGCTGCGTTGGTTGGAGGTTCGACATTTCTTCAGGCACGTGATGTCTTCTTCTCCCTGGATCAGATGTTACTTGGGTGTGTACTGATGATTCGTACAGATTCCTATACGAGAAATTCTGGGGAAACTAGCACACAAGCTTTCTGACAGAGCTCAGCTGAGGTGAGTTTTCTTTTCCGCGAATGAGTCACCTGTTCAGCCCGAGTCGAGTCGCACATAGACTAAGTTCAGTCTTATGCACTGCTCTTCCCGTCTCTTACCTGCATATCCCACCCATCTTTGACATGCATCTCCTGCCGATACTTATCTAGATACTCAATTCTAACTTTGGCACTACAATACCTCTAGACTCACCAGATTTCTCTCAGCATTTATCTCCGCCTGGTTTAGTCTCAAGCTCCTGCAATCCCGCCAAAGTAAAACCTTCACCGAAGTCATCCCGCACGAAACTCAAAATGGAGGCATCGAATTCCGTCCTACGAGATTCGCGGGCCGTACTATGGACTTGACTCTTTTTGCTGTGACTCGCGCTGCGGATGTTGTTGTAGGGGAGTTGTGGGCGCGGCACAAAGCGTCTCGGGTGGGAAAGGGGAAATGGTCAAAGGTGTGTATGCTCGAATGGACAAGCAAAGCTTCCCAGTTATTTCTCAATGAGTACAGTACAGTACAGTACTAACAGCAGCAGATCGAACAAACAATCTCCAACCTCACCGATCCCACCGTCTTTGCCTTCTCCTGCGCCCTCATCATGTGGTCCTTCATTTACACCCCCGCCCGTCTCCCCCTCGCCTACACCAAATGGATCAGCTCCTTCGCACAAGTCGACCAACGCCTCCTCATCACTCTCCGCCGGTGCCGCTACGGCGAGCTCAAATACGGCGTCGAAACAGGCCAAGCTCACCTCCTGCAAGATATGTGTCGCGACTACAACCTCCCTCTCGAATACGGCGATCCCGTCAAATCTATCCCGTTCCCATGCGAGCTGGTGCATATGGGCTGTGGACGATCCTGCGAATGGCACGCTATAGTACGATTCGCAAGATCGTGGGCTTGTGCAATGAAAATGTACGCCCCGCTTAATCTCCTGCTTATTCTGCGCCACCCAAGCCGGAAATCCCTCCTTAAGTCCCTCCTCTCGTCGCTCCGCTCCTCGACTTTCCTCGCGACTTTCATCGCCCTCTACTGGTACGGCATCTGCCTCACACGCACGCGCCTCGGTCCGCATATACTCGGGCGCACACCGCACGCAGCGCAAGCACTAGATTCAGGATATGCGATTGCGGCGGGGAGCGCGCTGTGTGGGTGGAGTGTGTTGCTGGAGGGGGGCAGGAAGAGGATGGATATGGGGCTTTTTGTGGCGCCGAGGGCGCTGGCGACGTTGTTGCCGAGGAGGTATGAGGAGAAGTGGGAGTGGAGGGAGAATGTGGCGTTTGCGGTAGGGACGGGGGTGCTGGTGGTGGGTGTGGGGGAGGGGAGGGTGAGGGGGGTGTTGGGGAAGGTGCTGGGGGGTGTGCTGGGGGCTTAGGGGGGTGAGGGGGTATGCGGATGCAGATGAATGGATTAAAAGTTATAAGTTCGGGGTGTATATTATTGTAAGACTATACCAGAGCCAGGAGCTGAGCCAATCGATTTACATGATATTATCATAAATATTGCCAATCCAGCCTCTTTTCCCTGCCCGACCACTATCTTTGTGAACCGAAAAGTGACGCCATTCCTGAGCGAGTGGCAATTGTGGCTTGTCAAGTTCATTTCCCTTTATAGTCTTTCTCCGCGGATAAAAACAGTAGTGGAGAATACTATATTATATGTCTCTCCTTGCCACGCTGGGATTGAAAGGCTGTGTGCGTGGGCGGGGTGTGTTTGTAAACCACCTAAATCTCTTTGCGCACTTCGATATAGATTCCGTGAAGCCAAGAGTGCCGCGACTCCTGAGGGAGTAACAATTAGGGCCTGTCAAGTCCATTCCTGGCTTGTCAAGTTAATCCGGCTTCATAGTCTTCTCTTCAGGTAAAAGGTAATAGCAGAGGGTACGATATATCGTTCCTTGCCACGCTGGGATTGAAAAAGCTGTGTGTGTGGGTGGGTGTGTAGTTTACTTAAATTTCTTCAACTACTCTAACATAGATTCAGTCACCCAAAATTGATTGGTGCTACTCCTGAGGGAGTGGCAGTGGTGGTCTTGAGGTGGATTCTACTTTATATAGTATACCCTCTGCAGACTGGCGACAGCTCTGCCAATTGGTATTGTGACTACGATAGTGGTGGACCGCGGCCCAGTTCTCCGGTTTTGCAACCTCTTTTTGTAGTTATCGGTTCTGCTTGCTTGATTTTATATCCAGAGTCCATAACTGGGAATAGCTTCCAAAAACCACAAGGGTACAAACACAAGCTAGCCTCAGGAAGTCCCCAGTCTCTGATCCTGCGGTATTGCAGCTCCTCTGGATACCTTATCTAACCGGTTGGATGTAATAGCTTACTAGTTTGTGTGAGACCTTCTGCTGTTTGAAGATTCTTTCATCTACTATAGTGACTTTATCCCTCCAGCCAGCCAGAGCGCCCTTCTATTATAATCCTTTGTACCTTAGGTTCAACTGAAAGACCGTAATCTTGTAGAGTTAGGTGCCTTTGCCAGGTAGCCTATGCTTGTGCATAAAAGACCAGGTTGGACTGGCTGTTCTGCGTCACTGGCAGCACTCAGTCAGGCTGAGTACTAGCCGCCGTCGCAGTAGCATACTATATTCTTCGTCGTTCCTATGTATAATCGTCATCCACTGGCATACCGTTTGTCGCCGCCGCCTAGTGCGAAGAGTGATGCTGATCGTGCCCAAATCGAAGTGGCTTTGCGTCCGTTCCGAAGGATCCGTCTTCCTGTGCGTCGACTGTGCACGTATTGTTGAAAACTTGAACCCGCTTCGGCGATCGCTGCCTTGGCTTTGAATAAAGAATCCAGGCTCGTAGCCAGCATCGCGTATAGGTAGAATGCCGTCTTCGCTGGCCAATTCGAAAGCGATGATACTTTTGATGGGGTGAGGATTGTGGATTCTGCTTGACAGATTCTGAGGGAAGATTCGAGGTGTCGACTGATCGTTTGATGCGCATGTATAAGTAACTGAGTGAGGAGGTAGGTAAGTAAGTAAGCAACTCAATGAGTAACCGAGTAAATAGATAAATGAACAATCAAATTATACACTCAAAAGCACCACAGCACCTTCAATTCACGTCCCATCTCCCGCAAAGTTACTGTACCCATCCACTACCCAGTCACCGCACATTCACTTCCCAAGTCGGTATAGCATCTGACCCCCTCCTGTGCTTCCTCATCCCCCGCTCACCCACTAAGCTACTTCAGTCGACCCACTAGTATCGTTCCGCATCTTCTATATAAACCGTTCTGTTCTCTCTCTCTCGCAGTCCGGAGGTAAGACACTCAGAGTCTGTGAAAGACAGAAGTGAAGCAGCAATGGAGGGAGAGGGAGGTAGATTGGAGGATGTAGGGGAGGTGATGGAAAACAATGATGGAGAGAAAGGGGGAATTGGGCGATGAAGTAGGTGGGAATGAAATAAATGAATGACAGTGATTTCGTATCTGCTGTCAAGAATCGACAGTGATGCGTTAGTAGATGACCAGGTGATTTAAATTAATAATAACACCCGTCCCCCCTCTAAGCCAGTCCAGGCTACCCACTAGTTTCCGAGTCGTTCCGAATCTTCTATATAAACCCTTCTGTCCTCTCTCTTTCTCTGGCTGTCTGGAGTAAAGCAATTTGACAGATGTTCTAGGAGAGAAGAGGAAGGGGGCAGGAAGGGAAGACAGAGAAGGGGGATAGAAGGGAAGGGGGATAGAAGGGACGGGGGTTAGAAGGGAAGGGAAGTTGTAATGAAAGTGAATAGGTGAGAATGACAGTGATGTTGCATTTGTCGTCAAGAATCGACGGTGAGGGATTGATGGATAATCTCAAGAATCGACAGTAATGGGTTGGTGGATGGCCAGGTGGTTTAAATTAACAATGACACCTGCCCCCCTTCTGACTAGTCTAATCTACCTCCCGGTACTGATCCGAATCTTCTATAAAAACCCTTCTGTTTCCTCTCTTTCTCCTGCTGTCGGGAGTAAGCAACCTGACAGAAGTCCTAGGAGAGAAGAGGAAGGGGGGTAGGAAGGGAAGACAGAGAAGGGGGATAGAAGGGAAAGGGAGTCGTAATAGAAGTGAATAGGTGAGAACGACAGTGATTTCGTATTTGCTGTCAAGATTCAACAGTGATGAGTTGGTGGATACTCTCAAGAATCGACGGTGGTGGGCTGGTTGGTGGATAGCCAGGTGATTTAAATTAATAATAGCATATATCCCCCTCCTGACTAGTCCAATCTACCCCCTGTATTCACTCAAATCTTCTATATAAGCCCTTCTGTTCTCCGTCTCTCTCACTGTCTGGAAGTTTTAAGGATGAAGGCGAGATTGCAAAAATGGAAGAAGGAGGTGGGAGAGGAGATTCAACATGGGAGATGGAACATAGGAGATGGAAAATTGGAGACAGGGGGGTAGGAAGGTACGGGAAGAGGAGTGGGGGATTGAAGGGAATGGGGTTTGTAATGAAAATGCCAGTGAATAGGTGAGAACGACAGTGGATTTGCTTTTTTGTCAAGAATCGACAGTAATATGTTGGTGGATAGGTTGGTGCCAGTGGTTTAAGCCAATAGTAACACCACCCCCGTTCTAAATTGGTCCAATCTACCTCCCGTATTCATCTGAATCTTCTATATAAACTCTTCTACTCTCCCTCTCTCACTTTCTCTTCCAAGAACCAAGAGGCTGAAACGCCTGGGGTGAAATACTATTAGGAGGGAAGTGCTGGAGAACAAGGTGGGAGAAGGAGTCTGAGAGTAGAAGAGCAGATTCAATACAATAATGCGGAGGTAAGAGATGAAGGTGGCAGGAAGGGAAGGCAGTGGGGGATGAAGTAGTAATGAAAATGAAATAAGTAGGAATGACAGTGATTTCGCATTTGCTGTCAAGAATCGACAATAATGGGTTGGTGGATTGCCAGTTGTTTAAGCCAATAATAACACTGCCCCTCTTCTAAGCTAGTCTAGTCTAGTCTTGTCCAGTCGGGCAGATTCTTTGTCTGTATAAAGCGCTTCGTTTCTGAGTTTCTCCTTCTCTCTTTTACAAACCATTGAACAGGAACAGCTAAGGCAAAGCGTCGATGCCGGTATTCTTGGGAACCAGGGAGAAGGGATGTGGAGAATAATGATGGGAGGTGGGTGAGGAGATGGGGGAAGCAGTAATTGAAATAGAAATATGTGGGAATGGCAGTGATGTTAAAAATCGACAGCGATATGTGGGTGGGTGGTTTGAGCTAGTAACAACACCCTCCCTCTAGTCCAGTTTTGTGGATTCTTCATATATATAAAGTGTTTCGTTTCTCTTCTCTCTTTTACAAATTATTGAACAAGAAAGAATATGATCAAAACCTGAAGGAGAAGGGATGTGGAGCATGATGAGAGGTGGGAGAGGGGATGGAGAGAACTGGAGAATAAAGAGAATGGGATCGGTAATGGTAATAGAAATACGTGGGAATGACAGTGATGTTAAGAATCGACAGCGATATGCTGGTGGGTGGTTTGAGTTAATAATAACACCCTCCCTCCTCCCTCCCCTTCTAAGCTAGTCTAGTCCAGTTTAGTGAATTATTCATCTATGTAAAGCGCTTCTCCTTCTCTCTTTTACAAATTATTGAATAAGAAGAATATGATCAAAACCTGAAGGAGAAGGGATGTGGAGAATGATGAGAGGTGGGAGAGGGGATGGGGAAAGTAGTAATGAAACAGAAATACATATTAATGACAGTGATGTTAAGAATCGACAGCGAGACGTTGGTGGGTGGTTTGAGTTAATAATAACCCCCCTCCCCCCTCCACCTTCTAAGCTAGTCTAGTCTAGTCCAGTCGGATAGATTCTTTGTCTATAAAAAGCGTTTCTCCTTCTCTCTTTTACGAACTGTTGAAGGGAAATCACAGTTGACTCGATCTACCCAAGGGATGGGGTAGGAGCGGAGAAAGAAAATAATCATGGGAGGTAGGAGAAGGGATGAAGAGAAGAGGAAGATGAAGATAAGGGAAGTGGTAATGGAAATAGAAATAGGTGGGATGACAGTGATGCTAGCTTTGCTGTCAAAAATCGACGGTGATAGGTCGGTAATACAGTAACGACTAACGGGCACCAGTGAGTGGATGGACTGGGGCTATTTTGACTACTATCGGCTGTCACCGGCTTATTTCTGGTATGTGCCACCCCTGGTTGGGTAGATGGGTATGCTGGCTCGGCTGGACAGCTGGAAAACTCACCCATGGGTACCAATTTCACAGTCTATAGATAGATAGGTGGATAGGTGGGTGGTTTTAATTAATGGTAGTGGTAGTGAGGGTAACGATGACAGTAACTTGAACATCGATATTAACACGAACAGTGATAAGAACAGTTTCAGTAACAGCAACAGTTCCATCAAAACCACCAGTCTCCCTCCTATCATCAACTCACCAATGACCCAACTCCCGTGTTCCGCCTGTCTGAATTACCTGGTTCTTAGAGTTAGAAAGCAGGAGAGAAATATCCTTTTGTAAGATATTTTCTGCTCTGAGCTAGTCTAGTCTAGTTTGTATTGTATTCTATTGGGTCGGTGGCTTTGCGGTTATTGGTGGCAGTGGGGCGCGGTGTTTATGATTCTAGGTGGAATGGTAGTGGTAACAACATTGTAACAACAGTACCACTGTGGAATCAACAACAATAATACTATCTATCAATAGTATAGCCTACCTATCTTCAACCCTGGCATCTTATCATCAAACTGACTAACTACAGAACGGCAATCTTGGAAAACCAATTAACACAACAGATAGCCCTAGACTCAAGTATTGTACTGTGCCCGGTATGCAGAGTTTTCTGAACAAGAGAAGTAAAGAAAGAGAGCTGGAAGGGGTTTAAATACTTGTCTAGTTGGTGGTGTGAAGGAAGTTTCCATGGAGGACTGGGCAGAGATCGGACTGGGTGATTCACTCTATCGTGAATTTGCGCTACAGTGTTCGGATTGTTGAGGCGGTGACTTGTGGGGACGGAGATAGGCGACTAGGGGATTGGAAGGTAGGAACTAGAAGGTTGGTGAATAGAGGACCAGAGAGCTGGAGGGTGGATGGGAGGGTAGATACGAGGGTAGGTGGACCGTGGGCAGGCAGGTGGGTAGATGAAGACATAGGTGTTTGGAAGGGTTTGATTGGGAGCTGGGACAAATGAGGTTAACCCCCGCCACATTCTAAGAGCGGGTGACGCGACTTGATTCACCGTCTCGCAATTTGTTCTGTAGTGTTCGGATTGTTCAAGAAGTGTCTCCGGGGCGCTCAGGCAGGGGGTTGGATGGTAGATGGGTAGGTTGAAGGAGAAGTGCCACCGTGCTTGGAGGGATTGGGTTTGGGATGGGGGTAAGTGGCGGAGCAGTAGATCGTGTATAGTTGGTGGTTATGGTTGGGCTTTGGTGGGAGTGTAACTACTAAGTTGCGGAGATATTTACCACGAATCCTGTGTGATATTGGTAGTTTGTTTGTGATTGTTCTTTCCTAATAGTTGTCGCTATCCTTTTGATACGTGTCTGATGATTTTCCGGGCTTATGGTGAAGGGCGTGTGGCAGAGGATGGATAGTGTAGGGTCGGTTAGTATAGTCACGATTCTACTTACATGTTGTTTAGACATTGAACAATATAGGTTTCCCGCGTGTTTACTCCAAACTCTGAATCTTCCTCTTCTCTGTTCTTCTCTCTCCTTCCCTCTTCTTTCTATCTTTTAGTCATACTGGTATCGTGGAAGGGCCCGGAGGGGCAGGGTGGGCGCGGCGGCGGGGCGGGTGGAAAAGAAAATAGGGACCGTTATTCAGAAGTAGATCCTCATACTTGCATCAGAATTAGAATCGACACGCGAACCGTATTCCCCGGAGCACTACCTACCGGGATAGTAGCAGCAGCGAGGGTACTAGTATATATGCTAGAGACATATAGGAGATGGGGTCACTAGGTGGACAGGGGGCTCAGGGGTGTTTGGTGGATTAAGATAAAAGGATAGAGTTGTTTGCTTGGTGTCTACTCGTTGTTTACCTAGCTTTTATGTATATGTAACCATATTCTGATGATCTGCTCAATGTGAACAAGTATTTATCCAGATTTGAACATTCCATCGCGCCACGCTACTATAGTTTCACACGCTATAAGCAGGTTTCAAAGGGCTGCTCAGACGAGGAATTTTTGAGTAGCTTGGTCTAAATTCCATCATACAGCTCAGGATGAGATGTGAGTCAGGTTTGCAGATCAAGAAGTATTTCACCTCGCGAACCACCAACGAGGGCAACTATTCTGCCAAAAGTCACTCGATGATGGGCAATCTTCAAGTTGGGAGAATGAAAGTAGGTCAATAGCGAGTTTGGGTCTACTGGTTGTCTCGAAGATCAGGTGGGGGGTGGTCGGTGGTAAGTTGCAACGTATCTTTGAAACCATAGGAAACGGCTCCTCCGTAGGGAAATTATGTTTGATGACTTTAGAGTCTGGATGTCAGAATGTTTCGAGCATCACGAGTCTTAAAAACGTCGATAATCGAGGAATTGACAGTTGCACTAGCCTGGTCAGTCAGATCTTCTCGCTACCTGTTATACCAAGGTTTTCAACAAAAGATGCCAGCTCGTCGACAAGAGTTTCCAAGCTGGACCTGGCTGGGCTGGAAGTGGGAGCGGAATGAAAGCCAATACCATGTCCTCGACATACACTGGCGAGAAAAAGAATCGGGAGATGCGGCTATAAAGTATTACATTCACTCCATTCGAGTCACATTTCAGGACGGATCAACAGTGCCGTGGGATTCATCCTGGAAAGATATTTGTGAAAAGTCAGATAAGGCTAAATCTCTTGAAATCACTGGTTGGCTTTTTAGATTAGAAGACAAATTAGGTTTGCCATACTTGAACCTACCCCAGGACAACTTCACGGACGTATTAGAGGATATCACCATAGACGAGTCAGAGGACAGCCCAATGGACGAGTCAGAGGGAGTACATACATGCCTGCTCTTGACATCCAAATACATTGGTTCTAACCCGGACGAGGATAACCAAGAGACTTTATTTGTGCTGCGTCTCAAACAGTTACCTGGCAAAAATGTATATGAACGGGTCGATTATACGGCTTACGAGGGCAACTTTAGATACCAACGGCTCGGTAAGAACATAGCAAGCTTTGGGCCCATGGTGCTTCGGCGAGCTAAAATTCAGTTGGTGTAGGGAAGATGTTCAAGAGAGAATGGGTAGTCCGTGTCAATTCGCTTTTACAGTTTTACTACTAGTAGTCTGCTACGACTAAACAGGGCATTGAATAGTTGTTTGTCTACCCGTCTAGTATTTGCCTAATCACATGCTGTATCAACCAACACCAGCTTCAGTGAATAGCCGAACGGAATACGGGAAAGAGCGGAGCAAGAGGGAGAAAGAGAGAGAGGATCCGAGGAAGTGTATATAAACATCCGGTTCTTCCAAGTTCCAACAATATCGAAATAACCAAAGTCCCAACGAGGAAAGGGACGAGGAGGGCAGGAGAAGGACACGAATCCGGATTCAGGGGACTAGCGGATCGAGTGAGTGAGGGAGCTGGCGTAGAATGTATGAGATTTTTGTGCAGGATGTCTAGTTGCCGTTGCTTTGTCTTTGTTGATTTATTTGTTCATTGCCAAAGTATTCTCTTTGTTCTCGACGTTTCTTTTAACTGCACCTGGCATTGTTGTTGCCATCCTCTTTCTCATTGCCGTTTTCATTGTCATCATCATCGTAATATCCATCCTTAATCTTCCGCCACAACGCTGTACTCTAGTATTTAGGATCCCATCCGGTCTCTGGATAAGCTTATAGGTTCTGATAGGTTCAGACAGACAGGAACTCCGACATTCGACAGAAGAAGTAATAGACTGTTTGGTTTTTGAGTTGCACACTAGAATCTGCGCTGTGGTATTTATACCTCACTCGACATATTTTCCCCTCCGTATCCTGTGATTTACCCTGCCCCCTCCCCTCTCTCCGAGTATTCACTCTACTCCCAAGCCTCAAGGTAGCACACGCCTGTGTATAAATACTTCACACTCAGCGAGGATTCGAGGGAAAGTTCAATGTGCGTTCGAACATACCTACAATTCTTAAACAGGCTATGAAGTCGCTGAAGAGGAGCATGTTGTGATTTGCTAGAATTGGATAAGAAGAAGGGAGAGTTAGAGTATTGGTTTATTTTGCGTTTAGATAATAATTACAGCATTACGCGGATGGTTGAAGTGATGATGACGATGCATCGATGATGATGACGGTATGAATAGCATAACAGCGAAAGAACAGAGACAGAAAGACAGCGAGTAGTGGGAAAGCAGCAGTAAGTAAAGAGTGAGCAGTGCGGGGCTGCCAATTATAAAGTGGGTAGTGGTTATTTTCACGGTCATAAGCATGTTAATCTCTCGCATGGTGGTTAACTGTAATGAACGACAAGAACAGCAAACGACAGCGATGTATCTTTTACAGGTTGGATGGTCAAAGCTATGTACAGCGGGAAAGCGGAGAATACATAGAAAGTGGGAGTAGTGTGCGAGTGCACATACAGGGAGAGAGACACGAGTGTGCTCCTAGGCATACTACCACAATGTTGTTTGTTGAATGGAGAAGAATGAACACGCTGAGATGTTGATTTATATAGGTTGGTGAGGAGAAGCTAACTTGAGGTGATATTAGCGGGTGGACAAGATAGGTAGTGAAGTGGTCAAGCGAGAGGGGTTGATAGGATGGAATTAACAGAGCATGGAGGCGGAGAGACTGGGTGCAAGGGGGCTTGAATGGGAACAGTACGTCGGTCGTATTCAAGAGGTCATACTTCTTACTGGGATAGGAGATAAGTAGAAGGATAGGAGGTCCGAATGGATAGTGAATAGATCTGCTCTCCCTCCCTCTTGCATGTATTACTTACACTACTCTTTTCGTGCCTATATAAGGCACTCATTGGTGTTGAGACCCAACTTGAGGCATGACAGACACGAATGCCAAGCGTGTAACGTGGGGGGTGAGCAACAGGGGCTAGCACAGGCAGATAGTTACGGCTATGGTTTGCATGGTGCGAGGAGGGGAGAAAACATGGCTGTGATATGCTTGACACAGTAACTCGGGCAAATACACGGAGTATGACAAGAATAAGTGATGTAGCGACAGCGATGACGAGCAGTGACGGCGAAACAGTCTAACTCAAGCAATATACAGCAATAAATCACCGTTACCATCTTTTACAAAATGGGAATGGTTTTTAATGGACAGAAAATCCACAGAACAGAGCTATCTCTAGTGTCTCTAATTGGTACTATCTACGATGAAGAAAATCTAGGCTGTGGAATAGGTACCTATCAGTGAGTAATTGTACTTTTTCCATCTGCCATGGTCGCCATACCACCTGGGAAATGAGTCTGTAGTCTGAAACCATCTATGAGGAAAGGAGGAAGAGGCTTAAATAACAAAAAAATCAAGGGAAGAGAGTAAGAAATTACTAAGGATTTAATCACTAGCCTATGATAAGGAGGGAGGGAGATGGGATTTGAAATATTGATTCACTTTCCTTGGAGCAAAGCTGCTTCTGTAGATAAACATGGCTGAGAAGAGACGAGAGGCATATGATCTGCATACATTGAGGTGCGAGGAAGTGATATGGGGAGGAGACGAACTGTGATGTGTAGGGGTGGATGTACTTCATACTGAGATATGAGAATGATATCCCATTAACGAGTTTGAACTTCACACTGATGTATAGGTGAAGGGACCCGTTTCAGACCTATCTTTGTGAAGTGGCTAGATAATTCGTTCGTAACATACATGATCTTGCATGAGACAGAAGTGATAAAACACTGGCTGACTTGCAATGTTAGATGAGAATAATTCTATCTATTTCTATGGCACTATATCTGGCAAAAGAAGTACCCGAATAATCCAAAACGAGACCGGTCTCCGAGGGTAACTCATAAGCAGTCGTACCAATATCTTTCACGCACTACAGCATGTTCTTGTCTTCCTCTTGCCAAAATGAAAAACCCCTCCCACTTAGCTTCTGCTGCCACCACACCTTCACTGCCCCTATTCACTCCCCTCTCCCCTCTTCGCCCAAATCCTCCTCCCCAACAACCACGTCTCCCTAACCTCGCCATCCTCCCCCAAAACCACAAAATCCCCTCTCATCCCCACCCCAAACTTCCCTCTATCCTCCAACGCCAACGCATCCGCGACATTTTCCGTCACCGTCATAACCGCCTTCTCAACCGGCACCTTCGCCCAATCCATTAGATTGCGTACGCATTGATCTAAAGGAATGCATGTTCCGATCAGAGTGTCGGTTCCTGCGATTGTTACTTTGTTGCCGGTTTTTTGTTGGGGATGCGGGATTTGTGCGTGCCCCGGGTAGGTGCCGTCAGGGAGACCGGAGAGCTCGATGGAGTCGGTTGTTAGGAGGGCGTGGGTGGGGCGGGTGTGGTAGAGGAGGGAGACGATGGAGGGGTGGAGGCTGGGAGGAGGGTTAGTGGATGGATGGGGGTCTAAGCGGTGGTGGGTGATTAGAAGTGGAAGGGCGGATATGGTGATGACGGTAGAATAAAAAATGACGGATACGATGCTAGCGAATATTCGAAGCCAGAAATTTCAGAGTAGTGAACGGCGACTAGTCACGATAAATGGCTGAACAAGGCGGTGATAAGACGGAAACCCCCAGCAAACTGGTACCATAATCTCTAAACCCGCGAAACTTCACCGGTTTAGAGGCACACCGTGAGATATGAATGCTATGAAGCAGTCTAAGCTTCTAGAAACCCGCTCGGTCCATAAATTCCAGATAGAGGAAGATATCGAACTTACTGAATAGAATCAGCAATGCACGAAAAGTACGGCGGTTGCGCAGAAGATATCGTGCCTATCACCAATCATCAGCTCTTCCTGACACAAACTTTCATCAGTAAAACTCACCGACTAGCCCTGGATCCCTATGGTGCAAAGGGTTCATCGCATTAAAAGTATGCGTCAAAAGATTCGCGCCCGCCTTCAACCCCTCCATCCCCTCCTCGTACGTCGCCACACTATGTCCCATACTCACACAAATCCCATACTCATTCGACAACTTCTCAATATGTTCCAACGCCCCCGGTAACTCGGGCGCCATCGTTACAATCTCGATAACGTTTTTCAAATTATGTTCGCCGTATACATCTTCTAGAGAGGATTTCTCGGGCACGTGCATATTTTCCGCATTATGGGCCCCTTTTTTGGAAGGCGCTAGAAAGGGGCCTTCAACATGGGCGCCGAGGACGCTGGCGCCCTTGGAGGATTGCGCGGGTTTTAGGAAAGGGAGAACGCTGTGGAAGACGTCGGTCGAGACGGTTGGGACGGTGGGGTAGAATCCTGTGACGCCGGTGCTGGGCAGGTAGTGGGATAGTTTTTGAATTCCTTCCGTGTAGCTGACGGAGTCGACGTAGTTTGCGAAATGGAATCCTAAGGCTCCGTTGATCTGGATTTCGATGAATCCGGGAGCGATGATTTGGTTTTTGAGGTCGATGGTGGTTGTGGAAGGGGGAAGTGGGGTGGACGGGATTATGAGACCGTCTTCATCGATTGTGAGAGGGGAAGCGACGAGTTGGCCGTTGATGCATTGGCGACAATTGATAAATTGGGTTGCGTTGCGCATTTTGGGTTTCGCTGGGTCAGACTTGTCTGTCGACAGTTATCTTTCCATGTACACAGTCAAGCTTCCGCCGTGGAATGTGATGTTACGGGTAAACAAGTCGCGAAGATGACTTAGCAACAGATACAGATACGACCTAGCAACATGTACAGACCCGAGTACACGTCGTCGGAGTTGCGTCCGGGTCCTGATACCAGATTAGGACTTCCATCAATACTAATTCTGAATGCATTAGAGGAGGTTAGAAGCTGTCCGACGAAAGAAGTGCTCTGGATCTGCCCCGATGGGAAGCAGTGAGGCCTAATTGGGCCAGCGATAACGTTGCTGATATTATCCGGTCCATGGCTAAAACACTCGAGATCATCTAATTGGTCAATACAAGCCTACGAGGAGTAAGCCGCAAGCCTTTTCGGATTGCAGCTATCCATAAGAGCTATCCATGCTTCAGATCCGGACCTGTCGCCAGGATGGGAATGTGATAGTTTGATAGATCAACAGATGTCGATCTTTCTTTACACAAGAAAGCCAGCTGCAGTAAGCGTCGACCAGCAGAACCGTATTAGGAAAACAATGCCGTTCACCCGTATTGTAAATAGAATTAAATGTTGTGAAGCTCCTCCAAGTTCCAACAGTTTGCTCCTGATCAACCTTACATGATGGATACGAGCCGGTACGCGCAGACAAATAGATGGCTCTAGCTCTTCGCCTTATCGATATGAGAATATACTCGGATATACTCTCCCCACAACTTTATATTAATCGCATGATCTTAGGTAACATTGTAGCATTCTGACAGGTGTTCCTTGGATTTCTTTCTTTTCTTTCTTTCTTTCCACCCACTTGTCTGGTGCGACGTCCAACGCGTGGCTAGAATCTTGGCCTGATCTGCTTCTCAGCTCTCGTCCCGTCTCTTTGTCTCCCCTCAATATGACATCATCATCCACTCTTTCCTTGATTCCAACTATGCACCACCCAACTACCACTTTTTCCAGGAATAGGATCACGAAACAATTGAATTCTTGACATGTTGCTATTCTCCTTCAAATCCCATCTTCTTCCTATTCCTCTCGAACAATTTGAAAGGCAATATCTTCAATTGTTGGTTCAATTGAATGCCCTCAATTTCATTCGCTTTTGATCAGAGCTTTTCGTCTCTAGCTCTGGTCGACAAACCATCGCCCAGCTTCCCCTCATAATTTGGAATCCCCCCTCTCTACTTCTTTCCCAATTTTCCTGGTTCAATTCTCTTCACAAATTCCTTACATTCGCTCCAAATGTCGAATGATCACAAGAAAGGTCCCGGGGGCCATTACTCCGGGGCCAACCCAATTCCCAATATTCAGAAATTCATTCAAAATCTCGATTCCGAGAAATCGCAGCGAGATGCTCGGATTAATGAACAACAGCAACTGCAGCAGCAGAATCATCAAGATGTGGATCATGGGAAGGATCCAGAAAAAGGACAGCCGCATGGAGTTTCGGGTACGAGGAAGACAGTTACGGATCCTACGACTGGTAAAGACGTAGAGATTGAGGATGTGAATGCGGATTTCATGAAATCCGTTGAAGATCCACAGGTGTGTCAATTAAGCTCGAACGATCTTGAAAGGGTACTAAACATTGCAATCACAGCTCTCAGTCCCAAATGCGAATCTCAATAAGCCTACAACACTGAAGACGGAAGCTACACAATCTGGAGAGGACTACCGGCAGAACCAAGACAAGATAGCCCCGCCAGCTCCAGTCGAGCCTGGAAGTACTACCGATGTTCCAATTCATGGCGAGAAAACGAACATCCTTTTCCACCCCACGCCATCAGTCAGCTATGAGCCAATGTTCGAATCATTGGAAAAGAAGACAACATTTTTGGCTGGTGGGATACTTATATCGATCGTAGTTTTGGGAAGATTTTTTGGTGGGGCTATATGGGGTCTGATACCCCTCGGAGCGTGTGTTGCATCTGGTGTCTTTTTGTGGATGAAAGAAGTCATAAGATCTGGTCGAGACCATGAATGGCACAGTGAGAGAGAAAGAGGTCAAATGGTGGGTGATTCGCTAGAGACGTGGGGGGCACGAGCTGACATTTTAGGCCACTGCGAATCTTATTCCGGAATCTGTAGAATGGTTGAACAGCTTCCTCGAGATCATGTGGGGATTGATTGACCCGGATATGTTCATCTCAGTTGCCGATACTCTGGAGGATGTCATGCAAGCATCAGTTCCCGGTGTCATAGAAAATGTCCGAGTAGCAGAGATCAACCAAGGAGATAACCCTTTGCGAATCCTAAGTTTACGCTCCCTACCTGATGGACATGTCAAAGGGATGAAGGATGAAATTCATAGACAGAACGAGAAGAACAAGGATCCTCAAGCATTGGCTGCGGATGAGGAAGGTGGAGATTACTACAATATGGAATGTTCTTTTGCGTACCATGCCAAACCCGCCAATGGAACTTCTCAGAAGGCGAAGAACATGCATATGCAATTGGTTTTCTATCTGGGAATAAAGGGACTATTTGGAGTGTATGTGTCTATCAATTGTATTAAATGGAGCGAAGCTAATTTCAATGCAGTCCCCTCCCAATCTTTGTCGAGCTTCAAGGTTTGGTCGGAACAGTCAGATTGCGTCTCCAGATGTCACCTGAGCCTCCGTTCCTGAAGGAACTCACTTTCACGCTGATGGGTCTCCCCAAGGTCCAAGCTGGATGTACACCTATGATTCAAACTGGTATCAACATTCTTAACCTTCCCCTCATTTCTAACTTCGTCAATTACGCCATTGCTGCCGCTGCGAACGAATACGTGGCGCCTAAATCCATGACTTTGGATATGAGCAAGTTACTGAAAGGTGACGATATCCAGAAGGATGTCGAAGCGCTCGGTGTACTCTGGATCAGAATTCACAAAGCTACTGGTCTCAGCAAACAGGATCGTCGTGGAAGCGATGGCGGTGGAAGTGATCCGTACATCACCGTCAGCTTCTCGAAATACGGGAAGCCAATGTACTGCACCAGAGTCATCCAAGACGATCTCAACCCGGTTTGGGAGGAAACATGTGCTTTACTCGTCACCCCTGATCTCATCAAGGTTGATGAGCAACTTTCGATGGAGTTGTGGGATTCTGATCGATCGACTTCTGATGATATTGTTGGTAAGGTGGAACTTTCCATGCAGAAAATGATTCAACATCCTGGAAAAATGTACCCACAAGTTTCGAAACTCCGTGGTATGGATGCTGACAGCAGTATGCCTGGTGAGCTTCACTGGGAAGTGGGATACTTTGGAAAGCCACAATTCAGACCCGCACTCAGGACACACGGAAAGGATGTCAACCTTCCAGATCAGTTGAAAGACAAAGAAGAGCTGCAAGATCCTAAGGGTAGCATCGACAACGATGAGGAAGATGCTGTTGTTCACACTCCTCCCGATCCATTGTGGCCAAGTGGTATCTGCAGTGTCGTTATTCATCAAATTGTGAATTTGGAACTGCAGAACATGCATGGTAGTGATGGTAAGAGGAAGGGCAGAGAGTACGAACCAGCACGCGAGGCGGGTGAAAATAAGGATGAGGAGCACAAGAAATTGCCAAGCAGTTATTGTACTATTCTCTTCAACGATGAATTGGTAAGTATCTCGTTTCTTGATGATTATTCTTGCTAATCAACGCAGGTCTATCGTACACGCGCAAAGGTTGTCAGTTCGAAGCCTATTTTCAATGCTGGTACCGAACGATTCATTCGCGATTGGAGATCAGCAATTGTTACTGTTACTGTTCGTGATCAGCGAATGCGACAACACGATCCAATACTCGGTGTTGTTCCTCTTAAGCTGTCCGATTTATTACAGACTAGTTCCCAAGTTACTCGATGGTATCCTCTTGATGGTGGAATTGGATTCGGTCGCATCAGGATTTCTCTCCTTTTCCGAAGTGTCGAAACCCGACTACCACCACAACAGCTAGGATGGGATGTTGGAACTTTCGAGTTCACCTCGGACAAGATCATTGCCACAGGATATAGCGCCAACAGCAAGTTGAAGCTTCGAACTGGTGGTAGTACTGGTAAAATACCCAGAACTCAATGTCGCAAGACTGAGGAAGGTGATGGAGTCTTCTGGGATATTGCCAAGAAGGGAGGAAAGAATAATGTTCGACTTCCGGTCAAATACCGTTACCGTTCCCCAATTGTGTTCGAGTTCCATGTTACAGGAAAGCGTGGAGCGGATGCATATGCTGCCATTTGGTTACATCACCTCGAGGATAACAAAGAAGAAGAGATCAGCATTCCAATTTGGAAGACCGACAAAGGCATGCGGTTAACACAAAACTATATCACTGAGGAGAATTTCCGAGACATTCCGGATATTAAAATTGAGGAAGTAGGACGTCTGAAGTTCCGTGGACGATTCAAGGCCGGTACCGACGAAGATCACGAACGTTTTGTCTCCGACAACGATTCTCGCGAAACCCAAGAAACCTGGGAAGCCTGCCACGCGGAAGGTGTTCGTGAGCGCATGGTTACCAAAGAACTCCCACCAGCTGTCCAACAACTCCACGACCAGTCATTAACACAAGGCCGTGATGTCCTCGCCCAAGCAGACGAAGATGAAAAGGCTAAATGGTTGGATAAAGATGGTACGGATTGGAGTGGTGCATTCGGACAAGATCCTGCGCAGTACGTCGATGAACGAGCAGGGCGCAAATACGATGACGCTGACTATCCCAGTATGGTCAACAAGCCGCGCGGAAATGTCGAAGGGGCGCTGAATGAGCGGATGAGCGTCAATACTAATGAGTCGGAACGTAACAGTTCCACGTCAACGTCGGATTCGGACTCAGACGATGAGTCGGATCTCGGCATCCATGACGCGAATCGTGATCCTACGGGTGAGGACCAGAAAGGTGATGCGGATGGTGAAGGGGGTGGGCACTCGAATAATCCGATTAAGCAGATTAAGAGCTATAATGAGAGGAAGAAGGGCTTGCATAGGAACCAGAGGGGTCTGATGCAGTGGAAGCCGATGCGCAACTTGCAGTTTGTGAAGGATGAGGCGAAGTTTGCGGTGAGGAGGGCGGTTAAGAAGACGAGTTTGTCGGGGAGGCAGCCGGATGTGGAGACGGAGACGGGGTAGATGAGGGGTTGATGTTGTGGGTTGGGGTTGATGAGTTGCGGGTGGTGGTGAATGTGGGAGAAGGGGAAAAGAGCTAGTGAAGAGTGGATGATCAGCGGAAAGACTATGAAATGGAAAATCCGAGGGAGTAATAATAGCATGAATTCCTTTTCTGTTATCGTTCTTTCGATTCTGAGATTCAACTTCGGTTATGCATATAGCATGGTTTCTAGGGGCAAAGGGGGGTCTGAAAAAAACATAGGGATACGGGTTGGGGTTTGGGTTTGCAGTAGGAGTTTTGGTTGCTTGTAGCGGACTGTGGGGCGCGCATAGCATATTTTAAAGAGGGGAAATGTATAATGAAAAAATGAGAATATATGATATGAGATACGATTATAAAGGTGTTTGAGTGATGGGCTGCTGCTGTGAAGGCTCTTTGTGAGATTGGAATGAATGTTTGTTTGGCTGTGTGGTTGGAAAGAAGGCTGGGTTGAGATGTACGTTGTTGGTGGAGATTGGAGGTAGGGGTAGGTAGGAGTATTTTTTGGATGACTGACTACCATGGTTAATGGGCTGGTTGGAAAGATGGGGTAATCAGGGAAGGAGAGGAGGATGAGCTAGGGAGGAGGATAGGTAGAAGATATATAAAAGAGAGAAGAGATCGTCATCTTAATCTAGAAGATAGCAAGTTAACCTACCATCCTATCCTAGCACTGGCGCTGGTGCTGAATTTCTTCTTAATCGAATAATTCTAGTATCTGTACTACGATTGATGGTGGGGATGATGGGAATAGGAGGATGATAAGCTGGAGAAGAGGGGTAAGATTACTTGGAATGAGACATGATATAGAAACGGAGAAAGCTGTTAGACTTGAAATTTTGCAGGGAGAGATATTAGGAAAGCCTACTTCAAGTCGTTCTCACTCAGTTAACCTTATATTGGGATTTTGCAGTAGACGCTTCATTTGAACCCGACTAGGGGGTAATATATTGTAGGAGGGTAACACGAGGGCGACGGTGTACCCTTTCTCGATCACGCGGTTTTCTTGTACCACCACCATAGGGCTGTGTCCAGTGGCTTAGCAACAACTTGAGAATTTAATATCAAAACATCTAGCCTTCTCCTCTTCTTCTTTCATATATTACTCAGGGATATCCAGTGGGAAACTAAATATCCAGAGGAAACTGAATAACGCGACGTCCTGTCATTTTCCCCAAATATGGTGCCGGGATTTGGCTTCTCCGTTGGTGACTTTGTAGCTGCAGCTGGTGAGTACCCCCCTCCCGCAATCTTCAACTGAAGCCTTAGGTTGACAGTTTTTTGTCCAGGCTTGATCAAAAAAGTCAGCGACTCCCTTAAAGATGCCGGGGGAGCTTCTTCGGAGTATCAGCATGTAATCATTGAGCTCGAAGGGCTTGACAGAGCTCTGAAGGTTGTTGCAGCTCTACAGCCTGATCACAGTAATGACAGTCACGTGAACGCTATCCGTGGCATAGCTTTGTCTTGCCAGCTACCTCTCCAGCACTTTCTCTTCAAGATCCAGAAGTACGAAGAGTATCTTGGTGCGATGCCTTCGGGTAGATCTATGTCTCGCAATGCCAGAAAAGCCAAGTGGGCACTGTTCATTGCCGACCAGGTTCAGTCGCTCCGAGCTGTCGTTGCTGCAAAGGTTGTTAGCATAAACTTATTGCTTAATGTCCAAATATCGTACGTTATATCACGTTCTATTATTTAAAAAGTACTAATTTTGTATCAGAGGGGCAGTATCCAAAATAGAGCCTGCGATCCAGGAAGAAAGAAATCATCTCATGTCAGAAATTTTCCGAGTCCGACAATCCATTTCAGAGATACGACTTGATTCCCAAAAGGCCCAGTCCGATGCCAAAAAGGCGGTAGACTCCGCTCAAAAGGCAGCGGATTCTCACGCTGAAGTATTGGTCTCTTTGGACAACAAAGTGGATGGAGCTATGAGACAAGTCATCGATAATCTCGACACTTTATCGTCTTCTGCACGTTCCGTGGAAACCTCCGTCATGAGCCTTAGAGATACTGGCCAAAAGATCCTACAATTCATTCACAGTTTCCCCTGCGAGGTCAGAGATCTTTTGCAGAAGATTTTGCGAACAAACCTTCAGCTCTATTGGGTGCTTCTAAAAATTCAGAACAACCTCCCGAAATCACCGACAACGGTTATAGAATCCAACATCATCTTTGAGGACGCAATGGGCAGAGTTCAAGGCCTTCCGTATCAGTGGTTTCAACATTGGGAAACCTTCGAAGGAATGCTTCGGGCGGAGTTCAAGAACACCCCGGGAGAATCGAAGGTTCTTGATGGAAGCTACCATCTTTTAGAAAACAACAACCGGGGACGGCTAATCTGCAAGGAGAACTGGGCTCATACAGTAATACCAGGTTCGACCGTTTTGATGTCCATGATAATGACCGAGCTTCATTGGCGGCGTGGCCAATGCCCACGTCCAAGTTGCCAGAAAGTCGCTCCCAGCTCTGCGATCTCTAACTCCACAATCACATGGTACGTGTGTGATCAAAAATTGCTTCAAGTACTGGGCGTAAACCACTGATGAGTTTTAGTACCGATTGCGGGTTAAAATACTCGGTAATTAGAGATTATATACCTGAGGAACGAAAGATTGTAGAAATTGAGGATGAAGAAGCCTACATCTCGCAAATGCAGGTCGAAGAAGATGTCCGACTCTTCGGGGATCGACCAGTTCCTCTTGATCTAGAGGAAACGGACAATTCTGTCATGGGGCTCGATGGCCCGACTTCTGATTCGCTTGATCTCGCTAGACTATCCTTTCTGGACCACATATCCTATGGAATGGACTCCGTGGAGCCTAGAGATCTAGATGGTAACCAGGAGCTAAGAATTCTGCAGGATGGTTCTGGAAGTTTAGATCAATTGACTGATGAAAATTCTTTGCTAAAATTTCTTCAGACAAAGAAATTAACTCCCTTGGATACTTGGCTCTCGAAATTACCTGCAGTAGATACCGCATCAAACAACATCCGAACCGTTCCGTGTTTAGATTCAGAAGATGGTGAAGCCAAGGTAATCGAACACTTCCGGAATGTTCACGTCAAGGATATCGAAGGAATACAAAGAGTCGACTCCGAAAGGGCTTGCACGGCTAACTCCCAAGAGATCGCATTCAGTGCAAGAATATTTTACCGCAACATACGAGATCGATATCCTCATATGCCTAAATACTTAGCTCGCCGTCTTGCAAAAGCAAATATAGCTCGATCGGATAGGCTGGGATTTTCACGTGTCGAACAGGGAGAGAGTTCTTCTTCGGAAGACTTCGAGGATGAAGACTCTTGGGACTCAGTTCTTGGCTCTGAAAAGGTGCAGCCGGAAGCTTCTCGAGGAATATTTGACCCTGAGACCATTAAGAGGCTTTCACGAGAATTACGCGAATTACTCAAAAATATTGAAAATCCTTTTCCAGATGAAATTCCCGTCATATCGGGGATGAAGACATTGGATTCAGTCAAATTCAGAACACCAGAGCAAGAGGAGCACGGTGCTACTCGTTCAGTGTTCTCTAAAAGGGAGAAAACTAACACAGATACCTCCTACTGGTCTGGCACAATGTGTGCACCCTCTCCGCACTCCTCTGCCTCCCGATCTTCTACGATGAATGGTTCACTCCATGGGATAGAAGAAGGTTCACTCCATAGGATTGAGGAACGTTTACTCCATGGGATTGAGGAAGGTGGAAAACGGTCTTCTCCGCCGCCTAGATCGTCTTCAACGGGCATGTCATCGCGATCTGGGTCAATTGATGGCCACCGAGAGCCGGTCCTAGAATTACCTCCACCTCCTGTTGAATTAGGTACTCAGCAGTCATTTGCCTGTGACATATGCGGATGCACTGTCAATGTCTTGCGTAGGCGAGACTGGACGTAAGTTACCTCCTTATGTACAACTTTTCTGTTTTACTCGCTCACTCTGGTAGAAAACACGTTTTCCAAGACCTTGAACCATATGTGTGTACATATGAAGACTGCCCTATAGCAGATAAAACTTACGCCACCCGCCATGCCTTCATAAGGCACGAAATAAGACATCATCGTGAGGTAGCACGCGAATTCGGCTGCAACCATTGTAAAAAGAAGTTTGATAAGAAGCGTGATGTAAGGAAGCACATACGTTTCGATGATTGCAGAGAATTTGTCGATTTGAATACCTTTTCGAATCCTAAGGGGAATCAGTCAAAACGTGGATTCCATGTCATTGAAGGGCAGATCGCCGATTCAGCCTGCCCTTTTTGTGCAAAAACAATCACAGGAAGTTACGGAAATCTTACCCAGCATTTGGGTAAGCATCTGGAAGAGATCTCGTTTGCTGTGGTCAGAAAACCTTACGAGGAATGGCAATTCTACGAGGACAACGGTTCTGCGAACACACCGGTTCCGTCGGTCATACTGAACGAAGATATCTTCGAAGCTACCTTGTGGAGTGATGTGAAAAAGGTAGTGAACCTCTTGAATGCAGGAGCTGATGTCAACACGGAGAGAAACGGCGAATCGCTACTGCATGTTGCAAGCGCCAAAGGGTGTTATACTATGGTATGGCTCCTACTAGAAAGAGGTGCAGACCATCAGAAGAAATCAGCACCTAAAGTCGTCGACGACCCGCCATTTTCCAGCAAACATCAACTGCGTGGGATAAAGCGTCGGAAACCGGACATAACGGCACTAGAAGAGGCGTCCATCAAAGGCCATATTAAAGTGGCTGCTCTTTTGGCTAAAGTTGCTTCTGACCATGGGTTTCAAACCAGCATTGAGGACGCACTCTTGCTCGCAGCAGAGTTTGGGCAACTAGACATAGTTGAGGAGCTTTTTGGGTGTTTGAAAACTGTCAGAAGTCACATCTTACAAGCAAGCCTTCACTTTGCAGCTGAGAAGGGTCATATTGAAATTGTGAGATTCCTGCTGCTCTGTGGCGCCAAAAGGATACATTCCATGAACCAGCTTCCAGAACCCTCTGTGTGGTATGATTCGATGGATCCAGTACTCGCTGCTCTCCAAGGAAATCATAAGACGATTGCTCTGCTCTTACTTAAAGATGGACCTCCCATACCCGAGTCAACATGGTATAAATGTGTCCGGAATGGGGATCGCGACATTGTGTCCGCAATGCTCACACACAGAACAGCCTCAAGTGATCTTTACCAAGGTCTGCTTATTGCGGCAATTCGAAAAGGCTACACAGATATTGCTGCCGTACTGGTAGAGGCTGGTATCGAGGTCACAAGCCGCGCAATTACTCTAGTTTGTAGCAACGGCCAATCATCTATTCTCAGACACCTCCTAGATCACGGCGCTGTACCGGAAGTTGAACATTTGATATGTGCGATGCTGAACAGAGACCCAGATACCATCAAATTACTCATTTTGCGGCATCCAGAGTTGTTACATCAAATCGATTTTGAATCCATGTCCCTGACGCTAATCAGAGGATTCGCGAGAACGGTAAAGATACTTCTCTCACCCTGCCGAGCGTATAGTGGTCCAGACAATCTTCGATATGGGCTTAAGGATAAGGCCTTGCATTTACATACTGAGATAGTGCAGCTCTTAGAGTCCAAAGAATTCGACGTGAATATTGAAGGCAAACATGTGGAATTGAAACTCTTACTGGACGCTGGTGCAGCACTCCATGGCACAGATGACCCCACTACAGATACTCAACTGGAGTCTCTCAGAATGCAAGAGATCTTTAACATGCTATACGAGAAGGGAGCAGACTGGCCAGTTCATATCACGAGGCAAGATACTGCAAACTCCGAGGTATACGAGACAGATATTCCAGCCAATCTCCTATTTTCCCTTCTCGGTCCGATTCTAGAGGATATCACGTCTGAATAGTTCATAATTATTCGATGCTAGCAAGAAATTGAATAAGAGTCTTTTGTGTTTGATAGAAATCACCTCTATATGTCAAACTGATACTGTGTAGACCCTTTGGGACAAGATCTCTTAAATTTCGCGACTACTCGAGTGGTAATAGTTACAAGAATCCACATTGAGCGCCCCCCATCCCCCAAAAGTAAGTTGTCAGAATGCGTATGTCCAGCTCTCAACAACATCCCCCAGAACTTCTATTTTGGCATAGTCACGATGATTGAATCTCCAAGTGGAGATGTATATGGTATGATGCTGAGAATCTGAAGCCCGGCTGCGTCAATTAATGCGTGCCACTGTTCCTCCGTACGTTCTTTCGAGCCCAGGGCAGCCAGATATGGTATGATGCTGAGAATCTGAAGCCCGGCTGCGTCAATTAATGCGTGCCACTGTTCCTCCGTACGCTCTTTCGAGCCCAGGGCAGCCATCATGGTCAGATCAATTTGCGCGGCTTGCCAGTGGACCTCCTCGTTCGGGAGCACCATATCATCAATGAGAATGCGCGAGTCTGGGCTCAAAGCAGGAATGAGGTTTCGCAAGATAATGACTGCTTTGTCGTCTGGCCAGTCGTGAAGAATGTTACGCAGGTAGTAAAACTTCGCACCTATATATAGAAGAAGATTAGTTAGAATGATTGATCGATTGGCAGGCGTTACCCATAGATTTCAATTCCATCATACCTTTAATTACTTGTGGCTCAAAAAAGTTGTGAGCAATAACCTCAACACCATCGAGAGCTGGCACATGGGAAAGCGTCTGGGGTAGATCTTGCAGCACCAATCTTCCGGCAAGTTCTGGAAACTTCTCCCTGACAGCAATGCACTCATGACCAAATCCTCCTCCGACGTCCACGAATACAGTATTCCCTTGGAAATCGCCCAGCTGCTCTTTAAACGGGAATGCGGAGAGCCAGGTCGTAGCGCCAGCACGCTGAACAGTCATGACCTGCTGAAAATGCCCAAAGCGCTGAGGTTGATTGGGAAACCAGATAAAACCTGGTAGATCAGTGTTGAATGCTCGTTGCAAAGCTGTCTTGCTATTATCGGTGATGTTCTCGTATTTAGTTTCGGCAAGGAAATCGAGTAGTTGCTGTAGGACAGGTCCCACGGTATCGAAGCTAGACAAGATGGCATATAAGCCGGAGGTTCATCGTATTAGAAGAAAAGCGCTTACAAATGATGTATACCGCCTTGGTAGTTTCTATCAGCCAGAGTAGCTGTCAAAGGACTTGGAGCAAAGTGATCCTTGCTCGTTTCTTTAATTTGCCCATTTGCAGCCAGGTACCGCAAGATACGACCTTCAATTCATCAGCACAACTTCCATTGGCAAATGCGGCATAAAAGTTATAATTTATACCTAGAAGCTCTTCAGCCGCCTTTGTCTTCACAGCTAATGTCGCGACGCTGAGCGGCTCCTTGCTCTCCATGATAGCATCGAAAATACCTAAATCAACGCCAACTCGAGCCATAGTGATTTGTAAATGCTTTATTGAAGTCATTAGCCAATGGCCATTTGGAGATCTGACACATGAAGAATAAAAATACCAATCCCGCGAAGCGCTGAAGAGTGTCATAAGGAGTTTCAATAGCATATTGAAGCTTGCGCAAAGAGTCTATCAAGCTCTTACGGCCAGCTTCATCGGCGGTTTTCGCCAAGTTCTCGATCTGGTCGACGATGGAGTCCATAATCATGAATACTGACATAATACGAATAGAGAAAATGTGGGAGGATCTAGTCGGCGTTTAACAGGTAGGAGAATAATGGTTTCTGTCGTGAAAGAATTGTAAATTTCCCATGCAGATAGTAGGTCAGATGATGAATTATATCGCTTCTATTCCAACTTGAAGACCGGTTGGTTACTACGGAAGGCGAACCAGGCTCTTCCGAACAAGCAACAACAGATATTGGAAGAGTACCCGATGGTCAACTTGAGAACAAAGGATTAGAAAGCATTTAGATGCTCGAAAAAGAAAAGACTTTAAGTCTGCTAGCAAATTCTGAAAAAAGAAATGTGATGGATTGGCTAAGATCTCAACCCAACACAACCGCACCGTCGTCTACAGAATTCGACCCTGACAAAAAGCTCTTACTAGTCCCGCTCGCCAATCCAGTAAAATGCAGCGAGAGCAGACAGCAAAGTGACGATTACCGAATATACGAGGCAATTCCTAGCTATACTGCCAAAAGAGCTTGGATAGTGCTCACGAACCACGATTCGGATTCCGTAAGCAGATTAAGTGCCTTCTTGATCTGTATTGTCATCTTATTAGTCACCGTGGTACCACTTGCTATCAACGGTGCACTCTCAAAATTCCACAAAGGCCACAGCATACATGCTCAACGTATCTGGACTATGATGTGGCTAGGATTTGGGTCGTTGGGTTTATTTCTGCAAAACATAAATATCAGAACCGAGAGACCTGCTAGATGGATAGGTTTGACTCTTTTACATGAGTATTGGAGGATGATGGAATGTTTCAAATCGCTAGGTTCGGGTCGTTCTGTTTTTCTAAGTGAGAAATTGGAAAATGCAAGGCCTATGAGAAATCTTGGTTTACTTTTTCTGGAAATAAATTCTAAGAGGCGGACGCCTTGGGATTGTTTCTCAAATTACAGCGAAATTGTCTTCCACACTTATCTATTTATTTATGCGGCGCCAGCGATTGGCGGGTTTGTAGTTGTAGGGCAGATGTTGAGATCATATGGCATTTGCGTTACTGTTTCTTAAGTAGGCTGCGAACCAAACTCACCGGGTTGGGGCATCCATGGGCGGGTTATAAGGACTGATGGGTCGGCGTTGGGTGTGCTGAACAAGATGGTTCTGGCATAGGGTTCTGGCATATGCTAACCCTACCACTTTGGTTGAGTTGGCTCTGCTTGGGTTGAAGTGCTGGAAAATCTATCATCTCCTGCATTATTGATCTCCCTCCTTGAAACTACAGGCGTCATCCACAAAGTTAAGATGAGGGTGATGAGGGTGATGAGACTGTCGAAATATCACGGTTTTTTGTAAAGCGATTTCTGATTCTGGGCTTGAATAGCCTCCAACAAACTGAGTTGGGCACGGTGATAATAAGGCTTAGGGAGTAGTGTTGTTAACTTTTCAATGTGGATTGATGTTGCTAAGATGGAGGAGAAGATAGCGACCACTAGGATGTCAGTATGAATAATGGCAATATCAAATGCCACTTGCGCATAGAGTTCATGAATAAAGAAGATATATGCTCAACGTGAAGGCGACGATTATTCGCGCCACAGAAGTTGTAGACTTCCCTGAGCCTGTTCATCGGATTTCAGGAAAGACAGCAGCAAGTCTTTGTATAGGGGACTCTTAAGTGAATCATAACAGTTAAGCTTGCTGAAATTGAGAAGCGGTCTGATGACAAAACAGCTAGACACAGCCGCGCGATGCATACACGTGTAAAACCTATCATTCGTGCGACAAAAAAGGACCAATGAGGAATCATCTCGACCACGCAGTGCGCCTTCCACTTAGATACCGCATCAAACCTCAACAAGCAGTGGTAGCACCGAACGCATGTCTCGAAACTTCGAGCTTCCGATACGAGAAATGCTGTCCCGTCCCTATTAGGCAGGTCTAGTGTAAATGATGTGGCGCCCGCTAGACGATCCAATAGTACGCTCAGCTCTCAGCTTCCTCGAATCTCGGAAAACAAGTTTATGCTTAAACTTCTCCTCATCAAACAACCCTCCTACCAATCTTGGCAATTGAAACGAACGTCAAAAGGTATGATATACAAGATCTCCGCTCAACGCAACGCGCCGAATTGTCCGAATACAGCACCTACCAAGATGGGTAAATACCGCATCGAATCAATCCACAACCACCATTCGATGAGGCAACTGGCTACTCCTATCTGCCAAACCCCAGTCGGTACCAGCCTCAGAAAATAAGCTTCGCATGGCTGAAACAAACAACTAATCGGTGGCTTTTGTAATGCATGCGGACGATTGGTCAATGGCAGGCCGTGGTCTCATTTCCAGCTTTTATCCACAGCGAATCAGCTAGCTTGAGATGAACCATTGACTTTCCCCGCAACTTGGAACGACAGCGCAACGCACTACCACGCTTCTATAAAGCTGTTCCTGAATCCCAGGGTTTTGCGGGATAGCTTCCTGTTTACTTTTCGTATTGAATTGCTACTGGGTCCTGGTCTTTGATACTTCAATTTTTGATCAATTAGTTGGATAACTTTATCGAAACAATTCGCGAAATACCATCCAAAATGAAGTTCTTACTCACTGTATCCGCCATCGCAGGCCTTGTTTCTGCCCAAAACCTCGCAGGCGAGCCGGCGTGTGCTGTACGTTTTTTTCCCCCCCCATTGAATCCTGCCCTCTAGAGAACCCCCAAAACTAACCATCATCCCCACAGACCGGATGCCTCAGCTCCGCAATCGTAGCAGCCGGCTGCGCAGCCACCGACCAAGCATGCGCCTGCGGCACCGCCCAAGCCGCCATCCAAACCGCCGTCACTCCCTGTCTCCTCCAAAACTGCAATCAGAGTGATCTCATCATCGCCGCATCCGTCGGCCTGGGACTGTGTTCCGCATTCTCCGCTTCCGCGACACAAACCTCTGGTCTTTCGGCCTCCTCATCTGCTTCATCTGGAGCTTCAATTGCGCCCTCGACTTCAGCCGCTAGCACTTTGGAGCCAGATGGTACGGTTACGGCTTTGAGCACTAGCATCGCATCGCCTGGTGGACCGTTGGATTCGGCTAGTTCGGCTAGTTTTACGTTACCAGGCGGACCGCTCCAGACATCGGGTGTGGTGTCGGTTCATACTGCCTCTTCGAGCGGAAGTGCGTCCGGCACATCTGCCTCGCAAAGTAGTTCAGCGGCGTCGAGTAAGAGCGCATCGGGCAGCGCGACGGGTGGATCTGCGACTTCAAGTGCGGCGGCACAAGCTTCGACAAACGCGGCGCCACAAATGGGTGTGAAGATGGTTGGTGGATTGGCGGGTGTATTTATGGGTTTCGTTGCTGCTCTATGAGGGGGTCTGGGATAGGCGAAGGATGATACCGAAAGCACTGGACGTCATGAATAATGACCCGATAGTATGCACATATGGTTGTACGGATTACAGCATATGAACATTTGACTGCACATATGATAATGATAATTTACCTGCGAAAACTTCTCCCATGGTCCCGAAATTGTGAGAAAGATGTAAAAAGGGGATGACAAGGTGAACATCACACAATTCTGGGAATACCAACTCGCAATAATGTTCTCACACCCGAATCCGAGCAATACCCGTCTGTAACCTCTCAAGTCATCAGCGCAGACGCAACATCTCGTTCAAAACCTCCAGGGATCCCCACCGCATGTACGATGTCTAGCATTTCCCGCGGCCCGCTTCTAGACCTTCACTGAGTGTTCAAGCAATGCAAATGCGCTTTTCGTAGGAGGCATAAGCGAAGGCCGACGGTTACTATTAGCAGTCTCTATTTAGGAATTGTTCACTTAACATTAGATATTCCGGAAAGTGTGAGATTCTTAATTCTCCGTTTCCATCTTATGTTTCAGAATTGTGGGCTGGGACTCCACAAACACAATATCGTAATGGAACATCGCGCACACAAATACCAAAAAGTTGCAATCATTAGCGAATAGCCGGACAATTCAGACTGTCGTGACTATCTCGGACTTCTGTCACAGGCCGTGGTTTTCCGAAGTAGTAATAAATCTTTCTATACAAATACTTTGTATCCCTCCTTACAATTGGGTCACTAATTCTATCAAGAGATCAGATACATCTTCTAGCCATATTTATTTGCCAAAATGTTCAAAGCCTATCCCGACCGCGATCCATTATTGGACATCAATGTCATTGTCGTCGGCGCAGGTCCAGGAGGTCTAGTTACCGCGATCGAGCTCTGGCGCATTGGTTGCAACGTGAGAGTTTTGGAGGCAAGATCTCAAGATGAATCCGCACACGGTTAGAGTGAATTTCTCTTTCAAGTGTGAACAAAGCTAATTATACTCAATACAGGTGGGCCCTTCGGCCTTGGTATTCCAGTTTTGCGCCATCTGTCCAACATCCCGGGCTTGAAAGAGACGCTGATGACTGCTTGCTTTAAGGTGCAAAGCTCTTGGTATACTTCCTCTGGTAGATTGATTGGGGGTCCTTATTACGGCGGAAGTGCCGACGATCCAGGTCCTGCGCTTTTGACTCTTACAGACCGGGAGCGATTCGTCAAGTATTTAGTTGAATTCCTTGGACATCTCAACATTCCTATTCAGTACGACAGCCGAGTCGTCGACTATAAGGAAGACAAGAACCTGAAAAAGTCATTTGCAATCACCGCTACCGGAGAGACTCTTGAAGCAGATTTGATTGTCGCGGCTGATGGCGTCGGGACGAAATCATGGAAACTCATCGCTAAGGAAAGACAACTACCAAAGCAGAGTGGATTCAGTATATTCAGAGGTAGTATACCGGCATCGAGCTATCTTCAGAGTCCAATTTTGAGGGAAGAGTTTGGAGAGATGAATGAGGGGTATGGGCATGTGCGCTTCTACCTAGGCCAAGACTCGCATGCTGTGGTAGTCGTTACTCCAGATAAAATTGCTTTTGACTTAACTCGCAAGGTATGTCCAGCAGTCATCATCCTCTACGGCTGCCAGTTTTCTCTTGCTAAGATTCATAAGCCCCTCCCAGACACCACGTTGAACGAATCTTGGTATCACACGATACCAAATGCCCAAGCCATACAAGAGATCCAACGAACAGCCCAGGACTGGCATCCAGCTGTGCTTGAGCTCTTCGAGAGATGTGACGAGAATTCGATAGTTGACTGGCCGCTCCTATGGCGAAACCCCTTTCCCACTTGGCGCTCTCCACATGGTCATGTGATTCAATTGGGCGACGCTTCGCACTCCTTCCTGCCTACGTCCGCTAATGGCGCCACTCAGGCGCTAGAGGATGCTATATCCCTCGCAGCTTGCGTAAAACTAGCTTTGAAGGATAACCTAGACATCGCGATAGCAACTAAGGTTCACAACACACTACGATTTGAGCGGACGTCATGTGCTCAAAAGGCGGGATGGAAAAACCGTGAGATGTTACATAATCATACCGCCAAAACCGCAGCCGAGAACCCGATGAAGCTAGCTCAGCTTGTTGGAAAATGGTTGCACAACCATGATGCCGAGGCGTATGTGCATGAGAAGTGGGAATTATGCAAGGTTGCATTAGAGACACAGCAAAAATTCAAGAACACGAATCTCCCACCTGGATATACGTATCAGCCATGGACGATTGACGAGATGCTTGCAGGCAAGAATCTCATTGACGAAGGAGATTGGACTTAAAACTATCTTCTTATTAGTTAAGTGCCACGAATAGGTTGCAAGTTTGAAAAAACTGGAGAAATTGTGAAGAAGGAAGCAGAGAAAGCTTCGGGGATAGTTGGAATTTTCTGGCCTGATTGTAAGATTACTGAGATATTGGGAGGTTGGATTTGGGGAAGGATGTTGTGCAGGGAGGATGTCTCTCTGGAGAAACGGGGATTAATTGAGATGGAATTATTGGTGGGAGAGGATGAGGATTCGGGAGGATGAGGGTTCAGGATAATGTAATGTTCACTTTAAGAACTATGCATAAAACAATTACTCCAATCTTTATTCAATTCTACTGCCATTAAACCTCTAAAGATTGTAAACGAAACATCAATGGTATATTTTCTGCGCCCTTTCCAATCCAGAACCATAGTTAATCATTCATAACTGATCATACTCCCCCCTGTCTCAAGATCCTCCCCTCATAACTTTTCCTTCACCTCTGCATCCTGACTAGAAGACTCATCCGTCCTCTCAATCCTCTCCTCTCGTTGATTTTTTGTGTCCTCAGTCTTGAAGTCCGCTGTCACATCGAAATGGTACAATGGCTCCAAGGTAGCGTGCTTGTTGAAGAAAACGTATCGCTTAAGCCAGTATGGAAGGGTCTTGGTGAGTTGGTAGCGCATGAAAGTGCGTGTGGGGATGGCGAAGATGTAGTCGAGCTCTTCGAGGGTTCGCTGTTTGGTTTCGGGCACGAAGAAGAAGATCATAACGAAGGCGACGAGGTTGAGTCCACTGTGATGGTTTGTTAGTCATTGATTCAGGGGTAGTGTAGGACGAATGACTTACGCATAGAAACAGAATGCTCCAACAGGGTGGAACACTTCGAGGATCTTAGGGAAAGAGATGGATAGAACTGCGGCCCAGAAGAGACAGGTGGCGACGGCCCATCCCATTCCTACTTCTCTGTGAGAAAGAGGGAATACTTCGGCAGAGTATGTGAATGGAACGGGTCCCTCTCCGGGAGAGTAGAACGCTGCGAAGATGTAGATGAAGGTAGCGATGAGCCCGAGATGAGCTGTTTTGTCCTCACTGTAACATGATTAGAAGTGCCAGTTGCAATATTGGGAAGTTTACTTACGGGATGAGGAAACACAATCCAGCCACGAGCAGAGACCATGCCATCTGAGGGAAGGTGAAGAGAAGAAGAGATCTTCTACCGAAAGTATCGATCGTCCAAATTGCCGGCCAACTAGAGAACAGTTAGAAAATGCCAAGTAGAATTAGTAAAAGACTTCTTACGCGAAAACAAAGTTAACCAAACCGAAACCGAAAGATGCAATCAGAGCGTTCTTTGAAGAAGCACCAGCTTGCGCAAAAATGGTAGAGGAATAGAAAGCAATAATGTTGATACCACACATCTGTTGCGCAATCATGACGGTGAATGATGCGAGTGTAGCTCTTCGGACACGAGGAATCGTGAAAAGTTGAATGAATCGAGAAACGTAGTTGGTCTTGCCAACGATCGCCGCTTCGATTTTCAATTGACAGTCGATGAAATAAAGATCTCTTGCAGCAAAAAGATCGTGCTTGCGAAGACGGCATAGGGATTTGTATGCCTTTTTGTATTCTCCTCTCTTCATGTACCATCTTGGGGATTCTGATACCTATTAGCGCATGTCGAACGCAGATCATGGCACTTCCTTACCTGGGCAGAAGAAGATCAAAACTGCAAGTGGAAGAGCTGGGATGAAAGCTGAACCGATTTGCAATCTCCAGGCAATCTTTCCAGTGTCGATAACGACCAAGTTCTACAATAATGTTAGTCCTATATGCTATCAATGGACGAGGCAAAACTTACAGCCACGAATCCCAAGAAAATACCGAATGCAGTCCACATTTGCCATGACATGACCAAAGCGCTAAAGGTTGATTAGCACATGACATATGCAGTTGTAGATAGAATCCCTTACCCTCGAATCTTTGCTGGACTGTTCTCTGCGGCGAAAATAGGTACAGTACTACCCTTTAATCCCATACCAATACCAAGAATCAAACGACTGACGAACAATGTTTCCCAAGATTTTGAGAAGGCGCCACCGATTGGAGTAAACACACAAATGATAGCAGCGATGAAGATTGTACCACGACGACCGAACCAAGTATTGAATGGGTCACTAATCCAGCAACCACTTACAAGTCTGTTAGCATAGTCATATAGGATATGGAATGCGGAACACTCACAGGAAAGCGGAACCAATGTATGGACCAGCATTGACCAATCCAACGAGCCAATTGTCGCGATCATGATTCGGAGAAGCTGCATTTTCACCTTGACCAATACCGAATTCTGCTGGGAACGAAAGATTTGCGCCGTTACTTCCAGTTTGATCCCAACCTCTGTTACGCCACTTAGTATTTGAGCCCCCACGAAGAATATGCGTGCAAACCTACTGTACAGCAGCACCGATAGAGCAAGTAATAATCGTTAAGTACAGAGTAATTGGATGACTCCATCTGTGAGCGGCTTCGAATCGCAAGGCGACTTTATCGTCTTCGTCCAGTTGTCTAACGTTCTCGAAGTTTTCCGGATCAGCAGCAACCAGAACACCCTTCTCGAGTAATGGAAGGATATCCATCAAATCGTTTTCGCGCGCGAATTCTCCTACATCTCGAAGGAGAACGGTTTCTCCTAATCCTGCGAGAGGGTTTTGGATTCTAAGACAAATTAGCTCAAGGTTAATCCAAAGCCAATTCAATTGAAGCTTACTTGGCTGTGGCATTGTTGTTTAAATCCACATGTGTGGTAGGGTGAGCATGTTCAACCGTGTTAACGGCATCAATTGTGTCTTCCTTCATGTTGGCAAAGTATAGAAGCAGACACTTGGAATACCTTGGCAGTGATCTGGGCGAGAAAGACAAGCAAGCAAAGGGATGACAAGAGACGCGGCGGGGGACATGGAAGCATTATAAAATCAAGTTCACCGGATCCTAATGAGCTACTGGGCTTCCCCTCTATCAAGAAGCTAGGGCTAGGTTGCATCCTTGCCACATGGGGATGCTACCATACGTAAAAATTGGGAATAGAGACGTAGACTAGCTGCACAAGACCAACCAACCGTTGCGCGGAGGGTATACGGTATCAGACCAGAATCGGCATGACCGAGTGTGTGGGCGATGGAAATGCCCAGTTCAGCGATGATAAGCTGGTAGGTACAGTAGAGACTCATGTCATAAGCAGCGCTAGGGGATTAGGGTAAGAGAGCAGGGTTGAGCGCAAGAATAAATGTGGGCGGGATTGAGCTCACGGTCCAATGGGAAGAGTCGTTGGACTGGATCTGCCAAGGATCTAGCAAGCACGAAGAAAGATTTTGGCGCGCGCCCCCCGCTGCGTAGTGCAATCTTCATTGTCACCCTCCGACCCCGCAGCATCTGGAGCACAACAGGGGACGTACCTTGTAGCTTTCTGTAGCTTCCTGGAGCTGCCTGTAACTATCCAAGTAAACCGTCACACAGCACGAGACTGGAAGTAACAGTCGTACCGTCTGTGTTGGCCGAGACTTGCAAGTAAAATTACCGATCATCGATTATACAGCATGGGAAGGAAAAGGATCGTACAGTACTGTACGCCGTAACAGCAACTCCATCAAATTGTACTTTCGCAGTCTAGAATCCAACCGCGCGACGACGCATTTTTTCCGTCGTTTCTCAACTGCAGTGACAATGGGGTTCGTCCAAGTTCCTACTCGTAGTGGGAAAAGATTGATTCCACCGCCGTGCATTTTTTTTCTGAAGGCGAAAGAAGGATTGCAAGAGCGGAATCCTGAATAGGTGGAGATCTTCATCCGATCCATGCTCAAGACCGCCCGTTCTCTGGCGCCCCATGGAGCCCCAACATGGAGCCAAGCTAAACCACCGTTTCCACAATTTCCACTCTTACCCCAGCAAAATTGCCAAGTTGTTCGTAAGTGGCACACCGTACGTGTGCGGAAGTAAACAACCTGACCAAATGTCCCGTCGTATCTAGTGGAAGTTATCTCGTGTCGTGTAGTTCATTGTGAGATCGAGGTTCTGTCCGGTTAACCTTATGGCCATCGTCCAGAAGTCAGTTGATCTGGGGCCGGATACGGTACATGGTGTGATATTGGAAATGAGAGTGGCCGTAAAACTTGCGAACAAACAAACACATCGCGGGGAAATAATACGAGCGTCTGATTCCTAGGGTTAACCAACGGCGGAGCTGACCTTTACGAAGGTATGATTGGTAGGCATTCAGTGACCCACACGTGATAACGATCCCATGTTAGTAAAGAGATCGTTCTTTTTCCCACCCGATGGCAGCCGTCAAGAAGCCTCTAGACACGGGACTCAAATGTAAGCGCTTTTTGACCAGAGTCATGCTTCGGTACCATTTTCGGTATATTTATCAATCATGTGAGTTGAAAACTGTTTGCGCTTCCATCAACTTAACCTAAGTTACTTAGAAGGAAATCATCGGGCAAATAATTGCTCGGCCTACGTCGTGTAAATGTCCCCCCCGGACTCCACAAGCTTTCCACAAACGAATCTAGGTCAAACCTCGGATAGCTACCGTAGTCTAAGACTGAAACAGCTTGCCGTCTTCGAAGTTAAAAGTACTACTATGTATAAATGTGGTGGAATATACCGAGTGATGTCGGATTGCTACTTCAAGGATAAAGCGCGGGAGTGGCTCGAATTAGCGCAGGCACCTGCGATTGAACTCGAAGGATGAACGCAAAGGATTGGATGCTGGAAATGGGTCGTTATGGGACGCAGAACTCGGACCTTTCGGTATGTATACAAACAGCCATTTCTTTGCACTGGAGCGCGCCTAGCTGTTGGCAATATCGCGGTATGAGCCTGAAAATATTTGTCAAATTCATCAGCAAAGCTTACACGACATTACGAACGTAGTGCGAGGTATGATACCTGAAGCATTGCTGTGATAAAACGTTCACATCGTAATCAAGCCCCAAAGAAGAATTGCCGGGGTAATCGTTGATGTGCAAAAACTCATAGATCGGGTGGTGTACATTGGCCTTTTCAGAGATTTAAATTAATAAAATGATTCGAAAGACTATCGTTGATGAGTTGAAGATGGTGTTAGCGGAGCATTGAAGAGCGCTATGCGCATTCACGATGCTCAGAAGAAAAACTACCCACCAGCTTATGTAGAACGGGTAGGTGCAATGGCTACACAAGAATCCATGACCAGCGCTGGAGCAAAATACCTTGTAAGCAGCACTCGGGGAAGGTGTGCAGGATAGAAACGAGTGGGACATCACAGGGCCGGGAAGCAAAAGTGTGGTTAAATATATATAATGGTGATCTTCGTGAACATAAATAACAACGATGATCTGAGCGAGCTACTTGCTCGACCAAGAAAACATTAACAGCTCCGTCGGAATAACTGAGCCCAAGGAGAAACTTCACCACGGTATTTGCGTAGACATTGCTTTTGGATACTCCAAATGACATACAATATCAGTTTCATCTCGATGAAATTGCTCCAAATATATGCAAATCGCCTGACATTCCAAAGATACTCGACGCCATATCCACCAGTGCGGAAATTCACAGACTTTCGCAAGCCACCACGAGAGCAACAAAATCGCTTTCGGCTCCTTTTCAAACAACAAGCGTTTGTATACGGGGCGGATAGTACAGACAAAAGACCAAAATAACAAAATAACCGTGGCGGTGTCGTTAACTTTCATGGTGTCAGCTAGGATAGACAACGCAAGATGGTATGGGTTGTTGTCGACGGTCGAAGTCGCGTCAAGCCCATATAGAGACTTAAAAGCCCGTGGAAGACTTTGTAGACGTGCCTCTGTAACACTTGAGAAAGATACCGGCATGGGGGGCCCTAAGAGCTCTTTAAAGGCGCTAGCGTTCCTATCCATGCCCAACTTCCAGACCTCTTGTTTGCCCCAACTTATTGTAAGCCAATTGAGGTCCATAGATGATGCAGGGTTCAGTGGCCATGCCTCTTTTGGTGTGTCCGCTTCGATGTTCGCGAAGGCGATCATTCCAAGAAGAATCGAGGTAGCGTATAAGGCATCCTGCGCTGAACTTTCTGGTGGCGATGACGAAAGTGTGCTGCTGAATAATGCTATGCCTTGATACCAATGATATATTTCCGTAGAAGATATTTTAGAATTTCGCGGATCTGCCATAAATCGATCGTGCATAAGCGTAAATGTCAAAAGCGAGTGCATCAAATGAGGATACTATAGTTGGTTGGTGATCGGTGCGGTGCTCAGGGCAGGTGTAAAACTTACCAAGCAGCTAAGCTTGACAAACTCATTTTGATAAACTTGAAGATTTCTCTCCGTTGTAATAGTGTAGACAGTTTTCGACTGAAAATTATCCAGCAGTCGTAAGTGTCTTTGCTCCCCCAAATTGTGCGAATCCCCATTGAGCCATGACCTTTGGTTTGGAAGGCTTATGTCAACAATTGTTTGACTTAAAGAATATGGTAGTCTCTGGGACAAGGTTTCAAAGTTCAGAGCTTTAACGACGAATGGCTGCAGCTGTAGCTCGGGGGATCCATCTTCATAATTGCATAGAACGCCATATGTTGTGCATCGTTTGCAGTGGGGTTTCTTTTCATCGCACTATGCATAGCTTGGGTTAGCTAATTTCTAGAAAGGAGGTGGGCGGAATGAGAGATAAATGCATAAAATCGGCATCCTACTCTGTACGTACCTTAACCTTCCTGAGCTTGCAGTTCCCACATCCACGACGAGACTTGCGATGTGATTTGATCTTACGGACTGCTTCCTTGGTGGGTGTCGACATGGCGTTCGCGAGGCTCGGAACTGAAGCAAGGCTACGTGCTGTTTCTAGCCTAACAAGCTGTCACACTGTCGAGGCAATCTGCAGGCTAGGAAGAGGGTCGCGTTTCAATATTGTGGTGCCGGGAAGATTGACTCGTGCACGCCATGGGCGAGGAATTGACTGAAATGGCTGAGGCTCAGCATGATGAGTGGCTATGCGATAATGTCGCCCGCAGAGAGAGTGTAGAGTGTAAGCAAAGGCTACATGAGCCTCGTTTTGAGGGAGCAATGCGAGGCTAAGATGTAATTCTCACGACCGACTCGTCGGATAATCTGGGAGCCCCGCTGGCCATGTCATTTTCCCGCACGCTAACCACAATTCGCATACAGAAGTACGCTAAGCTGCATTCGGAACCGGGCCAATCCTCTCGTCTTTATCATAGGATGCTCCAACCGCTTCAGTCGACCACATTTCGCACCAGCATTCCCATCAGGACGCTTCTAACCACACTTCGGATCCTGCATCTTATGCCACTGGGCTGAATAGCAAGTATGTCTCCATACGGCTTTCGTTATTGTCCGATTCTTTTATATTCGGACATGAAGAATCGTGCACCTCCGTTTATTGTAGGATATGCTATCCGAGACGGTAGGTCGACGATATGTATAAGTATCATGTTTCGTCTTCATTTATTTCATTGCTGCATCAGTCACCGACAGTTCTCGTTATCTCAACAGTCTCAAGACCTCTACTCCTTCCGGCTAATCAAGTGCATAATACCAGTATCCAGCTCAGCAATCGAAGGAAAACCAGCAGGTCATATAGCTTTTCGTCACATCTTCCCTAGCACTTGACCAATTCATCCCAAAGCATATCAACTTCTCTCCAACATCCCCGTTCTCCTCATACTCCTCACCATGTCCTCGACATCAAAAACTCCCTCAAATCAAGCCGTATGGCTTCAATCATGCGGCAAGTTAGAAGTCAAAGCTGCACCATACACTCACCCGGAGAAGAACGAAATCGTCATCAAGAACCGCGCACTCGCTATTAACCCCGCAGACTGGATCAAGCAAGACATGGGCAGTTTCATGTTTCCTTGGATGAAATATCCTTGTGTTATGGGATATGATGTCGCTGGAGAAGTCGTCGAGATTGGAGCTGGTGTTACGCGATTCAAAGTCGGTGATCGTGTTGTTGGTATGGCGAATGGGACAAGCAAGCTGCTGAACACCCCAACAAAAAGTGGTTTTCAACTCTATCCTGTCCTCCTAGAGCATATGACGTCCCATATCCCCAGCACTCTCTCGTTTGAACAAGCCTCCGTCATTCCCTTGGGATTCTCAACGGCGGCATGCGGGCTGTTTCAAAAAGATCATTTGGGTCTTCAACTTCCATCGATATCTCCCAAATCTACTGGCGAGACTGTTCTCGTATGGGGTGGTTCTAGCAGTGTTGGCGTCAACGCTATTCAGTATGTTTACCTTTCTCTACTGATGATCCTTTGATTTGTTAAGGTGATTTGTTAATTATTCTAGACTTGCGGTTGCTGCTGGATACGAAGTCATCACCACATGTTCTCCTAGAAACTTCGAGCTGGTCAAGCGACTCGGTGCAAGTCAGGCCTTCGACTATAACAGCAAAACCGTTGTTCTTGATATCATACGTGCGCTTCAGGATGTGACGATGGCCGGCGCCATCTCCATAGGGGAAGGAGCCATAGATGCATGTATGGACATTCTGGACAAATGTCCAGGAAATAAAGTCCTTGCCATGATGACTTATCCTTTACCCACGCCACCACCAAAACATTTTGTTATTCCGAAGACCATCGCTACTTTTGTACCATGGATGGCTGCAAATTACATCAAATGCAAGATTAGAGGAATCAAGAACGCATTTGTGGAAGGATCGAGTCTGATACCTAATGGGATCGGAGAAGCCGTCTACGCAAACTTCCTTTCCGAAGCATTGGAGAAAGGCACTTTTGTTGCTGCTCCTGAGCCCAAGGTGGTTGGAACAGGATTGGAATTTGTGGAGGCTGCAATGAAGATACAAAGAGAAGGGGTGTCTGCTTGCAAAGTTGTGGTAGCGTTAGATTGATTCAGTGGCGTTGTTTTCCTTTTTAAGATACCTGCAGTATGTATTTGGCGCTTTGTTTCTTGTAGAAGAGATATCTAATTCGTACATATCATATTCCTGCTTGCTCGACTTTTCTGATAAGCAGTTTTCCTGTGAATTATATTAATAATTATCTTCTATATTGAGAAATACAAATTATTTATTCATACGATTGGAATATTATTACAGTATCTCAACAACAGTATCTTGATTTCGGAAGAGAATCGAAGTGGTTTGAGTACCTAGTACTTTCTCCTGCCTAGGCTGTACCCGGGTTCTATGTAGCTGTACTAAGCTACTGGCACTGCCTTAGCTCCTACCTTCTACCTGAGCCGCCAGGTCGCTCCCTCACATAAGAATTATATTTCACGTAGACCTGTACTGTAATCCCTAATCGCAACTAGTGATTACATAACATAAGGTTTCTCCTCATACTCTGATATTACTCAAACTTATTCCCAACCATCTATTACGTCCTTACCTTCTAAGTCATATAGAAGTGATCAGGTTAGGTTGTTATAAGATTTATTGTTGAGGACACCAAGTAGGGATTCAATCGAAGGATGGCAAGTCTGTGTCAAGTGCAGTGATGATTTGAGTTGAATACAAAGCTCTACATACTGAGGAAATATATTCCTCTTCTCTAGATCATACCGCTCTGGACATGGGGTTCTACTGTGATTGGCTATCCAATCTCTGAGCCTAAGGTCCCCATAGTCATATGCCTAGTGCTTCTCGCAACACCTTCTCAAACACACAAACCAGTGGTAACATCATTTGTGTATCCAGATACGCAGCTATAAGCCGAATAAAAATCGTCGTATATGAATCCAACCGTGCCAGTTCCAGACGTCAATGGACCTAGCAATGACTGAATAAATCCCCCAACTGTAGACAGGAATTCTGTCCCAATGATCTGAAATGATAGTTCTCTCACTGGATAAGCAAGCAATTTTTCGATCTGTAGTGTGCGGAAGACAACCCAACCGTTATAGTGAAGTTGATGGTATGAGCTCAGAGCCATAGCTTGGCTAACGCCTGGAATACCAGTCATTGCGATATCTTCGTACTATATTTTGTCAGAAGGTGTATACAAGAGCTAGAACTGGCTGCCAAATAGGTAGTAAGAAGTGCGAATATATATCACTGTAGATATGTTTTGGGGTATCCCTTGCGAACAATGTTACAGAGAGGCCAGCGAAGAGCGAAAGGCAAACAAGTGGATTCGTGAACTTCATAGTTGAAAAGTTGAAGTACTAAAAGAGAAGAGAGTTTTTAGAATAAAGATCAATGTTCGAGTTACGAAGAAAACGAAGAAAGTTATCTGGTTTTGTATTCCTTTTCTTTGGACTTGATTCACCCCACAACTATCTTTCAACTAGACAGCTCAAAAGCGAAAAATCTGCATTACAACAATGTATAGGTAGGCTATGAAATGGGTACCTATAGGTAGGTTTTCCAGCTCTTCAACCCACTCGATAACCCAAGTGAGTGTGGAATATGCCACAATCAGGGTTGATACAGCTAATATGTAGTCAATATCCTCTTCAACTAATCCAATAGGTTCTTATCAGTTGTCATAATTCACTCATAGGTGCCGCAACGTAGTGAGTTGAGTCCCAAGCATCATATCACCCCCCTCGTCTCTTCTAATCATGATAGGCTATTCAGAATCTAGCAATGATCAACTACATCATTATACGAATAAGGAAATAAGAAGGCTTTAACTTCATATAGATTCATCTACACTTCATATTTTTAGCTCGTATCTACGCATAGAAAAGGCAATAACTCGAGCAAGGAACATAGATACCTTCTATCCAATAGGATATATACATGTGTGTTACCAATTATCAATTATATCAAGCTTCCTATTTTGTCTTCTCTGTGTAATGGAATTTATACAAGCTCTTCCAAAAGCCGTTAGACTTGGAGTGCAGGAATATCGCTGCATAAGCCAAGTACTATAAATGAAATGATCTGCACCCCGCCGAGGATTACTGCATGCATGTTATAAGATACTGTACGATGCATATTTGATTGTGTTTGGACACAACAATGCAGATCTCGTACTAAGTCCCAAGATACAGCAAGCCTCCACATATTCGGAAGTAAATGTCTATTAACTGTCAATGAATATTTTATCTTATCAGAAAACGGCCATCAAGCGCTTGAGTGGACCAGTAGCTAGGCGTCAGTGTCCAAACCTCTTTCTGTACACATCGCATACTTTGACAGGCTTCTATCCCTTCCATTTCTCTCACTGTGCATGAACCAGTTGCAATCGCTCTCGATTTGACCACCCTACTCCTGATCCTAATTTCAACCACATGTCTGATGATTGAGTGGAGACTGAAAGTGCATCCGAAAGCGCATCTGTAACGGGCATCTGTAAAGCGCACCTGTAGAGCGAGACAGCTGTACTCGGGTTGCATTGAAAATCGATGAAAAGGATTATTCTGCATCAGATTGCTGTTAACAATTTCGGAGACCGATTGGCTAGCCTTGCAAGAGTAGTCTGGAAGATCTAAGTAGATGCGTTAAGTAAAACAGCATTTGTTCACTGGTCTTTGAGAAATGTAGCTTGTATAGCATGTTTACAGCGAGATAACTTCAATTTTCACGCGGCATGATGGTAAGATCTCTCAAACAGTAGCTAGAATGAATGTCATGAATAGAAGGGGCCATTTCCGCTCTATGCGCCGGATTGAATATTGAATTGAACAAGCATCCATGCCATCTGTCTCTATACATATATAAAGAGCTCCTATTTGACAATTATCCTGACCCCGGGTAACATAATTTTCACGACCCTCATTTTTATCTGCCTTCTGAGCTAGTATATTCACCTTGAAGAGTACGCAACTACAACTACCATTCTATATCTTTGTAGTCGCTCTAGCTCAAGTTTTCAAAATTGCATAAATTAATCTTCTTTATATTTCCATTTTGCTTGTCGGTGGAGGCGAATATCTCCAGAGATTGTAGCTAAAACCATGCCATATATGCCGCCATTGGCCATGTACTCAGCCAAGACTCGCCCCAGTGCTTGGTGCTTTTCCGTTCGGCTTGCGGCTTGATCTTCACCTTTTCGTACACAGTCGGTAGAGATGTAGCGAAGTATTTTTCTCTCAGGGTCTGGTACCAAGGACCGTCATATTCGCCCCAGAACTCCTCCTCGGTGTAAAATGTATGTGCGCAGAGCCAATTGCGTCCGCCTAGCTCCCTCAAATTGTTCTCCAGAGCGCGGTTCTTCGTCACAAACATCCCATAGTCTCGGGGTCCCCAGCCCCAGACCCCAATATTAAGCATTGGTTGTGACATTTTGTCTGTATCTGACTTCCCATTGTCGTCGTTCATTGTCTTCTTTTTAAACTGGGAGTCGGTGACTGGATGGAAAGTCTGCAATGAGCATCCCCGTAAGGGACATAGCCAGAGTGGCCAAATCCCTAGCTCCCGGTCAACCCAATCTATGAACCCATCAGCTGTCTCATATGGTAGAGCTAGGTCTTGAACCACAAATTACGTTGAGACACCACTCACATGAAGTGCATGTTATAGTGTTCGAGTATGAGAATAGTCGTCAAGGAGCCAGCGGAAAAACTTGGTAAATGGAATAAGCTTGAAATAGCTGTATCCCTGCCGACCGACCCAAAACGCAGCTCTGTCATAGCGGAATAGATATTCCCTGAGTGGAATATATTCTACAAGAGTAGATGACGGGCTAAGGTTCTGTGTCTTATCTTGGACATGCAGATAGAACCACGGGTCACTGGCGTGACTGAAGGTCTGTAATCCACATTCGGCCGGCTTTGTATCGGTCAACTGACCAGTAATAACGACACCGTGCTCAGGAGAAAACACAATACCATCAATATAATCATTATCAAGATTTTTAGTTTGTGCTTGGACCTCTGAAACCGCATGTGAAATGTCCTCAGCCCTGCGGTAAGTAGTCTTAATAAACTTCCTCGCTTCAACAAGGCATAGTTCCATGAGCGTTACAATTCCAAGAGTCCCCGCAGCACCAGCAGCTCCATGAAAAAGGTCTTCTCTTTCCTGACGAGATGCCCGGACAACATCTCCACTTCCGAGGACTATCTCCACCAAGTTTACTGTATCGTTGAAGAAGCCGTAGCGGAATGAGCTACTCTCCCCCGACATCGCTGAGAAACCGCCTCCTGCTGTAATACTAGGATAATCCATTACAACAAGAGGTATAAGACCGTATACCAAAGTCGCCTCAACCAGGCGGTCCATTGGCACGTTGGGCTCTACAAGCGCAATACGGCGTTCCGTATCAATATCAATATTTGAGAGCATACTGATATCCACCACATTCTCGTTCGGCCCATGTCGAGGGCGACTACTATTCGAGGAGCCGTGGAATACTCGATATGACTCGCCAGATTCATAAAACTTGCGAACCGTGGAAGCAATGTTATTAACTGCTTGGCAATGATGATCCATGGCAGGATATAGATAGATTTAGCGAGTACTCTGCTCGATGCCAGTAGACACTGACAAGCGGAATAGGTGTATAGATTATCCTCTGCTGCAAAATGAGAAAAGTCATGTTGGCAGCGATTGAGTTGTGGGGTGCTCTATTTAAACAAAACTGTAAATTGCTACTTCATTACTGGCCAAGTAAAGGTTAAAGCAGGTGCGTGTTCCCAACAGTACTGCTTTTGAGACTTTGGGAATTGACTTGAGCTTCAATCTGATATTGATCGTCGAATTGACCTTTAGAGATGCAAATAGCACTAGATTTCTGTATTCTTGGTGGTTGGGATTCCTGTCACGTTGAAGTTGCCTAGCAGAAATTTAAGCTTTATTCGGTCAACTGTGCATGCAAGGCGTCTGCGAGGCGTCAATAGTTAGGAACGAGGAGCTCGAACTGAAATTAAATCTCTTTGTGATAGTTGCGCAACCAGGATCTAAACCTGTTTTGCGGAAGCGGATGTATGGTACCCTGTTCCGAAGCCTTCATGTGTATCCATGGTGTATGTACAAATCAGTGACCAAAATATGGCTCTACTGCAATACTTGACAAATGAGATGGGAATTATGCAATCCGTGCTATACACAGTAATGTTAGCGTCGCGTAATCAAAGTGATAGTCAGCCGGGCATGCTTCTCCGCCTGCCAGCAGTTACTTGAAATTATACATATATATCTATCAAATCGTACACGCCTAAGGACCATTTACCACCCCACCAATATAGAACTCAATAATATCATTTCAAAAGGTGGCAGGCACTACTTCAACAGGGCTCTAATTTCTCTAAAAGGCGATACTTATGAAGTATTCATTGGCTGTATATGAAATCCCTCTTGCAGATGATATCATAGATTAATTCTAACCTGTTTCCTTAGAACGCGGGGACTTTGCATGTAACTTCTACATATGCACTTACCATTTACCGGGGACAAAGATTGTAGTACTGTGTAATATCATGCAGAAAACGAAAGACCGCCGACCTTCACTTGATATCCATTCACACTTCGTCTGATCTTTTAATCTACTAATCTACGTGTCTTACCTACTTCTCGAAAAGCAGAATCCACCTCGCAAAAGATACCCAAGATATCGATACTATATTGTATTTTTCTCAATGAAGTTTACTTATTCCAGCTGTTCTCAGCGCCGTTTTCCTCGCAGTAACATTGAAGTTTGTTCGGCTCAGGAATGTCTCTTCGCGACCAACAGGATCATTGCTTCCTTCATCAATTATCTTGGAGGCCGCTCTCGGTGGTGTAGAAAAGCCTTCATCTTTCGGGGTAACGTCATTTCTACGGTAATACAAGTCCTTGAAATAAGTGATATGATCACTGACTAACCTGATCTCAGCTTCATCCTTCATTATGGGCACACACTGTTTTCTATTCATCACGAGATTGTCCCTGATGTTCCTAATATTCAGAAGCTGCTTGTCAAAAGCCACGAAAAATTCGATATGCATCCGATGGGCATCTCTGTGTTGAGGAAAATCTTCGGCTATAATTCTGGGGAGATGTCTCGAGCAGAGTATGCTGAAATACATGATAGCTTTATGAAAGTACTTACACACGACTTTGTGAACGAGGCAGCCGGTACTGCTGCTCTTGGTCGCAGCAATATTGGGGGCAAAGTCACTCATCTTTGATCAGTTTTACAGAAGAGCCTGACCTACAGCGACGATGGGTTAGCGAATATCAAAGTGCTGGCACAAGACCATGGAGGCCAAACAGGACTTGCAGAGCTTGATCTGGAGAGCCTACTAAAAGCATTAAGCTTCCGCATAGCTATTCCGCTTTTGTATGGCCATGACTGTCTTCATCGAAACACTTCACTACTCCAAGATTTAGAAATTTTCGCAAGTCAAGCAGTTCCGCTGCTTGCCATCGGTATGCCGAAATGGCTTCCAATAAAGTCATTTCAGCAGGGGATTGCAGCCCGAGGACGGTTGCATGAATCTTTCACCTCTCTTTATCGTCGTATAAGACAGTACCGCAATGGCGAAGCTGTCGAGTATGATGCCGATATGAGCGACGTTAGTGAAAATACGCTTAACAGATACAAGGTGTTCGATCGCCATGGTGTTTCGATAGATGGTATCGCTCAGATCGAGCTTTCGATATTGTCGGCACAGAATAAAAACACACAGCAGATGCTTTTCTGGTTTATATTCTACATCTACTCTGTTCCTGGATTCCTGGAATCACTGCGGCACGAAATTTCCTCATCTGGAGGAATCTCGATAACTAGTGATGAGCGACCCGAAATCAAAAAAGTGGACATCAATACTCTTGGAAGAGAGTACCTACTCTTAAAATCCTCATTTCTTGAAACATTTTGGTTGGTCGAGGAATTAGTGATGTTTCGACAAGTTACCCAAGAAGTAAACTTTGACGATGGTGTGCATCAGTATTGTCTACGCCCAGGATCCTGGCTTTCAGTCTCAACTTGTCTCACCAAACATGACCCGGCGTTCTATCCTCACCCTCTCAAATTTATTCCAGACAGATTTATTCAGGACAACGCGACAACAGGACAAAAAGAAGTAAGTTACAAAAATTTAAGGCCATGGGGTATAGATGCGGGTATGTGTAAAAGCCGCACGTTTGCAGAGAGACAACTTCTAGCTGTAGCAGCTAGTATTATTACATTATGGGATCTCGAACCACGAGACGGAATGTGGAAACACCCCGGCTTCGCAACTGGTGCGACTATTTTAGCTCCTAAGAATAAACTGTATGTTAGTATTAAGCGACGATGTTTTCATTGATATACCTAAATCGATGGATGTATTATTCAATAATAGCCAAAATCAAAACGTTCCAGAGGGTAGGTCGACGATGTGTACAAGTATGTCAATTTTAGTGACTTAACCTTACGTGTTACAGCATCTCCTGCTTGCTCGGCTTTTCTCATGAGCAGTTTTCCCACGAGGCATATCAATGTCTGAATGATCCCTTCAACGTTGAAATCCATTACTCATCTATCCACGTGATTTAAACATTATCATGGCATCTCAAAAGAGCGTGTTGATTTCGGAGTCCGAGAACAATCGATGGTCAGTGTTTTCATAGCATCCCGATTGCAGTACGACAGCCGAGAACATGCTTAATACAGTATATCGGCTCCACACGCGCGGTCCGAGCCAGCGGGAACGTGGGGCGGAAAAGAGAATCAGCTGCCGGTAGCAGGGAATCCCGGGTGGAATGCACAAAAGCGAGATTGCGCCATCTAGACTCGTCAGAACGGCTTTCCTTTCATTTTTGATTCTGTATTGGCAACCTCGAATTGCATGGGAGGGAATCTAAGACCATGGGTTTTTATACTATAGTACTCTTTATTCGACAATGCTACTACAAGTATTCACCACAACAACCTCCGGCTTCCCCGCCCCTCTTCGTTTTACGCTTCCCGCCTTCCATCCCGTCACCACCCCTACCTCTGCTTCAAACGACACTCAATATGGGAGTGCGTTCCCACTGGATATCTCCAAATATTGACAATTTCCAAACCCGCCGCACCTATAATCTCCTCAAACTCTGACTTCGACTTCTCTTTCCCATTCAACATCATCATGCACAAATCCATCCAGTAGATGAACATATCGCCTCCAAATTCCGTCTTCTCCGGGCGGATATTGTCTGCGATTACGAGTCTGGATTTTGGTCCCATGGCCGATGCGATATTTTTGAGGAGTTGTACACAGACGGGCTCGTAAAAATCGTGGAGGATGCGACGGATGAAGTAAACGTGTGCATCTAAGAGCGATGTCAGTACCACGATATGCAGAAACGGAGTTTAACGATGAGACTAATTGCTTACGTTTGACAGGCTGCGGGGTATGAAAGTCATACACCATCTTCTCAATATTTGGAATTCGCTCATCCGGTAATTTATCCAGTACATCCGAACGATCCTGCAGGATCAATTTCGCCCCAAATCCAGCTGGAGCTTCTTTCTGCAATGCAACCAGAGCTTGCCCTTGACCACCCCCGATATCGACGACGAAAGCTCGATCTTTCTCCGCTTCTACTTCTTCCTTCATGCTCGCGAATGGGAATAAACCTAAGATGGGGACAGTCTGCTCCATTTGCACCATGGTTGTGTTAAACATGTGGAGGCGTTCGGGGGTATGCGATATCGCTTCATAGTAGGTCTTTCCCTCGAGACCATGGCCGTACGCGAAAGGAGATTTCTTGAGGTCGTATAAATCTTCACGGGAATGGGTTTTGAAGTATTCGGGTAGCTTCATGAATGGTGGGGTTTCGTCATAACTTAGCACGAGATGAGTGGTTGGAATTTTGATAGACTAAGGAACTATGTCTTACATCATTCTGAATAGTTCTAGACCGGCTCCCGGGAGAAATGCGCGGGATTTGTTGTTGTGCTGGAAAACGTCTGGTGCGACTTCTTCCCCGATGCCTAACATGACGGTGATGCGCAGAGCTCGAGCTGCATGGACAGATTAGGATTGAGCTTAGATCAACACAGGGGTGTTTAGTTACCTATGGCAGATTCCTCAATCTCAAGCAAAGCAGCAAGGTCTTTAGTGCTGATAGGTCCTTCAGCGGGCATCTTCTCAAAAACTCCAAGCTCGGTGAGGAGGTGAAGGGCAGCTATCCCAGCCGTCTAGACCAAGCAGTGTTTTTAGAAAACTTCCCAGATACCGGGGCTCGGCAACTCACCATTTCCCATTGTCTGTTTAACACATCTAGGGGCTCCTCTAGGAGATACCGAAGCTTATCAACTTGGTTGAGAAGCCTGGCTCGAGTATGCTGATCACCGTCGAAGTCCTTGACCGCTGCAGCTATTTCGTTCGCGGTCTTCTCGAGGTCCTCGTGCTTGTTTATCCCCATAGTGATGATATTTGTCTTGACAGTCGAAACAGTAAATAAAAGTAGCAGAATGCTCTTATCGAGATACCGAAGTTTCTGCGTTTGCTGAAGATATCCCTCGAATGTCGACACGTCCTTGCGACACAGGGTCCAGACGGTTAGTGGGGTAAACTATCCCCAATATCGATGTAAGACTGGCGTGGCACGTGTCCTCTTCGATGTGAGATGTCGGGAATTATTCTTCACCAGCATCCTAAAACCGAGCCTAAACACATTGTGGATTCTTCATTCCGGAAATATATCTTCGGAGGCGGAGGCGAACCCTACCGAGACACCAACATTTGCGGGACGTTTATTTCGATAAAATTCACTTCGGGGCCCAATAAACTATGCGCCGTTTATCGGATCTGAAAGATGCTGTTGGTAATTTTAATTAAACGTCCAGGCACTACAGATGTAGTCCGATCGTCCCTAAGGGGAGAGGGACGTACTAAGCGAAGGCCTCTAATATATAATGACCTCCAAGAAGTAATACCAAGAACCACAAGGCGATAAAAATACCTTCTTCCAGTATCGGATCCAAAGGGTTGGAACAGTTGGAAGGAAAATCTGGCGTGTTCTTCAACAAACTCATTTACTCCCCACACAGCGAATTCTAAGAACTTAGGAACAGGTGCTGTATAATCGAAAAAATGTCCGAAGGCGAGTACATCGAGCCTAGTCATGAAGAGTTTGAGGATGAGGTTGGATTTATCAATCGTTGATGTTAGTCATTACTGACCAGACCATAGGGCGCAGATTTTGGGGACGATACACGAGGTTCTCTTGCCTCTCTGACATCAAGTATCAGGAAAGGTGTTGAAGAAGATGGGAGAACGTATGCTACGTATGGCCGAGAAGGTTGTAATCTAATTCTCTTCACGAATTGCCAGTGCTGACGAGACAGAGTACGGCATGCCAATGGACGAAAAGGAGATGGAGAGGATAGATATGGCGCATGAGAAATATTATATACTCCTAGAGAAAAAGCGGTTTCTTGCTCCGATAGACCCGAATCTCCAGCGAGTACTGGATTTGGGCTGTGGAACAGGTAGGTTCCCCAAGCCCCTTCTGCAGATATGATCAACTGATAGATATCGAGGAATGTGGAGTATAGATTTTGCTGATGCCCATCCATCTGCTGAGGTGAGCAGCCTGAATCAAACATTTGAAATGAGCACTAACCATATCAGGTCGTCGGCGTGGACATTGCTCCGATCCAGCCAAGATGGTAAGTCATATGAACTATCCGGGATCAAATACTGATGATATTCAATCAGGGTTCCTTCAAATTGTCAATTTCAAGTGGATGATATCACGATGCCGTGGACATGGCAGAAGGATAGATTCGATTTTATCTTCTTGAGAGATCTGCTCTTTTCCATCAGGGACTGGCCAGCTTTGATCCGGCAATGTTATGAGTATGATCAAGTCCTTCCGATTCCGATGATATGTGTTAATGATTGGTAGCCATCTCAAACCCGGGGGTTGGGTAGAGTTCGAATCAATATTAGGTGTCCTCGGGTGTGATGATGGCACGGTTCCTCCAGACAGCAAGTTCAGGGAATATGATAAACACACCCGAGAAGCAGCGAATATTTATGGAACACCGCTGGAAGATGTCGCATCATTCAAGAAGTGGTTTGAAGAAGCCGGGTTCGAAGCAGTGGTAGAAAAAAAGTACAAGATCCCGACGAATCCATGGCCGAAAGATCCTCGTCTGAAGTTGATTGGTGCTTTTGAGCAGCAAAATTTCCTCACTGGCATTGAAGGAATGAGCATTCGTGCTTTGAAAGCATTGGGCTGGAGTTATGAAGAAATCGTCGTATTTCTTGCAGCCGTGAAGAAAGAAATAAAAGATAAAAGACAACATCCATATTACCCATTGTAAGTTTGATGCAGCATGCCTAGCTATCGTGGCTAACTGAATAGCTATGTTGTTTATGGACGCAAGCCTGAAGCAAAGATTTGAAGTCCTGGGGTTCTATTGGACAGAATTTAATTTAGAAACATCGTTCGAATTAATATCTATATTTACAAGAGAAGAAAATGCGAGAAGTAGAATCGGATTATTGTAACGATGAGGGGCATGCTTTCAAAGACAGGATAAGATGCTGGCGACCGACTTCTAATCTCACCCACAAGGTAGTTGGGGGCAAGAAGTAGGATCAGGTTCTTGTAATGATGAGGGATAATTGCATGCAAACGGCCCGTAGTGCTGCTTTTGCAAATTGTGTTGGTGCCGCAATGATGCGATCCTGAAGGCTGACGCCCCCATTAGACTTGTAAATAGACCAGTAAGAAAGACGTGACAGAGCCTGTATCACACTGACTTCATAATCACTGATACTGTAAACACGTGAAGTACAGCCTCGAGCGAGTTTACCCCTTTTTGATACTCCGAAATTGAACATCGGCTTTTCGAGGCGTTCAATAAATTACAGATAATTATTTTCTTCAGGCAGCTGCATTAGGAATGGAATTATCAACCAATAATATTTATACTATCCCACTTCAGCTGGAGCTGAGGCTTTTTGGCCCCCCCGGTAATATTAGGTGGAGAGTTACACAAAAACGGAATGTTTTAACTCTGAAGCCCTAATCGTCGAACTTACCTTGTAAATATAAAAGAAGCACTGGATGAGAAAGTTTCCATTGGCTATAGACCCCTTCCTCTCCTGGAAGGAGCTTAACCTTCGTTCCACGAACGATCACAGTTCGATGCCTGGATGTGACTTCCAGCCACAGGAGAACACATCTTTAATATTACAGCAATTCAGATTCATAAATCCAGCATCAATCTCGAAATAATTTTCTTGCAGTATAGGGTTTCTAACTTTCTGCTGACGAATATATCTCGACTTCGTACTCAAATAGGTCTATTACTTGATTGAAGCTCTCGCCATGGCATCCATCCCTCTCCTTCCCCTGAGGCTTCTCGGCAGAGCCAAGGGCAAATTCAAAGTCTTCGACAAGCGCGAATATGCGGATCTCAAGGTGGATCATTTTGACATTCTCACTCACGTGTGGGGCAACACCTGCGACCCGTATGACTGCAAAATAGATGGTGTCAGCTGGAATGTTATACTATCTCGGAGGAAGATAAAAAACATCACGCGCTTGATGGATAAGGCTAAAATAGAGTACTTGTGGGTTGATTCTCTATGCCTCAACCAAGAAGACGAGACAGAGATGAATGTTGAGGTGCTCAAGATGTACGAGTACTACAAAAGCGCGCGGAAATGCTATGCTTTGATGGAAATGCACGACGTGTGGGATCCGCAGAATATAGTGACCGATTTGAGGCACATTGACCATATCCTTACATATATGACAGGGACAGCGCTTGCAGAAGAAGCTGGAATGGGTCGGAACGTGATCAACTTTCTGGATAAGTGGTCGAACGCAAATTGGGTCTTCCCTATGGACCGAACAACCGCGATGTCTGCCGCCATAGAATTAGGTGTACTTAATTGCTACGCAACGTGCATTGGTCGAGTCAAGTCGCTATTCAAGAATGAGTACTTCACCCGGGTTTGGACCTTTCAAGAAATGTTGCTCGGAAAGAACATAACCATATACGGAATAAACGAGGTTGATATAGAATGTGTAGGACAGCTTATGACGTGGATGAACCTAGCTACAGACTGTGTGGATAAGGCGCTTAAGCTACGAGACTGGATCGATCGTTCCAGAGACATCAAGAATGCATTGGTCTATACAGTTATGAGGATAATAAATGAGGATCTTCTGAATCTCGGTTTTTTAAAAGCACAAGCAAGAGGAATTAATAGTGCTAAGTCCGATATCATAAACGGAGGGCCGTTTTGGTGGCACGACAACTGTGAGTTATTCTGGGGCTAAATTTCTCATCACTCCATGATGCTTCATCATCAAATGGTCGTGGAAAACTGCTAACGTCTTCATTGTTTAGATAAGGGAGTAGCCAATATCTTTTCAGCGATCTCTATCACCCCGCGAGAATGCCGTCGAAAGCATGACATCTTCAGGGGGCTCCTGGGGATCTTTAATGGATTGTTCACTGCGGAAGAGGCAGCTGCGCAATTATATGGTGATGATATAGAAAAGATGTCTTTTGCATTTTTCAAGCAGTTGTCTCTGAAGACAGGCTTTGCAGTAAGCAACCTTTCTATCCATATTCTCAACCCTCCCCACACAACCTCGGTCATCCTTCTAACCTTTCGTTAATATTCGCCGATCTTGGAGATCATTTCACTAACTTGCCTAAGTGGACGAGGCTCGCCGTAAGCAGAGAAAAAAGGGAACAGTATGATTGGATACCAGTGGTAAAATATCAGAGCGACATCACGACAAGCGACTGCTACGCTGCGGTATTCAATATGGGGTTGCTGGATCGAAAAAAGGGCTCAGCTAAGGCGGATGCAATGACCGACATCATTGGGGAACCTCGAAAATATATGAAAATCGAACTATGCGAAAGAGATCCGGCGGACAACAAGTTCCGATTCGAGTTCAAGGGTTGCAACTGCGGAAGAAAGGTCAAAACCGGCGTCTTCAGTAGCAAGCCAATACTTTCCTACGATCAACCTATAACTGTGGTAGGAGATGAGACTGGTCGGGCGTTGGTCCAATGTGCCACAATATTAGGGAGCATTATCGACCCCGGACATAAAGTCGTTGAATACAGAAGGAGGTTGCTCAAAAAATTGCAACCATCATGGAAATTTACCGACCCTCTTGCGAAGCCTATGGGGTGGGAAGACAAGTGTGTCAGTGGCACTTACTGGGAACACCTGATCGACTTCAGAGTCCACAACACATCCGTGAATTACATCATGGAATCGGTATCCTGTGGGTCTCGTCTTGAGAACGAAAGCACATCCAAAATTCTGTGCAAGTTGGAAGTTAATTGCGGGTGCAAGATAATTGGATCATTTCCGTTGGTTTTTCAAGCGCTAACAGCCGTAGAAGGGAGTTCCCTTGGCAAAAAATCTGTGAAGTATGACAAGGACGGGCGGATAATCTGGCAAGATGGACTCGGCTTGGTGCAAGTTGGAGATGTAGGCAAGATATTTCACCTAGTAGCTTATGGTGGTGATATCAGCGCATACAAATCTTACGCCTCTAGATGCAGACGCACAGATTTGCACAAGAGGATAATCGCCAAGCCAGTATGGCCGAAAAGTAGAGTAATGGTGGGAGAAGAATTCACTCATGGGATTGGGAATTTTATGAGAAATTATGGTTATGTGAACACGGGAGGATCTGGGAACTTACTTATATGCAGAAATCAGCCATTGGACAAGTATAAGGTGATAGGTGTTTGTATGGATCAGAAGATGGAGGTTAAAAAGGGCTCAACGAAGGAAAAATATGTAACCATACAATGATTGCTGGGGTGGTAGATATCTAGTATCTCTATTTCAAGTTTATCACTAATACGCACCACTGAGATTCAGAATACTCACTTCAAAGTTCGGTGGGAACTCATGATCGGACATATTGTCGTATTATGATTCAGTATACCAGACTCATTCCTAAAATCAAGGTCTCCACCGCATTTGTGTCAGATAAAACTCGCGCATCTGCCACCATTCAGAATCGATCTTGGCGTATGCGGCGTATTCTCAGAATTCAAAAACACTTGGTCCGTCTAGCTTTCAACACACTTTGCGCAAGATCACAGAAATGGGATTAGATTTCTATAATACCAGACCTCGCTAACATCTAGTCCTCCTCCCACGAATACACAGTCTTTCCTTGCTCAAATTTCCCCCCTTTGGGCCTCCATATCAACCAAACGCGATACGGTTCTGGCGCAATGATCTTCTTCAATCTTGCAAACTCTTCCTCATCACCCTCTGTGGCCGGTGGTAGGTCTAGGAAGAATGGGCGAACGATGACGAAACCATGAGCTTTGTACAATTCACGTCCGTCATCGGTTGATTCGACGAATGCCTCAAGTCCCATTTCGTCGGCGAGCTTGCAACCCCACTCCATCATCAAACTTCCTGCCCCTTTGCGGCGGTGTTCCGGATCTACAAAGCAGTAGTTCACGACTATATGAACAGTTTGTATTAGCATCTTATCGGTGTTGATCCGGATATATCGTAAAATGAAGGGGAAAGGAAGACGGTATTCTTACGCAAGTGAGGACGATTCATAACCGATGGACGACCGCCAAAGAATATTTCGAGCATATGATCGGAAATAGTCTTTAATGGGCCTATAACTAGTCAGATGCTCGATCTTCCGCTACTTTCAGTGAGAAAGCAAGACATACCTTCTGGCCACCAGGTTGCTTTTATCATTGGTTGTGGTGTCAAAAATGGATTTGTTTTGTAAATAATCCATTGAGCACCACTAATCACATCTTTCCCATCCCTCACTGTCAGTGACTATTTGGCGTACCTGATGCCAGCCCCACTGTCTTTCAGTACACTCTTCAATACTGGGACCTTTGAGAGCTTCCCAGAACCCGTTGGCTGGCATGGCATAAGCTTTATGCTCGACTTTCACTACTTCTGCGAATTCAGCCGCATTGGTTACTTCTGAGAGCTGAAGTGGCATTTTCGATTATGTAGATTGCGTTCAACGCTGGAAAGCGATTCGATTATTGGTACAATTTCGTGTCAGATAGTGTACGTGTACAATTTGATTCTAGGACGGTCAGTGATGGGAAAGACTCATCGAAACACCTGTGGTATTTATGTATCTGAGGTCGTAAGACTGGCTCGTATTTATCATAAAATCCATGGGCTCTTCTTCTACTATCTTCCAATCATAGCAAGGAATATACATCGTATATGCCTCACCTGCGCACTTCGCCATAATCGGCGTGCAAACATTTCGAGAATGTTGGCACGGCGTTGCATTCTAAAATATCGGCACGCCCTTCACTGCGGTATCTTCGGGCGCGAATACCGGTGTGTACTTTATCCTGTTATACTACTCATCAACTATCCAAACAATATCTCCTCGAGCTAATTAGAGGAGTTACCCGATAAAGGGAGAAGGTGGCAGATCTCGAAGGATCTGATAGTTGTTGGAAGACTGTTGGGATGTTGACGTCAGATGGAGGCACAGGAGATGAAACATAAACAGGCCAAGAAATCTATTGCTAAAAGTATCGTCTGACCGGATATATGGGCGTATAGCCATGATGGTAATATATATTGTCAATGTCCACCCTTCCAATGAAGTTGAATAGCCTGCCAGTTCCGCGAGCATACCCTGCAACTAAAAAATTGCCTTTGAGGTATGTTACTCTTTATCAAACTCAAGAAGCCAGGCTACTCGATTTCCTTGCTCTCCAGGACAGTCCCAAAGAAATCAGCAATCTCGCAAAGAGCAACTCTTGTCAGCTCCTCAGCCCCCACGCCGGGAATATCTCTGTCGCCAACCGCGTCTTGTGCAACAATGACGTCCCATCCTCTCTCGTGACATTGTCGAGCGGTCGTAGAGATACAAACATGGGCCTGAGTTAGGATATCAGCATTTTATCTTGATTGGTGGTAGCAGGCTGGATATACCATATATCCTACCAAGACGACCTTCTTTCGTCCGGTAGTCTCCAACTCCTCCTGCAATTTGGTTCCGGTGAAAGATCCGGGAACCTGCTTAGAGATGACCGGTTCTCCATCAAGGGGCTTCAACTCGCTAAACTCCTCTGCAAGTTCGCTATTAGGGGTAAAGACTGGCGCACCCTCAGGGGTGGAATGGACAACATGGACAACGGGTGATTTGGCGGTCCGATATTTCTGAAGAAGAGACTGAATGACCTTGCGCGATGTGTCAACGTTGGAAACGCGTAGCTTGCCGGTGGCATATTCGTTTTGGGCGTCGACAATGACCAAGACGCTGTCACTAGTGGAAGCTGTGGAGGGTGTCAAACCCAGCATCGAACGGGCGGAAGCCATCTTGTGAAACCTTATGAAACCTTGATAGATAGAAATTATAAAGCTTTGTGAGAAGAACGATGTGTGCGAAGAACGATACAAGATAATCAATTATTACGAATTCGACATGACTGGGAAGCTCTTGGATGATATAGAAGTCATGGAAGCCGGTTACTTAGTTTGCCCCCGCGTCTGACTTAGCAGCTGCTGAATCAGGTACACTAAGACCCTTCACTAGACCTAAACTGGAAACATATTTCGCCAAGACGCTAGATGCTGCACCTTAGAACGCTAATTTATTCATCCTCTCCTCTCATTCAGGATTGCATCTAGCACTGTATTTGTCAGCCCTAGACAGTTCGCCTTACCAATCATTAGAGATCTATCATCATTAACTCTGGAGGACTGCCGGTGCTAGTCTCCTACCTGCTACGTTTGAATGGAGCATCTCTACAAGCTCACTCCGAGTCTGTACGGCAAGATTAAGATATGCCTTACTATTATCGCTCGAAATTTTCTCGTTATGACATAGCATTGTTTGTAATTCTGATAGCACAAACAGTTATGTGGCCATCATAAGAATCCCGTTCCGGTTCGTTGATCCATTTCTTGAAATATAAGACGACGAACCCAACCTCCTACAGTGAAGAGATTTCTTTTTCTACCACAGAATCACTTCTTTCAAAATAAACATCATTGCCAGTCATGTCTACCTTCAGAAATAAGGTGAGCATCACTCATATCGGAACGGCTACAGCGATTCTCACGATCGATGGCATCAACTTCATCACCGACCCTTTCCTCTCGCCCGCTGGCACCACTTATGAAGCCGAAAGTCATACTCTCACAGTGCACGACGACCCTGCTCTACGGTTAGAGCAACTTCCTCATATCGATGCTGTGCTTCTCAGTCATGAGAACCATCCTGACAACCTCGACGAAATTGGCCGCAAGCTCCTAGATGGCCGTCACGTCTTCACCACGAATGATGGGGCCAAGAACCTCGCGCCCCGGCCTAGTGTCATCGGCTTCAAGGACTGGGAGGAGACGGATGTGCATATCGGCGGCAAAAAGTTCCATATCACGGCTACACCATGCAAGCACTGGCCCGGCCACGAGTGCGTGGGGTTTATCTTGCATACAGAGGACTTTGGAGTCGCACCGGACGGACGCCCAAACGCCGTATACTTCAGTGGTGACACAGTCTACGTTGAGGATCTCGCGAAGATGGCTGAAAAGTACCACATTGCTATTGCCCTTATGAATCTGGGGAAGGCCACTTTCGATGACTTGCAAATTACTATGGATGGCCACCAGGCGGCTCGGCTATTCCGTGATATCAAAGCCGATGTGCTCGTTCCCATGCACTATGAGTCCTGGGACCACTTCACGCAGGATGGGAACGCACTAGCGGAGGAATTTAAAGCAGAGGGCATGTTTGAGAAGGTCCGATGGCTTAAGCCCGGTGTCATTGTCGAGATCAACTAGATTGGGAGTACCTTGGATTGTCAAATCAATGAGATCATTCGCCTTTCCGGGAACCGTTTTCGCCGATCCAACGCCAATACACACTCGGGATTGACCTTATCATACATGGAGAGTTGAGATGAGGTCTATACTAGGTTATCTCGGCTCTCGATCGGCTCATTGACCGCTCGGAAGCCGAAAGGTTCAATATATTTGCCGGTGGGGCAGATATATTGGTTCTGTATAGTACAGGAGATGAATAGAAAGAATTTTGATTTCGATTACTATGAAATAGATCCCATGTTGTGCATTAGTTCAACTTAGCTAGAGTCTAGAGTGGTGATTTGAAGAGCTAGCAAGATAGCGAAAAGAATATAAAATGTATACTTGGTCGCCAGGATAAATAAGTGTACCCCTAGTCACTCCACATCACTGCGAAAATACTAGAAGAATACCACGACTAGGGGTACACTTATTTATCCTGACGACCAAGTACAAAGTAGAACCGAAGAAGAGAAATAGCGTCAGCACGTCTTACCTTGATATGCACTCCAATGTGTCAGGAATCAACCTACAGACCGTGATCAAAGTCTCGGACCATGGACGCGTTTGACGATAGGTCGGACGACACGCGTTTCACGAGAAGAGCTCATTTCATCAGGCGAGAGAACGAACTGCATCGAGGATAAGTATAAGCTAGACGAAAAGAGTAGAAATGGCCGAACGAAGAGATACATGCACGAGGATTCAGATACTGTTCCAGATCATTTTCTACCGAATCCACTTAACAGAGTTGCCGAAACGTCGTTGGGCAGCTAGTCAACCGAACTACGTACAAGAGCTTAGACCCTTGATTATCGCTCCTTGGCGAAATATATACCCGGAATAGGTATAGTGCACTTGACACTTTACTGTTACTGGTGGATCACTCCTTTGGTAGCACTTCGGTGGGATACATTCACTGTCATTCAGTTGTACCGGGAATAGCAACCAAATTGCGCCTAACACCATATGTAATCCCCACTGTGTTACTCATGATCTGGACCAGTTTTGTAAGCTCTGAAGCTGCTACGCGTTATCAAGCAGATGTAGGTTGCCACAACGGATTTGCTTGCGGAGAACATGCCCCAAGAACGAAGATTAGTATTGGTTAGAATAGAGACTACATCGACGTAACATCGCTTTGCAGTTTCTTATGCAAGGAGCGAACTAACAATTGAATATCGAGGTAGGTCCACAATGGGAATCGGAAGTCTTTACACAGCTAGCTGCATCCATGAAGACTGCCCCTTTTTCACTTGATATTTGCGGCCTTCGACAAAACTTCCATGCTTCTACTTCCCTCCTCTTTGTAAGGATGACCAACCGAACTTGCTTACAGAACGACTTAGCGTTCACAACCATCTCAAGCCGATTTCCGTTCCGGGTTCCTCTTCTCAACCATTTCCGTCTACCGCCGGAAGGGCTCGACTGTGGATGGTCCCCTGAAAGGATTATTCGCTTGAATTGAAACTGGATTCGTGTTAGTCTACTCTTTTTTATATAAACTTGCGTGTTGTGCTGTTGAATATTAAAGATTGGAACTTATCCCAAGGAAAGAGTACTGGCGTGCAGAACAGTGTATCCATCATCATCCTTGGTTGGACAGTCCCTTTCGCTCGATAATCGGATTAACATGGGAAACAAGAACGAAGGCTATGGCCCGAACCATAATACTACAACAGCTTTGACAAATGGACTGCAGAACTCAATGACTTCTTCTCAAGATCAGTCGACGGTGCCAAATAGAAGTCTAGAACACAGCAATTCGGAAAATCCAACTCCCCGGAGTGTGAGTTCCAGTAATCAAGCCGTCAACCCGATCACACCTCTTGGGATACCACCGGATGGAGGATGGGCGGCCTGGATGTCTGGTAAGAATATTTTCTCGACTGCTGAAGAATCTGGATCTGTACCGAACTGACCGAAAATTCTAGTCTTAGCCGGATTTTTCGTTATCATGAATAGCTGGTATGTTGTTGTGCTTGTTTTCCCTGAGAACCCATCTTTCCACCTTCCAATGTTCAGAGCGATTGACCAGATTAAAGGGGCATAATCATTTCTTTCGGTGTCTTTCAGACTTACTACGTCTCTACTCTTAACCGCTCTCCTTCCGACATCTCATGGATCGGTTCTATCACCGTTTTCCTGCTCTTCTTCGGTGGAATTGCGAGCGGACGTCTCACAGACGCAGGCTATTTTTACACAACGACAATTTCAGGTGCATTTCTCATCGTATTCGGGACTTTCATGGTATCTCTCTGTACCACCTATTGGCAGTTAGTTCTGGCGCAAGGAATTTGCATCGGGCTGGGTAATGGATGCATGCTCACTCCTATCATGACCATCATTTCAACGTATTTCCGAAAAAAGCTGCCGATTGCTATGGGTATTGCTGCCTGCGGAAGTGTAACTGGAGGACTCATCTTCCCCAGCATGGCGAGGACGTTGTTGCCAACCATTGGCTTCGGGTGGACGTTAAGGGCCATTGGATTTATCCAGTTCGGTACATTAGCTATCGCTCTAATAGTCCTTCGACCGAGATTAGTGCCCAAAGTGGCACAGGATCTCGTGGACTGGACCGCCTTCAGGACACTCGAGTTCAATTTTTTCATCCTCGGTTGTTTCTTCGTAAGTCCCAAAGTTCCCAAATCTGTTGTGTGCAAATACGAAACTATTCCAGTAAACTAACAGGGCCGAATTCAGTCTTTCTTGGGAGTCTTCTTTGGATTCTTCTACCTTTCCGCTTACGCGCGAGACATACGCGGCCTGCCATACACTGAGTCTCTGAACTTGTTGCTGGTGCTCAATGGAATCGGCTTTATTGGCCGCCTGCTGCCAAGTATCCTCGCGAGGAGGTTCGGCACCCTTAACGCATTCATTGGGCTATTGCTGGGATCATCACTGTCTATGTATACTTGGATAGCCGTCCATTCAATTCCTGGACTTTACGTCTGGACGGTTTTCTACAGTATCTTTGTTGGTGGTGTTCAATCCCTTCTTCCCGTGGCCACCGCAGCTTTCAGCCCGGATCTACAGAAGTTGGGATCGCGTATGGGGATCGTTTTTGCTGCTATCGGTATAGGTGCCCTCATTGGATCGCCGATATCCGGTATGCTCATATCGAAGAGCGGTGGTTCTTATCTCGGCGCACAAATATTCTCCGGGAGCAGCTTGGCAATCGGGGCTTTATTCACGTTGGCGGCGAGAGAAGTGAAGAGGCGAAAAAGCCCTGGATACTTTTGGATGAAGATATAGAATCGTTCATGCGAAGCTTCAAGAAGTGATCTGTATCTGGAAGTGCTTCTCGATTTGTGGGTACCGAGATGCGCAGTGAATACAGGGAAACCAGACCTTTGCGAGTGTAGTACCATGAGAAACACGACATACCTTAGATATTAGATGTATATTATTGTGCTCCTCACAGCGCCATTCCCAATAAAGAGTTAGGATTTCACATGCATCTCAAAATCTTTGCCGCATTGTTCTTTGCTATCTACAAGCAAGTTTCGTATCGAAAATCAGTTGATAGTGGTGTCAGTAGCCTAATGGTGTTCGGGATTATAGGCCCGAACTTACCAAACAAATAGTGAAAAGCTCGGGTATTTTGCGCTCGATCATGCAAGAAGCGTAGATGAATACTGCTGTCGGATTCACAGATCACTGACTAGGACTTAAGGATTCTGTACGAGGTGACCATTGTTTTGGCCATGTCCTTGCATTTTTTTTTTTCAAACTAAATCTCTGTCGCCATAGCTAATCCTAAATAGATAACCCTGGTGAGGTATCTCTGCCATCTCCAAGTAAATATACTTGCTCAAGCAGTAATTTTCATGTCCAATCTCTGGAAGCCTCCTTTCTCTGCAATGTCCTTCTGCAAAGCTACCATTCTCTTCTGATCTCCAGTAGGATCAGCCGAGTCACCCTCGAGCGTCCATCCCAGAAACTCATTGGTGTAGTTTGGCTTGAAGTCCTCGTCAAGAACCTCGAGACGTTTGCCGTAACGAGTGACTTTCTCCCAATCCCGTTGAACATTCTTCAAGTCCTTGGAAAAATAGGCATACGATCGCTCAAAGATCTTGGTGTTGACCGCGGATGCCATCTCAGGCTTGATATCAATGTAAGTCCTGTATGCTTCAGTTGGGGAGGCAAGGACGTAATCAGTAGCCCGCTTCACGGCCAGCATAAACTTGCGTAGCTTCTCAGGGTTTTCTGCCATGAAGTTGTCATTGACTGTCAAATAAGCCAAATTAGTGACTTGGCCCTGTATATATTTCGAAATTAAACACTGACCAATATAGAGAATTGAGCAGAAACAGCAGCATCCAAGCTCGGCAAGTTCGTCGATTCTGAGCATTTGGACATCAGAGCGAGGTCTGCCAGAGCTTGCCAGCCATTCCTCTAACTCTACCATTTGGACATTGTCTAAGCCAATGCCCGCATCAATGCTCCCCTCAATGATAGCCTTCGAAACATTCATGCCGCAACGGACAGCCTCGTAATCGGTAGCTTCCATGCCGTAGTGCTTGGTGAGCTCGTCAATTTGGATCTGCACAGAATATGAATGAGCTTTGCCTAAACTTGGGACCACGTTTGGGTATACCTTGCCGAATTCTCCAACATAGCCAATCTTCTTGCCCTTCAAGCTTCGGAAATCCGTTGTAATTCCGCTATCCTTCAAATAGATGACGCCAGTGAAGGGTTCGTCGAGGAGGGAGCCAATTGACGTGACAGGAAAGCCGCGGGCTTTGGCAGCAAGCGTGTGGATCATGGCCTTGAAGCCCATGTCGACTTTGCCAGACCCGATGATTTCGGTGACATCTGAGGCGGTTTCGTCAGAATATGCAGTAGAAACATCTCAAAGACTGGTACTTACCACTCGGATCATTTGGTTCAAGAAGAGCGACCTTAAGACCCTCGTCGGCGAAGAATCCCATCTTCTGAGCAAGATAGACAGGAGCATGGTAAGGCGTAGCGTGCCTGAGACAACAAGTCAGTGACAATTGTCCTATGCGACCCAAAGAGCTCTATTTCTTGTTAGCATTACCAGTTCATGAGAAATGTAATCTTGTCAGTCGACATCTTGGCTTGGAAATGTTCCTCTCGCAAGAAGCTATGCAAGATTAGAATGTACACAAGGGGTTAAGGAGGGGAAAGCATGAATTCTTAGACGCTGGCATTATCCAGATCAAGTTCTAACGGTATAATCTCAGATCCCGACACGACGGCTACCCATTTCCCCTTTGGTTATATCTCTCCCCGTGATTAGGGATTGAGACAAATGCAAGGTGGTTGAATAGGTAGTGGAAGTGTCAGGAACACCCGTACAGCTTTTTCTTTTTACGTTACCTCGATCTGAAATTGATGCATTGCGAACTAGAGCACACTTGTTGTCCAGCTGGAACATACTGCTTTGTTTTGATAGTGTGTCTGATTTTGAAACCGAGGAAGGGCGGAAAGAACTGGTTGAAAAGGTTGATGAAGGGTAAGAAAGAAGTGGGGTGACAGCGGGGTTGACGATGTTTATATACCCGGAGCTCAGAGACCCCACCAAGTATGTCACTGTGACTGCACGTGCCAGAGGAGTGCGGGGTAATTGGTGGGAGAAGAGGGAGGACTACAAATGCTCGGCCAGACCGTAGCTACAGTAACGTATAGAAGGTCAAGATTAATCGATCCAGTCGCGGAGAGCTACGGAATGCAAGGGGGCTGGGTCCAAATCAAGGGCAGTTCAAGGCTAATATAAGCAAAGGAACAACACGTCGTCGAGGTCTAGCATTTGCATTATATGAAATTTCAATTGATTTGCGAACATGTTAGAACATATCAATTACGAGCCTGTGAAACAAATACCCCCGGATATCATTCAAGCATTGTAAATAGCGCCTTCTGGAACAAAGCCCACCAATCTCTCCGACGCCATACTTGGTCGGAACTTGGCTTCTTTTCCAGCCAACTCAGCTCCCTTAGCTTTATTCTGCACCTCAACAAATTCGAACTTCCTGCGGTCTTCTGGCAACAAATCGTAGATAGCTCTGGCATAGTCTGGGTCAATGTTCCATAGTTGAGCCAGGTAGCCAACTTGGATGACTGGTGTGTCGACAAACTTGAGCATGTTTGCGGTATTCTTGTGAAGATTGTGTCGTTGGGTATCGGTCATGACGCGCTTGTACAGCTCCCTAGCCTGATCATAGTCCGAAAGCTTGCCCTCATGGTGGTAGTGACTCTTGCGGGAGACAATGTTATCTGAGACAACATAAGGAGTCTCGGCGGTGTCTGGACGGAACTTGTTCTTGAAGGAGTTGGGGACGTATTGAGGATTACCGGCATGATTGGCGTCATTGCGCTGCGTACCGTCAAAGTTAAGAGAGGCATAGGAACCAGCCATGAATGGGCAGTTGACAGGGACTTGATGCAAATTGACACCGATACGGTGGTATTGTGCGTCGCGGTAGAAGAACATGCGGAATTGCAATAGAGGATCAGGACTGTCTTCGATACCTGGAACCATACTTCCGGGAGAGAAGGCGGCTTGTTCAACATCACGATGGAAGTTCTCCGGGTTCTTGTTTAGTACGAGTTTTCCGAATTCGTGCATCTGTTGTAGAGGTTAATGAGTGCTCAGAAGGGGCCATGGTAAAGAACTTACTGGAAATTGTGCACGTGGCCAGACCTTGGTGACATCGAAAGGATCGAAGCCCAAAAGATTTGGGTCGGCTTCATGTGGTTGCATGATTTGCACATGAGCCGTCCATTCAATCTCTTCCCCGTTCTCGATACCTTCCCAGAGCTCACGCTTCGAGTAATCAGGATCTTCTCCACACAGTCTGGTTGCTTCTTCCTGGGTGAATTGTTTCTGGCCATGTTTGGCAAGGAAGTGGTATTTGATGTAAACAAATTTACCCTCCTTGTTGACCCATTTGAAGGTATGGCAACCATAACCGTGGTTGTGGCGCCATCCATTTGGAGTACCATGGTCACTGAAGAACATCATGCCAGCATGATTGGCTTCAGGGGTGAGTGCCAGTAGATCGAAGAGGGAGTTGTAGTCAAGCAAAAAGTTCTTCGGGTTTCGTGATTGCGAGCGGATAACATCTGGACCTTGGATGGGGTCTCTACAGAAGAAGACGGGCTAGGCTTTGTTAGAAAGAAGGCAAACCAAAAGTAATGGTTATTGCTTACGAAGTTCAAGCCGACGATATCATAGTTTCCTTCTCCGGTGTAGAACTTGATGGCCATACCACGTGGGTTACGTGCCAAGTCCGGAAACTCACGGCCGACAGTGACGGTGGAGAAACGAACGAAAACTGGAGTTTTGACACCCTTGCCACTCAGGAAGTTTGCCTTGGTTAAATCAGAGACGTTGGCAGTGGTTTCAAAGTAACCAAATGCTCCACTACCACATGGGTGCACCATTCCTGGAAATGATTAGTCTGGTGTACGATCTTGCGAAGAGGAAAGAAACGTACTTTCAAGGTTCTTGCTTCGGTTGAAGTGCTGTTGCTTCTGGAACAAGAAAGTGTCACTGGCTAAGGGAATACCACCGATTGTCTTGCTGTGAGCAGGATCTGGGAATGGGATTCCTTCATTGTTGGTGAAGTAGGGACCGTTGTCTTCACGCATCCCACCTTGCTGGACTCCAGAGACCTTGGAGATAATTGCAGCCGGACCCTCATTGGCACTTTGGAAGAGGGTTGCTCGTTGCATAGGACGAGGATCTCCACCCACAGCACCGATAGTCTGCTGAATTGCTTGAAGGGGGTGCACGTTATCCATTGTGGTATTATTGTTGATTCTCCTCTCGTTGAAGTGTAGAAGAAAAAGTAAAACTTGACGGCTTACCGGAAGATTAAGTACATACCGAGCGAGTGCTCCTTGGCAAGCAATTTAGATGACGTTTAGTATTTGGTGAACAATCCAGATTATCCAATGGCTAGAAATCAATATCACATCTTTGTGATCTCCCTCGATTTCCGACACCACGATCTGAGATTGGAAGGAGAAGAACCTGTAATATGAGAGATATTATAAAACTCGCTCCACGTCCTCTGGTTACCATGGTGTTTCATGCCGGAACTTTCCTCCTTCTAGCACAAGAACGAGCATACTCCCGGACCGTCTTGTGACATGAACGCTTGAGATAGCTTAGGTTCGCTGGACCTGCATGTCGCGACGCACGAATTTGGAATCCAAAGTCACTGTTTGGGTAAGAACACCGCGTAAGATGTAAATGTCGTTGTGTCAGTTAACTATCCTTACCGCATATCTTTATAAGTGCTGACATCATGAGTATAAAGCTTTGGCGCGTGGGCGGTTCTAGTACGGAAGTACTGAGCTGTCGAGAGCTACCCCGCTTCGACAGGTGGGGTTGGTCCGGAGAAATGTCCGGGTTCATCGAGATTTGAATATCTTGCGCTTGTGCGACTTTCAGGAAATGCCATGTTTTTGGATTGTGTTTTCTCGAAAAAGCCTATCAAAAGAATCAACAGCTGCCTACATTGATATCTTGATTGCTACCTGAGGTTCCCCACGAGAGCGGGAGATTCTTGAGAATTTGTACTCGTAAGGTAGCATAGGCGAGCGGCTTACGTCACCCACCCCTTAAAAATTTGACGTCAGCAAACTTCGTATACACGATGTGACGACAACCTCCTATCTTTGCCAGTGACATGCTGAAGTGGTCAATTGATCTCGAGGATAAATAAGTGTACCCCTAGCAGTTGAATATTAGCACTTTCGGCTTCTCAAATACGGCTACTTTAACATTTTCACGGGCTCAGTTCTCTAGCTGAGGCTGACTTGAGACCATTCAGGCGGTACACTTATTTATCCTCGGGACCAAGTATAAGATTCAAATCTGTAGGCTTATTAATTCTGATTGAAAAAACAAACATTTCAGCGCATATTCGGCAACTTCATAAAAGTCTCGCCATGTGGCTAATTACCTACATCCACCACCTTCTCGACTATGCCTTCAGTTTCGTCAAATTGGTTCAGAATCGAGAAGTAGGATGGCAAACATTTATTCGAAAGACTTCAACATATGAGCGAGAACAGATGCCCATCATGAAGAAGCTGAAGATGCTTTTGCTGTTTAATCCTCTGGTGGAATGGATCGACCAAACACATCTGTTCCGGCTGTGGTTACACGAAAAGACGGTCGAGGCTGGTATGTCTGAGGTGTTGCATTGTTCCAGACTAGATCTAAAACTGGTTGACAGGAAACGACGAAGGTACCCCGATGTCAGCTCAGCAAATCCGGTCTTTTATTGATTTCTACGACGTCAATATGGATGATTTCGAGCCATCGGATCCGCACGCCTACAAGACGTTCGAGGATTTCTTCGTGCGGAAGCATACTGCAAAGAGCCGCCCAATCTTCAAGCAAGATGATCCGTCAAAGGCTGTAGTTTCTGCTGACTCCCGCGTCGTGGTATATCCGACCGTTGCGAAGACCAAGGAATTATGGATCAAGGGGAAGACTTTCACGATTGAGAACCTCATCCTGAACGAGAAGAAGGCTATGGCATGGAATGATGGCGCCATCGCTAGCTTCCGGTTGAGCCCCCAGGACTACCACCGTTACCACAGCCCGGTTTCTGGTACAGTCACATGGTTCAATCAGATCAGTGGGGATTATTACCAAGTGGATCCCATCTGTCTACGTAGCAAGGTAGATATCCTTACAAATAACGCACGATGTTGTCTTGAGATTGAAGCAGAAGAGTTTGGAAAGGTTCTCTTCGTTGCCATTGGTGCCACGGATGTCGGGACTGTTGAGTATGAACCCATGAGTAAACTTCTACCCAGCGTAGCTAACATGTTCCTAGGATCAACGAGAAGTTCCGCAAGCCAGGCTCGAAAATCGTGAAAGGGGAGGAGGTTGGATTGTTCCAGTTTGGGGGATCCAGTATCATTGTTGCATTCGAGAAGGACAGGATTAAGTTCGATGAAGATCTTCTGACCATGAGCAGGAGAAAAGTTATGGTGGATGTAGAAGTGGGTATGAGCTTAGGCACCGCTCTACCTGCTTGCGATTGTGATGCAGGTTCTTATGTGTAAGCTGAAAGTTGTTATTTAACGATTGGGATACCATTTCATCCACGCTCTTCGGAGTAGAAAAAGCAGGCTGATTTAGGATAATATTGAAGCTATTTACTATGATCAAACAAATATCCTAAATGTGCTAAATTATCAAATATATTTAGGATGTTATTATTGAATAAATGTTCTAAAGACTTTGAGAGATTGTAAAGCTTTAATTGTCATTTTTATACTGAGAGATTATAAAGCTTTCATTGTCATTTTTGTACTGAGTGCTTATACCTCAGATCGGCGTGTCTTTTCCAAGCCGAAGAGCCACGGTGCCATTTCCTTCAGGATGCTAGCTACAGGTTTCTACTCTTTGTGCTTCGATCAGAATGTCCAAAGACTTTTGTATCTCGTCCAAGTGCTGTTTCTTGCCCCAGTCGATGATGTTCAGCACAATCTTGTGGAACTCGGCGAAATCTTCCGGTCTTTGAAGTAGGAAGCTTTCCACCTTCGCCAAATAGAATTTAACGTTATCATGCATCCATGACACGAACACCCGCGCCTCCGTACCGCTCAGAGTAATGCTGAAAACAATATTATTGATCATAGGAAGCCTTTCGTCCTCGAACGATCGTAGCCGGTGGTTAAGACGATCGACTATATTGACGCAAGATGCAGAACCCCCAAGACATTGATTTGTCCCGACCCATAAACTCCCAGACTCCTACTTGTGGCTGAACTTGCAACCCATCAAATAAGACAGTTTCCCGCACTTATGAAATGAACTGTACGGTGTTCATCGTTGTAGTGTAGCTTTACACATGTAGGATGAAGGTTGGGACCGTTGCACTGGTGTGAACTGAACTAAAGGAGAAATCTAGGCAAACACTTAGATCATGTGATGCTTCCAAGGATACTGTCGTTGGATGCCGCAGGTAAATGCGGATGAACCTAGAGAATCTAGATATATAACTGTGGTGAAGCCAAGTAGCTCACAAGCACTTGCCAGGGTTGTATGTACAAACCCATTTTTTCGTGCCAAACTCCACTTCGAATATGCGCGGCGTTTGTCCATCGTCTATGCTTTCGAACAAAGGTGGACTTTGAACATCAACCTCTTCACATCCGTTACACCACATTGCAACTGCTCACAATCATTCAAAGGTTAATTGTACAGAGTAGTATTATAATCATCCTATGGTAAACGTATACCTGCAAGCCGCATGTCCCCAACGCCCTACTCGAATCCGAAAATCATCTAAACTTGCTAACAATAACCGCAATGATGAGCAAAACCAAAACCGTAATGATAGCCACAGTGATTATCCGATTGGTAGCCATCCTAAACAAAATGGAGAGGTAAGTAAATGTCCATAGAGATGACTTGGGGGAAAGGGATGAATTACCTACGAGACATCCCCCTCAAAGTCTTGACACTTCGATCCACAAAGCCTTCACTCTGTATCAAGGTATCATGGGTATGTTGAATTGTCTCTCTCTGTCTATGCAGGTCTGCAAGTGTACTGGCTCCGATAGCCTCAGTTTCATTAGCCAATGCCTGGCTAGCCTTCAGTCTCTGCGAACTTCGATCCAGTCTGTCTGTTCCTGATAGCAGTTGCTGTCTTTGTTCGAGTTGAACATCATTTGGGTTGTCGGAATATCTTGAGCCGAATAAAGCGGAGCGATCATTTTCCAGTGATCTCAGTTTCCTCTTTGAGACATCGACATCTGCTTCGTGATTTCGGAATCGTTGGTTGACTTTTGTACGAGTCGCGGAAGGGATGTTCTGTTTTTCGAGGCGCATTTGATCAAGCTAGCCAGAATGTAAGTATTTGTACGTCAACTCTTAGGTATTTAAATATCTAGAGCCTACCAACTCGTTCGCCTCTTCCAGAGCTCTTTCTGCTTGGCTGATGGCTGCTTTGCGCGGTTCTCCAGTTAAATCGGGAATCTGGTCCAGCTTTTGGTTCAAGTCGGCTTGCACCAATTTGAGTTCTGCTTCATAACTGCTGAACAGTTCCGAGCCTGCATCAGTATCAAGAGGATTCGCCATTTTGTTAGAGTGGAGGAGGTGTCGGGGTGGTGGGAGAAACGGGGGATCGATGGAACGAGGTGTTCGAGTGGTGAAAGACGGTAGCCTTGAGATGCGGTTGATTGCGTCGCACGCAGGGATTAAATGGTGTCACTAAAGTAATATACAATCAAGAGAAGGAAATGACCAGAGAAAGCAAGACCGAATGCTGCTGATTTGAAGAATTGTACTTTTATTGAATTGTTACGATATAAGAAGCGTTATGGTTGGAGAGGAGAGATGTGGTTTGGAGAAGGGAGGTTCGCAAGTTGCGACAACGTAACTCGACAGCCGTCACCTCAAAGCGATCCACAGTTTCAAGCCACAGCTGATATTTCTCACGTGATGAAGAGGAAATGCTAGCGCCACAATGCCACGACTATGTCACTGCCACAACTCTAGCCACAGCTCGGTGAACTTGTAACATTTTTGTCCGGTGCACAGATGATTTATCCTCGTAGATGTGGAAAGTCCAAACATCCCACCAAGAAATTCTTGGTCTGGAGGCTGGAAACTCGAGGCTGGAGCTGGGAGCTGGGAGCTGGAAGGCAGATGAAGGAAAATGGAAGGATTCTTACAGTTTTCTGTAGGTGTGGGAAAATACTATATATGCATCGGCTCCTTCTCAGACGTTGCAATTGAAGCTATTGGAGCTACCCTCTCATATCTACATATCTATCTATGCGACACACGACCTTCCCAGCTCAATCAACACACATACCCCTCCCAAGCTGCTAATCCAGCCAGCCACCTACGGATACGTACTTAAGCTGCTTGCGCCCAAATAGCTCAACCACTATCTCGACACCACCAATGCACCATCACTAACATCGACAGCGACCCTTCATCTGCTGTTCTTTACCTAAGATCTGCGCGCGCTGATTGGTCCATCTGCACCTCTACGACAGCATCTGCGCCAACTTCCAAGGCATCTAGACCGCGCATAATTCCTCGTACTGACATGTGAAATTGCCGTTACCTCAAAATGCCTTCAACTCCCCAACCTTCCAACCCATCAAGTCCTCACGCAGCACACCAACACACCCAGTCCACCATGTCTGCCCATCTATCCGAAAAGTTTCCCAGGCAGAAAGTCGCCATCATAGGAAGCGGATGCGCTGGAATCGGCGCGCTATGGGCTCTCAACCGAACCCACCACGACGTCTACATCTACGAAGCCGCGGATCGATTGGGAGGTCACACGAATACTGTCAACTACACATACAATGGGCATACCACGCCCGTCGACACTGGCTTCATTGTGATGAATACAGCTACCTATCGTATGTTTGCGCGCCTCCCTTCTATTCGAATTGTGAATGCGCCAGGTAATAACCATCTTTATAGCAAACTTTCTCAATTTTCTCAAACAAATCAAAATACCCATAGTCCCGACGGATATGACATTTGCTGTCTCGCGAGATAAAGGATTGTTCGAGTGGGCGGGAACGTCTCTCTCATCCGTGTTTGCTCAGCGGAAGAATCTCTTTTCGTTACGGATGTGGAGGATGATATTTGATATCATCCGATTCAATCAATTTGCCCTGGACTTACTTAGAGAAGAAGATATCACCCAAGAGCAATTGGTGAATGGGAACGCGAAGGTCAATGGGAAGTCAAAATATGGCGAAGACAGGAGACCAGAAAGCATTGGGGAATACCTAGAACGAGAAGGATACTCGGATGCGTTTAGGGATGATTATCTTATCCCAATGACGGCTGCGGTATGGAGTACGAGCCCTGATAAATGTTCGTTGGAATTTCCTGCTGTTACTCTAGTTCGATTCATGTAAGCCTCCCCTCCCCACTCCCTCTTAAATCCCCATCCAGTGCAACGTACATCTAACAATCCCTTCCTTCAGGTGGAATCACCACCTCCTAAGCACCATCTCCGCCCGCCCACAATGGCTTACCATCCCCGGTGGCGCCAAAACCTACATCGACGCCGTAATGCGTGGCTTTCCCCCGAACCACATCTTCCTCTCCACCCCCGTTGAATCCATAACCGACGACCCCCTCACCAACCGCGTGCATCTACACCTCTCCTCCGGCGCTGAAGAGATCTACGACCACGTGATCCTCGCCACCCACGGCGACACCGCGCACAACCTCATCCGCTCTTCCTCGACCCCTCTCGAGCGCAGCATCCTCTCCGCCTTCCAAACCAGCAAGAACACCGCCGTCCTGCACTCTGATCTTTCCCTAATGCCGCGCAACCGCTCCGCCTGGGCAGCCTGGAACTACCTCACCTCCTCCAGCTCCTCCAACCCCAATACCCCTTACCCGTCCGCCGACCCCAAAAAGCCCTCCCAAGTCTGCCTCACCTACAACATGAACATCCTGCAACACCTCCCCGTCTCCAAATACTCCCACATCCTCGTAACCCTCAACCCGCTCTCCCCGCCCGCCCCCTCACTCACCCACAGCACCTACACCTACCGGCACCCCCTCTATACCACGCGCGCCATCGCCGCGCAAAAAGAACTACATAAGATTCAAAACACGAGGAGGATTTCCTACGCAGGCGCATGGACCGGGTATGGCTTCCACGAAGACGCGTTCTCGTCCGGGGTGCGCGTCGCGCGCGATCACCTGGGCGCGGCGGTTCCGTTCCGGTGGAAGGAAAGCGAGTTTGCTAGGGGGAGGAGGCCCGCGGTGGGGTGGAAGGAGTGGGTGGCTAGGTGGGTGGTGGGGTGGGTGCAGGTTTGGGTGGGGGTGCTGGATTGGGTTTTGGGGTGGGTGGAGATGGTACTGGGGGTGGGGGTGGGGGTTTTGGAGGAGAGAGTGCTAGGGGAGGGGAAAGCGGGTGTGGATGGGAAGGGGAAGAGGAGGATGGTTTTGGGGAGAAGGGGGGAGGGAGAGCCAGCGGATGGGAGGAATGGGATTGGGATTACGAATGGGAATGGTGTGTTGATGGGGAAGGGGAGGAGGAAGAAGATTGAGTGAGGGGAATGGATAGGATGGAATGCGGTGGCCACGAGGAGTATATATATAGTGTGGGTAACGAACTTAACTTTAAGCGGTGTGTATGTATGAATAGCAAGCAAGCAAGCAGTCAATGGATTTGGTTTGTCGTAAAGACCTTAAACATATGTATGTTGCTTGAAGTAGCGATCGAAGATTCGGATTTTGAGTTGGTTTGTTGAAAGGCGGGAGCTAGGCCAGCACTAAGTACAAAGTACTTAAGCTCTTCTCTTCGTCCGACTCTACCTCTCCTCTTCCTAGATCTATACGGTTCCTATTCTGCCATCGCATTTCGAGATTCCACCTACCTGCCTACTTACAAAAAACACCACCAGTTATTCCAAGTCCGCAGCCGCTATGTCAAACACCACGATCAACTGCAACTGCAGCAGCAGTCCTGCAACGCCACCTCTCCATACGTAGTCACACAACAGGATCTGCCGAGAATCTTCCTTATCGTTACTATACTTTCATACCTCATGGTCCCTCTTTCCATAACCTGCTTTCTCGCAGTGAACAAGGAGAAGAAGAAGTCCAAGTACAGGGGAGGGGGAGGGGGAGGGGGACCAGCGCAAGATGGATGTTCCACTGCAGAATTACCCAGAACCAACGTCGGACTATCCAGCGCCGCAACACGGGACCTCGAGCACCGCGCCAGTCCCGCCTGCAACTACCGCGCGGAACAACAAGCTGGTGCATGAACATAAGTTGGGGACGGCGACAGGATGGAAAAGCGCATTGGATGAGATGGACCGGAATTCAGAAGCGGACCAGAAGAGTCCGGGGATTAGAGATCGACTTCAGCTTATAAAGGGGGAATGTGATGAGTGGCGGCAGAAGCAGGGGTGGCCGCCTCGTGAATGGGGGTTTTGATTCTTGGTGGTTCTGTAATGTTTAGTATCTTTGTTCTTTTTGAGGATTTGAGATTCGAATGGCGATGTTGGGGGGGTAGAAACTGCTAGCTCGAATAGGAGGGGAGAGGCTGTTGTTGCTGTTGCTGCTGCTTCTTCGAGGAGAGGTGTAGTGGTTGTTAGGATTGCTATATTTAATGTCTGGTAGGTCTGATAATAATTTGGTGAACTTTGAATTCTTGTATATATCATCGGAAGGTTTTGTACTCTTAGGGATGTTTTCAGTAGCATAATCCTTGATATTTCCTCTATTGTTTGTGGGTGGTGGGAAAGGAAGAGAGCCTGAGGGCTAACTCACCAGACTACTAGTATTCTAGAGTATAGGAAGAATTTAGGGTGTTGAAAATATTGAAAAGGTTTGGAGCTAGGTACACTGAAAAGATTAGGAGCACTTAAAAGATTTGGAGTATTGAAAATATTTGAAGTATTGAGAGCATCGAGTAAAAGGAGGAGTGGCAAATTATTTAAACTTGGAGGCCGGAAAATGCGGAATATTTGCTCGCCTCAACACAGTAGCACCAGTACAATCACTTGCTAGCCGGTGAAAATAGCTCTCGCTTCAATAGTACTTTTCAATAGAATTAGGATCGAGAAAAACGGAGTGCACACACAGTAGATGTTATCTGCTAACGCCAGTTCCAGCGTGACCTACACAAGTCGTATAACCTCGAACTCTATACCATAGGATATATGATGCGAATTCAACTCCCGAGTCCCTTAGGAAAAGCGAAATATCTCAAGAATGATATACAAGTAACAGTTTACTGTGGGGCGAGTCAGCTAGGTTATGCTGCGATGGGAAGACTATCTGAAGAGATTGAACAAGAGGTATCTATCTTAACGGGATGAGACCGTGAAGTTTTTTCCCGAAATATAAAGTGGTTTCAGGTCTACTTAGTATTTGGAATAAACAATTGTGCCCTTTGACGGCTCTCAATTTCGCAGCAGTCAGTAGGGTTCATCACTTGAACAAAAATTGGAAATGTTCAAAGCTGCGTTATGAGGGACGGCAACACGTTCGCGCGCGCTCATCAAGTAAAGTGACTTCACCTGTCATAATCATCATATACACGCTCAATTCCCTTCATTAATCATAGCCCGACACTCAGCAAGCCAGGTCCAGTAATTCAAAGAACCATATACCACCCCAAAATCTAATCATCATACTTCCCACTCAACCTCACCAACCCCTCCTTCTCATTCTCCCCCTTACTCCTCCTCGCCCACCCCGGCGCCTCATCGATTCCCTCCTCCTCCTCCTTATCGCCCTGCTCCTTCGTATGATGCACTGACGTAGGCGCGTGCTCCGCCGGTGAGTAGATTGTATACAGAATCAACGGCTCGTCTCCGGTGTTCACAAACTGGTGCTGTGTTCCGGCTGGAACAACCATCAGATCCCCCTTTTGCACTTCTTGGTCTTTGCCGTTGATGGTCGCGAGACCCCGGCCGGAAGTGAATGTCAGTGCTTGGTCGACGGTGTGGACTTCATCGCCGATGTCGCCGCCGACGGGGATGGTCATTAGTACGACTTGGGAGTAGAGGCCGGTGAACTGGGGGGTGGGGTTAGAGTGTGCTTTATGAGGGTATTGGATATGAGGTACGTACGAGAACTTTGCGGAATTCGGAAGAAGATGCAGGGAGGGAAGAGGTCATTTGGGGGAAATACACCATTTCGTGCTTGGGGGGCGACGAATTGGGCGTGACTTTGGATGCCATGGTGCGGGTTATGTTTGAATTGACGATGATTGAAGGGGCTCTACTGGATAGAAGCTTGGATGAGGTTTTGCGCAGGGTGGATGAGAGAAGTGTGCGGGTGAGTGAGGGCAACATTGTGGGATGGGAGAAAGGAGAGAGGGGTTATATAAGGATGACGGAATATGGGCTGCTATGTACAATGTACAGAATGAACGAGGCAAATGGAGGAGGTATGATATATTATCAACAAAGAAAGTCTAGACCTGTGTTTGCGCAGTAAAATGTTGATGTCATTTACCTGCCGTTTGGCCTGCAGAAGAGGGGTTTTGTCATCGGGCTGCAGGCGCGAGAAAGCTTATTCATATCGATTCAATCTAGAATCTTTTGATGATCTTTCAATTAATTCGGTGGTATGTCGGGTTTGCATGGTATTGAATGAGCTGGCAGACAGAATATCAGAGTATTGATAACATAATATAAAATTGTTTCCGCTTTCATCAATGCCGAGCGAGCCCGTGAGGGACTGGATATGGATGACGCAGATAGCTCGGTGGTGGAGGTAAGGATACCCCAGATTTCCGGATCGGAATAATATTTCGCCCCTCTGCATCTAGAATTTATGATGACTTTATCCAAACATACGATTTCATTGGTAAAGCAATACAACTCTCACGATGAATACTATACCCCGGATATCAAGGACGTTCGGAAGCAGAAATGCCAGTTGGATATGTTCAGCATGTGCGAAGTCGAAGAGCCCAGCTGCACCGTTCTTCAAGTCCTCCATAAGCAGAAATATAACCTCTACCACTCCGAGAGCTCGACAAAATGTAGCGCCGACCATGGAGCAATTGAGGGCACCGTTTTCGCAGAAGAATAGTTCTACCATGTATTACACTCTCAGTATTATTCTAGGGACCGTGGCATTCTCCTATGGTTCGGTGCCTATGTATAAAATGGTACATTTCTTTCATTCCACGCCACCTTTGGGCTTCCCAAGCTAAACACTTGTCTTTACAGATCTGCCAAACAACAGGTTGGGGCGGCCAACCCATTAAATCACCCGGCCACGGCGGCCTTGAAGGCGAAGACCCCTCCGAACGTCTGCGACCCGTCACATCCGCCAAACGAATAAGAGTCACCTTCAACGGATCCGTTTCCGACGTCCTGCCGTGGAAATTCACCCCGCAGCAACGAGAAGTCCGCGTCCTGCCCGGCGAAACCGCATTAGCATTCTACACCGCGACGAACAAGTCCGACGAAGATATAATAGGCGTGGCGACGTACAGTGTGACGCCAGGACAGGTAGCGCCGTATTTCAGCAAGATTCAATGTTTCTGTTTCGAGGAACAGAGGTTGAATGCGGGGGAGACGGTGGATATGCCGGTTTTCTTTTATATTGACCCGGATTTTGTTAATGATCCGAATATGAAGGGGATTGAACAGGTAACGCTGAGTTATACGTTTTTTAGTAAGTTAGCTTCTTTTCTGGCATTGTGAGATAGGGAGAGGTTGTTATGGGAGATGTTAACGTGTTGCAGAAGCTAGATATGATTCCAATGGACGACTGAAAGCTATGCCGGTGGGTATGTAGATTATTACAGTGTAAGATACGTTGTTGGCGACGGGTACTGCCTGAGACGATAGACTCATAGATAATTGCGAAGCATTACAATAAGCTACACAACTCTTCTTATTCTTTCCAATTCTCCAAATGTTCCTGGTCTTTATTTCTTTTGATTTCTTGCTCTCGTCGCCAATTATCTTAAAAATTCAGTGGCCTGCTTTTCGGCGACAGAAAAGCATTAACATCGATATCCAATGGCAAACGGGCCAGTGTAACATGCTCTCTAGGTCAGAAATAACGGGCCGAAAATATTACTCAAAAGACATTTAGACAATGAAAACATTATAATATCTTAAAGTGTTGCGAATATTTGTCCGATGATAGTAATCAGCTGCAATATATTGTCCTAAATCGGCCTGTTTTTTCTATGCCGAAAGACATGATAACTTTATCGGATCATACATACTCCGACAGCCCTACCAGTTCTATCGGATCTTGGAATTTTGGAACGCCATCTTCCAGACGAAAAAACTAATAAAATATCTACAGGAGCGAGTGAATGATCCACCGAGTTTTTGGGCAAATTGGTGAATTCGATGATGTAGTTAACCGCAAGAGCTGTTTACTGGTTAAGATCAAGGTCAAGGCCCTATGACCCAGCCTTATAACATTCAACATCATCCGGAAAGGAAAATACTTACCTTCACTCATTGTTTGTATTCAACATACATACCTACTTTGTCATTGTTAGATACCAGAATAACGAGTTACTGTTCAGTTGTTGACCTGAAGTAAGGCACTTTTCCCGCTGCCTGTTTCGATCAGCCGACCCTTATTCTATTAGGTATTTGCGACCCTCGAACAAACCTTTCATCTATCGCTCTTGGTAACCAGGAAACCTTTATTATTCTACGGAGGAAGAGCTTTCATGATGAACATCAGTAGGAACTTCAAACCTACACCAGGTTTCAAACAATGTTTTGAGGAAGAAATGCGCAAACTTGTTATTGGTCCCACGATGAGTCTTCCCACACGACCATCCCTCTCTGAATCTCTTTCCTCTCCAGCAGATGATTCAGACGAGATGACAGAGACAACCAGAAAACGAGAGCTTCTTCATCTGGCCTTCATCACCACTCCACCAGAAATCATTCTCCAGGTATATCGCCATCTCAACCCTATCGATACCATCTGCTTCAGTCTCATCAAGTACGATACTCCCCGCCTCCCCTCATACCCATCCAATCTAACTCCCCTAGTAAATACATCCGCAACATCTACACCTCCCACCTGCACAACCCCAACCACCTCAGCACCTCCCTCTCCCTCGGCTCCCCCTCATCCCCCCACCCCGTGCCCACGCAATCCGGCTGCCGGCACTGCGTCCCCGTGCTGCACTACCCCGCACACTGCCAGCTGCACTACCATCTGCGGTCATTCATGCCCGCAGAGCTCAACTACTGCGCCGGACAGTGCCAGAAGTATACTTCTGGCACAGGAAGCGCGGATGGGGTGGCTAGGGAGTGCGCCGCTTGTGGGAGAAGCTATCGGAAGCAGTATGAGCGGGGGAGGAGGATGCTGGATATGATGCGGGATGTGGCGGGTGAGGGACAGGGGATGGTGAGGAGGACCGAGAGGTTGCGGAAGTGGTATGAGCAGACGCAGTATGAGGGGACGGGGAGGAGGGCGGTGGGAGAGGCGAGGGTGAGAAGGAGGTAGGGAGGGTGTGTGCTGGCACGGAAGACTATTGTGATATCATAGATTAGATTGCTGGGACTGCCTGGAATAAACATGGTACGGAATTTGAATCGGTGTTTGGATTTTGCTACTGCCTGAGAGAAGGATAGCGTTGGTAGAATAGGATATACAGTGAAGCGATATGCTTTATACTTCATCCAAGGACCTTGTGCGCACAGATATAGAGTGAAGAAACATGTTTGCTTTGTAGTCCTAAGACTTTTACATATATACATAATTATGATAGATATTGATATGATTTATTCTTATTATTTGTCCGGAGACTTTCATCCACCTGAATCTAAAACATAATCGAGATACACCTCCAGCCAAATATTTCTTAATAAAGATGCATCTTCTTCTCCTGTGCGCATACTGTTTTACTTCCTGAGCTGCACTCACTCAAGAAACTTGCTCGGAACCACGAAAACTTTTCTCTACAATATGCTTTTTCCTGAGATCACTGTACGAGGGAGTTTTATGGATCGGTATCAATTATCTTCTCCAATTCCATTGAGGAAAAAGCATATGCAGACTTTGGACCTTGAAATACAAGTCGCGGTGCATGCTAACTAGCCATGACGGTGCAAGGGACAGGCTGGAAACTGATACGGTCCGCAAGCTCTTGCCTCGAGATCAAGAAATAAGACTTCGCACTAGCTATCTTGTCATGTAAGATCAAGTCCCTTCCATTCCTACACCGGGGATGTATCTCAAATGTAGTTTGTCGCCCGCATCTGCGGAAACAGCGAACTTTGAAAGGATATTCTCATGCCAGGAGGAGATGAGTGCGGTGTATAATCGTCGGCATTGACTTTACGGAGAGCTTCGCTTCGTAGCTTTCCGATTACAACAAATGGCAGGTTGGCAGTTGCCTGCTGTTGGGGATAGTTCCCACTGCTCAGCAGAGCGGAGTCTGTTGCGTATTTATATTTGGAGGTTTCGACAGGACAGCATCAAGTGATCCAGTTCGGAACGTGACGGCACTCTTGCGAGTGGCTGTACTCGTACGTAGTTCCAGCACGTCTGGAAGTAGCCGTCACGGCTTCCATCCCAGGCTCGGTACCACACATGCCCATTTTCAAAGGCTTTTCGTTTCGTGGTGAATGTCTGAAGCTGTAATCACCAACATTCTCAAAATATCAAATATACACATATACATGCGACCTCGTCATCCGCGGACTTCCAGCGCGTTGTGAAATTAAGCTTGAAAGAACACAGAGCTCCACTCCTCGGCCCGTCCACGCGGTACGCATCCGAGTACATTGCATTAGTCTTATCTATGTTCGTATGTTTGCCGTTGCTAGGTTATATAATTGGCTTGCAATATAAATTCCAACAGTTGGTAGCTAGGCAGTCATCAGCAAGCGGAAAACTAACCCCAAAACGATTAGCAAGGTCGCTGGCGCTTCTTGCCGAGGTACATCCGGCTGGGTATAAACAGGTGAGATTTCTCCCGTTGGTTATCTCTGTCTTGTTCTTCTTCGCTCAATCGTAAGTAGTTTCTGTGGCGTGTTTCTGGCTTTCTTGGAGTTGAGAAAAAGTGGGAGGAATACTCACGGTGTGGCTTAACATGCCGTCCTATTTTCCTCCAAGTCCAAATGTCGCTCTAAACTGCCTTTTTCTGGGCTTCATCATCTACTTCTTTCTATTCAGCGCCCAACACCATAGACTCAGCACCACGCTTCAACAACCTCACTTGTATCAACAGCAAAAACCCAATCCCACTCCTCCCATCATGTCCCAAGACGCCGTCATCTGGGAAGTAGGCAAAGAGCGCCACGAAAGAGTCGCGCGGATCCCAGACGGCTACCAGAAAGAAACCGAGTGGCTCCCAATCTACTACCGCCGAACTCCCTACAACGAAGACGAGATCGTTCATCTCATAAACGAAATCGTCCGCAACTACATCAGACTCTCCTCCATCACACCAGAAAGCGTTATATGGCCACCCGAAGGCGGGCATAGGCTGAACGTCTCTCTCCTGGACGAAATGCACGTCTCCCCAGCTGCGCGATCGCTGATTAGTCGTCTTCCATCTCCTAGCGGAGTGGATCTCGCGCTGTATGGGGAGAGTCGGATGTGGGATGTAACGGATGAGGAGGGATTGCGGGAGAGCAGAAAGCGGTTGATGGGTTACGACGAGCAAGAGACGGCGACTGGAAGTGAGAGATTGGTGTTGCCGCAAGATGTGCAGTTGACTTGGGGGCCTCCCCAGTCCGCGATTGTGTTCTTGGATACGGAGGAAAGTATGTGCATAGTGACGGAACTAGACTTCGTCATGTGTCCTTTATCAACACGAACTTACTGATGATGATTTCCAGATACAATCCGGGTCGAAGATCAATTCGACGGACCAGAAGTTGTTAACCCCCCCGGTACGCATAAAGAGCGACCGGACAACCCTTATCACTACCGCAACTTCTGGCCAATGCATGCACCAACTTGGCTCCGCATGCGGCTGCACAAGATCAGAACACTGGAGACCATCCCTCCAGGAGGAGGCGTGCACTCTGGCGCATATTTGGATTTCGGGCAGGAATGGCTGGTAAGTTGTGTACCGTTGAGTAAGATCTGGCACTGATAATATTGTTTATGGTGTAGCGGCGCAGAATAAAACATACTCTCGAAGGCACGTTTGGTTGGCCGGATGAGTTCCTGCAGGAGGAATGGGATAGAGATCGTGATGATGTTTGGGAGAAGGCTGTGCAGGAATGGGATAAGCTTGGGCACCCTGCGTTGCTGCTTTGTGAGTAGAGTTACAATCTAAGAATAAAGATCCAAAATGGAGGTACGGATGATCGAAATGGATAGCAATTCTTCCATCCACGAAAATAGACAAAATAATTGAACACAGCATAACCATCTTTGAGATAACGATTGATACTCCAGTATTTGATGGTCCGTGCAGCAGTTCCTTGCAGAAAGCCCAAGCCGGCGATACTAGCAGGGTTCAATTTACCATGCCCAATAGCTGCTCTTCAACTCGGCAGTTGCATGGCGCAGAGATGTGATACTAAATGTGACATTAAATTGAATTAACCGTAACTCAGCGTTTCCCTCCCACGCTTCCTATCCTGCACTTCGACTCTAGTTCACCACTGCAACTGCAACATCAAGACAGCCACAATGTCTTCTTCGTCCGAGGCTGTTTCGCATACTATGCCTACTATAATGAACACTATGCTGTGGATAACAATTCCATTCATAGCGTACAAGATATATAGTCGCTATATTACATATCGAGTAAGCAAAGCAAGGCAAAGCGTCGTCAGCTGGAGAAGTGTGTTAATATATCAGCTAGGCAGACCAAGAATTCGGAAAAAGCCATGGCTGTTTACCACCACCCCGAGTCGTTTCCCGTAGAATTCTGGGTCATGATCGCCTCAAAAAGATTTTCGAAGCAGCCAGTGAGTCTCGGCTCATGGAATATTTCTGGGGCGTCCTGAAAGAGAACGGAACGACTGTCGATCATGTGACTCTTGCCAAACACTCATTTTCTACTATCGAGCCGGAGAATATACAGTGTTTGTTGTCTGGGAAATTCGAAGGTCCGTAAAATTGCGATGAATGTTGTAGGGAGAGAACTGATGGTTCCGTACATAGATTACAGCTTCGGAACGCGTAAGCAGCTTATGTATGCGCTTCTCGGGGATGGCATCTTCGTCCAGGAGGGACCAGATTGGAAGCATTCGCGGGAGCTTCTTCGTCCGCAGTTTAACTTTAGAGAGTATGGGGATCTCACGCACTTCTCCGGGCCCATGGAAGACCTGCTGAGATGTATTTCAACCACTTTGATGGATCCAACCAGCAACAGAATAGTAGATCTACAGCCTCTCTTCTTCCGCTACACTCTGGACACAACAACATCCTTCCTATTCGGAAAATCGATTGAGAGTCTCAAGTCCGGCGACAAGGCAGTGAAGTTCGAAGAAGCCTTCAATGTCACACAGACGATAATGGCGAAGCGATTCCGTGTGGCTGCGTTTTGGCCGCTGGTTGGAGGTAAGGAATTGAGAGACGCGTGCAAATTGGTACACGACTTCACCGACGAGATTCTGGAGAGGGCAAATGAACACAATGGCGTCAGCGACTCGGATAAGGATAGCCGTTATGTGTTCCTTGATAAAGTTGCAAAAGAGATTCCTGATCGTGAGGGGCTGCGCTTCCAGATATTGAATATTCTGATTGCAGGACGAGATACCACGGCATGCTTGTTATCCTGGTGTTTGTGAGTGCATTGTTTCTTCGAGTCGTATAAAAATGGAAAGAAAGAGCTTACACACCTCAGCTACCTTTTAGTTCGTCACCCAGAAGTGCTACGCAAGTTAAGAACAGAGATTATGGAAACCCTAAGCGGGAAGGAAACATTGAACCGCAATGACCTCCGACAGGTCAAGTACCTTACGGATGTTCTCAAAGAGAGTAAGGCAATGATCTTATTTGAAGCAACATTTAGCTGATCTTCCCCCAGCACTGCGACTGTATCCTTCGGTTCCACTGAACATGAAGACCGCTGTCAGAACTACCTGCCTTCCCACAGGTGGTGGGCCTGACCGAAAATCTCCTGTGTTGGTAAAGAAAGGGGAAGATGTGTCGTTTAGTCCATATGCACTCCACAGGAGAAAAGATTTATATGGCGAAGATGCCGAAGAGTTCCGTCCGGAAAGGTAAGTTCTTTTATTTCGCTTCAGCTTGGAAATTGAACCTCCAGTACCAGTCTCTGCATTCAACTTGCTGACAGGGCACTTTTCCAGATGGCAAGAAGACCTCCCACTATTCCGCGACGAACTAACAAAGACCTGGGGCTACTTGCCCTTCAATGGAGGACCACGCGTGTGCTTAGGGAGTGAGTTTCCCTGGACCCTGCATGATTGATTCAGTCAATAATATAAAATAGTGGATTTCGCAATGACCGAAGCAGCATATGCGGTTGTCAAAATTTTGCAAAGATACCCCAACATAACTTTACCACCTCACGAGAAGGTTGTTAAGACGGGCCAAGAGAAACAAGCTATCACACTCGTGATAGCGCCAGAGGAGGGGTGTAGACTAGTCTTTGATGATAGGCTCTAGGACAGGATGGGGATTCAAGGCTCGGTTTGGCGGTAAAATTGTATGATTTCGTGCAAAATAGCAGATAATCGCATATAATGAATGTGTGAGAAGACTATATATACCATCATATTCACACCTCAAGTGTGGCGTCAACTTTTGGTTGTTTCATAGAATGCATGAAGTGCACTCGCTCGAGGTGAATTCTAGCGACAGATTACTGCTGCATATTCGTGTTGATCACTCAATCCGTAAACTTTCTGTCCTGAGCTCCATTTATTGGTAAAAGCATAGTTTTTCTCCAGCTGTAAAATTCGAATTCGAAGTCGTTCAGATAAGATGTAACTAAATAACAGTTGGATGAAATTTCTTAAAGGTGATGACTAAGCACTACATGTTGAACATTCATCGCCGGCCGTCACAAAAGAAAATACCACTACATCAGCACATGGAAGTCGATTGCATGTAACAAGACTTCACTGTTCTATTCGGATATCGAATCACATATTTAGTCGACAGGGCCAGTCATCAACTGAAAACTGCAAATTTGCCTCTCCACGTGATTGGGCTGCACCTCCATCACAGGCCATCTTACTGGACTCAGACATTCATCGAAATGCCTTCCGATCCTTTAACATATACCTGCACTTGTTCTGCCTCTCTACCATTAGACGACCCATCCCATGAACCTGGTGTCGTCCTCCTCTTCTACCGTTACTTCACCTCGCCTCCCGCCCTCCCCCCACCCTACTCCGCCGTCACATCCCCAACCACATCCGATCCCACCATCCAATACACCCTCCAATCCCTCCATGACTTCCAAAAATCCACCTGCGAGACCCTCGCCCTAACAGGCAAACTCCGCATCGCAAAAGAAGGATTCAACATCACCGTCGCCGGCTCCACCTCCTCCATCAACCGCTACATCACAGCATGTGTATCACACTGGTCATTCGCCGGACTATCTCTATCACCCGAGGACACAGAAGGAGTTAAAAATTTCTTCAAACCAACGCCAGGCTGCGCATGTGTATTCTCCCACCTCAATATCCGCATCACAGACGAAATCACACCCCTCGGCCTCACAAATTACTCCCCTCAGAACTGGGACTCGGTAGTTTACCTCAGCCCCGAAGAATTCCACAACGCGATAATCGCATCCAACTCCGAAGACGGAGAAGAAGGAGGAGAAAACCAAACTCTCCTCCTCGATATCCGTAACCACTATGAGTCCCGTATTGGCTATTTCTCTCCCTCTCCCAACACCCAAATCCCCACCATCAAACCGCAAATCCGCCGTTTTTCTCAATTCCCCGCTTTCGTGAAAAAACACATGATGGACGCAGCTCCGAAAACTATCTACTCGTACTGCACGGGCGGGATCCGGTGCGAGAAAGCTACGCGCTGGATAGCGGAGCAGAAACCGGCTGATCAGATATACACGCTCAAGGGAGGTATAGCGGCTTATATGGCTTGGTTTGAGGGGGAGGTGAAGGGGGGGAGGAGGAGGAAGGAGGAGTGTTTGTGGAGGGGGAGGGAGTATGTTTTTGATGCTAGGGGGTCGTTGGGTTTGGGTTTAGGAGTGGAGGATGGGATGGAGGGAAGTGAGAAGGTGGCTATGTGTCATGGGTGTGGAAAGGCAGAGGATAGATTGGGGAAGTGCATGATGGAGGGGTGTGAATTGGTGTTGGTCGTTTGCGAAGAATGCAACGATGTGAAGTGTTGCGAGGACTGTGGTGAGATGAACGAAAAGGGCAAGCGAGGGATTTGCAGTTGCGAAAGGGAGCGCGAACTGCGATTGTGGGGACCAGAAGGAATGAAGAGCGTGCAAGTTAAGACGCCGAAGAAGGGTAGAAAGAACAGGTCTAATGTCGACAACATTGATATCAAGATAAGCAAAATAATATGTTAAAAACTCGTAACACAAGTTTGTTCCCTATTGTATCATCATTCATGAAATTACCAGGTATCTAATATCTATAGTACAGTTTGATCATCACCGTCCATCCACCTTAATAGAACTTCGTCGAAAGCTCCTCATCCACCGCCCCCGGCGGCATCTTCTCCTTAATAACCTGCTCCGTCAACTTCATCAACTGCTCTCCCAACGCCTCATCCTGAGACTGTGAGCTCCCCGGCTCCGGAATAGCAGGCGGGCAGATATATTGCCCGCCCTTCTCAGCCGCCACAGCCGCATACAATATACTCACACATCCCTCCCACTGGTCTTTCTTCAACGGGTTAAGCAAGACCGAATTTGCGTATCCCATAATGGGATACGGCTCGTGGATATCCGCTACCGACATCTTGGTCTCGACGAACCCGGGATGCGTGGTGTTCACGATGATTTGGGGGTATTCTTTTGAGAGATGTTTGTTCAGCCAGCGCGTGTACAGCATAACCGCGAGTTTCGATCGGCCGTATTGGCCGTTTGGTCCGTAATCTGTGTTCAGCTCGTCTATGCTCTCGAATTTAATACCGCTGGGTGCACCCTGGTGGAGATTGGATGCTTGGTTGGCGATGCGGACGGTGTGGCCTTTCTCCGATGTCCGCTTTAACAGTGGCAAAAGATGACTCGTGAGGATAACGTAGCCGAAATGGCTAATCGCCATATGTCTATCAACGCCATACTCAGTGAGTTGGAAAGTCATGACACCGCGGCCGGAGTTATTAATGAGGATATCGAGGCGATCGGTGCTGTCAGTGATCTTCTTGGCGGCTTTGGTGACGGCCGGCCAGTCGGCGAGATCGCATTGGATGAAAATGACTTTTTCGGCGGCTTCTGGAGAGATCTTTTCCGAGATATCCTGTTTTGCGCCGTCGAATACTTCTTGGGACACGCCGATGATGAAGAGTTTGGCGAGGTTGTGTTTGAGGAGAGTGTGGGCGGCGCCATATCCGATACCTTCGCTTCCTCCGTTGACGACGGCTACTTTCTCACTGAGATCGGGGCAGTCATCTAGAGAGAACTGGTGCTCTGGCGGGGCAAGGCCATGTCTGTAGTGGATCAGTTTGTAAGTTCGAATTCTAGTCAATGAAGAAATACTTACGCGCCATGAACGTTCTCCGCGAGTGTATTCTTAATTGCTTGCATTTTGCTTATTGGTTGACTTTCAAAGTTTATTGATGAGACTGTGTTTGCTTGAACTCAACCTTATGCACATGCGACGAGGCTATATATAGGCTTCATGCTAATTCTCAGGGTAAATAATATGATCTTTTGATTCATGTCATGATGTCACTGAACATCACTGATGTCACCAATTTTACTGATTTCACAGCCGCATTCGTGTCTTAGAACTGCAACTTTACAACACAGCGGGTACAAATGTGCACCATTGGCTGTACTTGTAGAGCATGAAAAAGGGACCATCTCCACTGATCCTTCGATCTCACTTGCAGATCCCTTTGGGCGATCGATCAATCTAAAAACCATCTTGGAAGCTAAAATGGATGACGATGAAAGATTGTCACATGACCACGCGACTGTGCTGTATTCGCAACATCAACCAAAGGAAGCAAAATGACGAAAATTTCAAATCTATATTGAATCTATTCTTGATTAATACCCTATGCCTCGATGTACTTCTTCAGATCTCTTAATCTCTCCTTTGCAGATTCAAGAATGCTATCCTCTTTGCACACGGCGAACCGCAACCAATCCTCACCAATGTGAGCATTTTCATCAGTGTAAAACTCCGTCGGGGGAATGGCAGCTACACCAACTTCATGAATCAAAAACCAACTCAACTTGAAATCTCTTGGACGGTTCTTGACATGATCTGGGAATGGATAGTCTGACGGAATCTTGACCTTCTTCATGTTTACCAACACGAAATAACCACCTTCGGGGTCGGAATACGGGAGATCCAGCTCTTTCCAGATTTCGTTGAAAAGATCCATCTTTGCCTTCATTTCCTTCACTGCAGTGTCCCAAAAGTTATTTGCATCGGCTTCCTCGAATCCAACTGCTGCTGCTTCTTGTAGTGGAGATACTGAAGAATAGCAGATTCTGGTATGTGCAGCAGATACGTATTGTATCAGGTGTGGAGGTCCGATCAACCATCCGACACGCCAGCCAGTGGCATAGAAGTTCTTACCTGCCGAGCCAACCGTGAGCGTCAATCGCTCGATTTCCGGGGATAATGTCGCAACTCGTGTAAATGGCACATAGTATAATCTGTCGTATACTTCATCGGATAGAATTATGATCTCATTCTTGACGCAAAGATCTCCTATTTTCAGTAACTCCTCCTTAGAGAACACTTTTCCAACCGGGTTGTGAGGTGTGTTGAGAACAATCATCTTGGTCTTGGGAGTAATTGCCGCCTCTAGCTCAGCGAAATCTATTGTCCATTCGCTGGCCGATGAATCCTGTGTAGCTCCGTTCTTGGGAGGGTGCAAAGGTACGTAACGAATCTTTCCTCCTGGCATTTCGATATTTGAGATGTATTGGTCGAAAAATGGCTCGAATATTATTACTTCATCGCCCTCCTCGATGAAAGCCATGAACGCGCTGAGCATTCCTGCACCGTGTAAGCTATAGCTTTATCTTGCGCGTTTTTTTGACCAACCTTCATTTGCACCAGTTGTGATTGTAACCTCCGTCTCTGGATTCAGCTTCCTGCCCCATAAGGGTGAGTATGAATCTGCGATTGCTTGCTTCAATCGTGGTCGACCTTTCGTAGGCGAATACTGATTGCAATCAACTTTGTCGAGAGCAGCTTTGGCGGCATTTAGAATGAACTGTGGAGGGTTGTATCCGAAGAAACCTTGTCCCATATTGACAATCGGTTGCTTGGGTGAAGCTGCTGCCGCTTCATTGACAATCGACCTATTGAGTGCATCTGATTAGGAAATGTAGCAGGTAGTAAAGATAGACGATCGAAAGGAAGATTATGGTGCACTCTCTACAACAAGCCCCGGAATCCCAAAGAATTTGCACATACCAAACATCTTGCTTCCTTGCTGCAACCCGCGCAGCTGGCTGGAGTTTCCCCTTATTGCTCATAGTGGGATGAAAGAAGCGGGGTCGTGGGACGGTGATAAGAGCTGGTGATGTCTTGATAAACTGCCTAGAGAATGACTGTGACGAGGCGATACTTCTGACGGAATTTCTAAATGTCATGAATACTTGCGGTGCAGAGGGAGACAGCAAAATCAAGAGAAGGAAAGATGTCCGAGAACAGACAAAGTTTTTGTTGACATTCGCAAGTTTCCGCGACGGTGTCGCAATCCGTCATCGGAAAGCTTAATTTTGGTGGGGTTGCCGGCGTGTCCGGGGTATTGTAATACCGTGTTGCTAGCGTGTCCGCCGCCTATGAATCATCTAACTTTCGAGCTGTTTCAAGCCCGAGGGTTTTTAGAGCTTATTTTCAGGACGATGTCAATAGCTATCGACGACGACAATAACAACCCGCACTTCCTGTGCCCTAACCTGCGCAATTCCTTCAATACCAGATAAACCCCCAGAAATATTATGACGTTGCCCTTGGGGTTCCTCTACATCGGCTTGACATTTCCCCAAAATTCTATTTTGCGAGAACTCGATGGCTTCTAATCCCACTCCGACAGCTTCAGCATTATCAAGACCCCTCCATATCACTATTCGTTTCGCCGAGTCAATACCGGATCTTCAGCTGGATGTCCCTGCACAGACCAATCTTACCGGTGTAGGATTGAAGCACCTTGTACGGTCGAAGCTTGAGCCACCAGCATCGCAGCGTCCGTATCGATTTATATACGCGGGAAAGTTCGTACGAGATAATGATTTCTTATCGAGCATTTTGAAGGTTCCTACACCCCCTCCTCGAGCTACAGATACGAAGGGCAAGGGGAAAGATGTTGAACCGCCGCCAGCCAGAGTATACATCAATTGTTCTATTGGCGATGATATTCTCAGTCCCTCAGAACTTGCTGCGGAGGCACTAGCAGCCACGAAAGTACCTACTGCATCAGTACAAGACACGAGAGGTGACGGTACTTCCACAAGTATCAGCACACCGACTGCAAGCACAACCGTTGCGCCCCGTGGCTTTGACCGATTTCTCACCGCAGGCTTTTCGCCAGCTGAGGTCAATCAGTTACGACTCCAATTTCGATCAATTCAAGAGAACATACATACTCCAGACACCATGCCATCTCCCAATACACTACTGCGGATGGAAGATTCATGGATAGATAACAATGCGGGCAATGGAGCTGGTGGAGCTGATGGTGGATTTGATTTTGGAGATGAAGGCATGGGTGGCGGGCTGGATGATCTATTGTGGGGGAACATCATGGGGTTCGTATGGCCGCTTGGCTGTATTGCATGGGCGATGAGAGAGCCTGGGATATGGTCGTCAAGAAGGCAAATAGCTGTCTTCACGGGGTTTCTTCTCAGTCTAACCTTTGGATTTCTTAGGGTTCTTGCATAAATCAGGCATGGTGGAGCTGTCTAATGGCATACTGAGCGCGGCGTTCGGGAGTCCCATACATAATTATGATACCCAGTCAGCTACACAAATGAATCTGTAATCATTTGGGAACTATCGTGTCAATCATGGCTACAACTCAAAAGACCGGCAGTGCCCAAGATGCGATTTGCCGCCAGGCACTTAACAAGATCAAATAGACGCGACCAAGCATTCTTATTTCTATAAAATGTAGCAAAACAAGATGATATTAGTAAGTCTCTATCGAGTCCAAATCACACGCTGTAGCTCACAATTCACGGCTCAAGATACTAGAGAATTACGAGAGAGTCAAATATAAGTAAAAAGATTTCCATAAAGCTAGTCCTAACCTCCTCCGTGTTCCATATCAAGACCATTCCTAGGGCCAGCACTTCCCCCTCAAGTCGTATCCCTAAAATACTTGGGTAAGTAACGGTTCGCTTTCCACCCAGGAAATGCAGCACGTCAAGCTTTTTTGGTGTACCCCAGATCACCATGCTCCTTCCAAAGATGTTCAGTCACTTTGTCAGGGCGACTGTATCCCCGGCCATGACTCTTGCGACATCCAACGATTGGGCAGAGATGCTGTCCATGGTTGTTGCCGTGGGTGCTGTGCTCGTGGCGAAGACGGTCAGCATCACGTTTGAAGGCCTTAGTACATGCGCGATATGTACATCGGAAAGGATGGACTGGCCGGACACGGCGGGCAGAAGTAGATGCCAAGGGGATGAGCACAGGTGCTGAGATACTGGTGCTCAATGAGGCAGTAGTAGGGTCTCCTGTGCTCGTGAATGGTGAGTATACTGCATCAGGTTGCGCATCTGAGAGGGCAGTTGGAGGCATCAACATTGAAGGCATCGACATCGGGGGCATCAACATCGAAAGCCCTGGCCCGTCGTCAAAAGCTCTGCTGGTTACAGCAGTAGCAGTAGTGCCAGCGTTGCTTGGGAACACCATCTGCCCTTGTCCGACTGTGTCCATCATCTGAGCCACCGACACTGGAAGGCTCAAATGAAGGCCGCATCCTGGATCGTTACCATTGACAGACTGGAAGCTTCTATCAATGGGAAGATTCGTAAATTGATCAACTATGCCCATTGACAGAGGCACCGAAATTAGAAGGCTGGAATCAAGGCCGAATCCTGCATCGTTACCAGTGAGAGACTGGAAGTTTCTATCAATGGGAAAAGTCGTGAACTGTCCTTGAGCCGCATCTCCTGAGCCTACCAATCCGACATCGTAACTCAAATCATTGGCGACAGCAGCACCATTGAAAGTAGCAGCAGCATTTACGGTTCCTTCTCCAAAGTTGGTGAGAAGGTGAGAAGTGCTGGTGCCGGAGTTTCCATCTGGCCATGCTTGGCTAGATTCAGTAGGAAGGTTTCCTGTGAATGCAATGCTGCTGCTGTGGGATTTATCGTTGCCTGGATTCAAGACTGAGTTGAAGGGCAGATAAGGCAGAGCTTGCTCGTGCAATAGCTCAAAGTTGATCAAAGGTACATGTGACTGAATCCAAAGACCCTGGTCAAAGCCATGGACATTGACATAGTTAAGGCCCGCAGCAGTTTTGCGAGTACCATTGGAGTTTAACTCTTCATCATATTTTGTGTTGAAGGCTGGAGCATGATTTCCGACAGGGGAACTTTTTGTCGGGCTGGAAGAGGCATACTCGCGTTAGCGTATAAAAAAAAAACTTCTTACAGGTCAGTATTTTCCGGGTTGCCAATAACATTGTTTTGGCTTTGAGCTGACATGTTGCAGTGAGACAAGCAGAGGGCGACGAATCAGCGAAGAGGGCGACGATTGAGCCAAAAGGGCGACGAATCAACAGAGAGTTGAGGCGAGCGATATTCTGTTGGAGGTGCGAGAAATTCGTTTCGAACACCAAAAATCTTTCAAAATACGGAGAGGGGAATCGTTTCCTAAATATTTCATCGACCTACTCAGCACTCGCCCTGTATTCGTCGAACTTAACAGGGCGCCCAATAGGTGGCTCCGTCCGATCACACCCTTGGTGAAAGAAACACATTGCCGAAATAACGGTTCTACTCGTAAATCAATGGGAGAAGTATAATTTATTTATTCTGAAATACACCATCGTTGATATCGAATTATTCTTGGACCTTGACATGGACAATAACATGACCCCGAGTGTGAACGTTGATCTAACAATGTCTCGACCAAGTCAAAGCCTCGATGCTCAGATTAAAAGAATCATCAGGTGCGAAGACTGCTCTAAAACTTTCACTACTCCGGGAAAGCACAAGTACGTCAGCTTGTTACTTGAGAATCGTCCTATGGGCTAACAATTTCTTTTAGCCGCCATCGTAAAACCCACACCCTGCCATACCGTTGTGACTGTGGCAAAGGGTTCGGACTCAGAACAGATCTTGATCGACATAAGGCTACACACGGCAGTGTTAACACGCGATTGTACTGTAAATGGCGAAGCTGTACTTTCAAGGGCACTCTGCGAGGAGATAATCTGCTGAGGCACATGCGCACGGCTCACAACTGGCAGGAAACGAGAGGACCACATGAAAAGCAGGACGAGATTCAGGGACTCTTCAAGGAGTCATTAAAAGAGCAGAAGCGTTCCATGGGTACTTCAAGGCTAGTGAGAGCTGCATACAGAGGGAACAACTCAGTGGTAGCGCTATTGCTAGAGAATGGGGCAGACATTATGGAGAAGTCCGATCTTGGACAAACAGCACTACACGCGGCTGCAATCCATGGAAACGAGGAACTGGTTCACCTCTTGCTGAAAGCCGGGATCGACAACACGACCAAGGACAACCACGGACGTACAGCACTCCAAGACGCCGCTAAGAACGGGCACGAGGCTGTCGTGCGGATTCTTGCACAGAGAGGGATGAGCCTTATGAACAAGAATGAGGATAATGACACTCCACTACACGACGCAGCTGCCTGCGGGCATTACGCGGTCGTTCAGCTACTTTTGGAGCACAAGGTAGACATTGAGGCGCAGGGCAGGAATGGGAAAACGGCGCTGTATCAAGCGGCTGCAAATGGGCACGAGGAGGTCGTATCACTTCTGCTGGAGCACAGGGCAGACATCAATGGAAATGGCAGGAAAGGAGCGACAGCACTACAAGCGGCCACAGGAGGGGGCCACGACATAGTCGTTGGGAGGTTGCTAGCAGCCGGCGCCGACGTTAATACTGCTGATGGTACTGATCATCGGAGACCACTACGAATAGCTGCATTATTTGGGCACGATGCAGTTGTAGAGAGGCTGCTAGCAGCTGGTGCCGACGTTAATGCTACTGATAACGAGTCTTTTGGAAAGACAGCATTACAGGCGGCCGCAGAACGGGGGCATAAGGCAATTGTAGAGATACTGCTAGTAGCTGGTACCGATATTAATATTATTGTTGGTGGTGAGATAGCATTACATGGGGCCGCAAGACGGGGGCACGATGCAATTGTAGGGAGGCTGCTAGCAGCTGGTGCCGACGTTAATACTATTGTTTGTGGTGAGACAGCATTACAGGCGGCCGCAAGAGAGGGGCGTACGGCAGTTGTAGAGATGCTGCTAGCAGCTGGTGCCGATATTAATACTATTGTTTGTGGTGAGAGAGCATTACACGAGGCCGCAAGATGGGGGCATACGGCAGTTGTACAGATGCTGCTAGCAGCTGGTGTCGACGTTAATACTATTGTTGGTGGTGAGATAGCATTATATAACGCCGCAAGAGGGGGGCATGAGGCAGTTGTAGAGATGCTGCTAGCAGCTGGTGCCGATATTAATACTATTGTTTGTGGTGAGAGAGCATTACACGAGGCCGCAAGAGAGGGGCATACGGCAGTTGTACAGATGCTGCTAGCAGCTGGTGTCGACGTTAATACTATTGTTGGTGGTGAGATAGCATTATATAACGCCGCAAGAGGGGGGCATGAGGCAGTTGTACAGATGCTGCTAGCAGCTGGTGCCGACGTTAATACTATTGTTGGTGGTGAGACAGCATTACATGGGGCCGCAAGATGGGGGCATACGGCAGTTGTACAGATGCTACTAGCAGCTGGTGCCTACGTTAATACTATTGTTTATGGTGAGACAGCATTACATGAGGCCGCAAGATGGGGGCGTACGGCAGTTGTACAGATACTGCTAGCAGCTGGTGCTGATATTAGTACTGGTTTTGTTAAACGGTTTGGTCGGGCAGCGCTACAAGCGGCTATAGAAGGGGGCCATGAAGTAATTATAGAGAGATTGAAAAAGGCTGGAGTTACGGAGGAAGAAGGCTAGGGTAAGGGGAAAGACAACGGGGGTATTTGTCATGCTGCTACTACTGCTTCTGGATTTTGATTCTGCTGGTGCTTCTGGAGTGGGTGCAGGGGTTGAGGGAAGTGCGATTTGAAGGAAGGTGCTTAAATTGGTGTAATGGCTGAGGTGAGGTGGGATGAGGTGCAGTGTTGATTGATTACTTTGAGATAATACATCGAGATGAAAAAAGTGGATTGGATGTTGATGTAATGTTCTTTTCTGCGATAGGATATTGACTGAACACTCTATGTTGCATATCCCCATCTCCATTTGCTAGCTGCTTCGCTTTCATCCCCCTTTCATCTATATTCTTTCTCCACCTTATATAACCCCATCATACTTCTCATTCTTCACCCTCTATTCATATAACATACAATATATCCCCTAACCCCTCAACCTAACAGAACCCGAACCCTAACCCCAACACCCAATCTCCCCCCTGAACGCGGTACAGTAGCTAGGAAGGCATTTTCTCGTTCTCCGCTTAATCTAACTAACCTTTCTGTCTCTTTCAAAATCTATTTCTCTCACACAGCACCAGCACGCTGCTGAATCTGCCGATAAGCATGGAGCGTCGGTTTGAAACGCAACGCATAGAAGCCTGAGGGGTCTTTGGGAAACATGGAGGGTGACAATCATCATCCTATAGATTACTATCATTACTATCAGACTATTCCCAGTAGATTGCTTGGGTATATCATCCTCGACGCCTCAAGCGGTAAGCCAGTCGTCGAGCCCTATTATAATATACTACTGACTATCTATCTCATCTATTCACTCACCCACCCACTTAGTCACTCATCCACTCCAACAAGCACAATTATATCCATCCGGAGCTATCTCATATTTCCACCTACAAATCCCCCTTGCAAATTCCATTGATATATCTATTACTGTCTACTACCAACTCTACAACCTATCCAAATCCCATTCTATTCTCTCCCCCAGCTACCCCCCAATCACCTCTCCCCCAATCCCCTTCCCCCTCAATCCCGCAACCCAAGCTCCCCAATCCCTACCCTACCCTACCCTACCCTACCCAACACAGCACTCACCCATTCACTCACCCACCCACCCACCCCATCCCCTCCCTTCCTCACACCACAACAGGACGCGGGAGGAACAGAAGGATCTGAACCACCTCCCCCCAACCCTAGCTCCCGTTTCCGTTACGTGTCCCATTTCCGTTAATAACTTCCTTAGCAGAAATCACATGCTCATCCAAATCCACATCTATATCCGCGCCGTAGTCATATAGAGTCTATATATACATACATACATATATATATCTCAGACACCGCACCGCACCGCCACCGCACTACACAGCACGTACCTGTACTTTTTACTTTTGTCCTCTCGCTTGAGTAAGGGTAGTATTATATTGTGTTGTGTTGGGTTGGGTTGGGTTGGATTTATCGCAACTTCCCGACTAAAAATAGATATACCAACGGCCTCTACAGTAGACAAGCTTTTTGGATGGATGGTTGGATGGATGGATGGACAGATCACTTAGCTTCCCGGGTCTGTCTGGGATATAGGGACATTCATTCATCCATCCATCCATCCATCTACATCAAAACGGGGAAGAAAAAAACAAACAAACACAAGTCATTCAGGTTTTTCAATTAATCAATCATCCAAACTATGAAAACGCTCATGCGCCGCCATCGCAAACGCAGGCATCATAGCACCGCATTCGTTGCAGATTTCTCGACTACTGTGCAGATCAACTTCGTTGGAGTCTTCGTTCCATGAATCTTCTTCTTCTTCTTCTTGGATATCGAGATCACCATTAACATCAACATCACCATTATCGTCGACAGCAGCGACATCCTCAGAGACTATCCTAAAGTCTACGTCGACGCTAGACATTGATATCTCATCTTTATCTATCTGCAGACTGCCCACATCCCCATCCCCATCCCCATCCACAACCATCCACCCCCTCAACCTCTCCTCCTGCCCCCTAAACATCCTCCCGATATCCCTCCCCTCCCCCTCCGCCCCACTCTCACTCGCCGCCTCCAGCATATGCGTCACGCCAATGTTAATCAGACTTAAATTCCAGCCCGAGGCCTGGGGATGCAGTCTCCTAAACAGCGGGAGTAGCGTTTCGTGAACGAGTCGCTCAACGATACTGTCTACGCTATCTTTCTGGCTGAAGACAAAATTCGGGAGAGGCGCGGAGCGGGAGATGCGGTTGAAGCTCCGGCTGCGGGTGCCGTTGGTGTTAAGTGGGGGGCGGGGCCGAGTGGAGAGACGGATGGTTTTGGGGTGGGCAGTCCAGTGTTTTGATGATGGGGGGTTGGTATTTGACTCGGATGCGTCTTCGAGTAAGTCGGAGTGCATTCTATTCAAGAGGCTAATTGCTAGTATTCGGAGTTCTTTTAATACCTGTGGCATGGTGTCTAGTTTCAAGTATGAATCTTCAATAGAGATCTGCGTGGGGACTTTGCGCGCTTGTTTTACTTCGGTGTCATCGCGGCCATTGATCAACGCCCATGCTTTGCCTCCGATTCCTCGTTCTGCACCGGGGCCGCCGAGGACTTTCTCGAGAAGACTCGGGCTCATGGCAGGAAAGAGGCGGACGTCACGTACGGTGACCGATTCTTTGGTGGCACCATAGATTAGGCCGTCGTTGAACTCGGCTGGCCGTGAGAGGACGTGATTACGAATCCTTTGTGACATTTTGAAACCGATTCCGGGGACCTTGCCAATATCATGGCCGTCCATAAACTTGGTGACATTGCTTTCCGCTCCAGCCTCTGTGGGTGACACATCGTATGGTGGAAGAAGCGTTGTCTGCGCCTTCGGTTTATGGAGGTTGCCTACGAGCTTGCCCAGGAGTTTGTTGGTGGAGATACCGACGGTCGACGTGTAACCTTTCTCTTCTTCTAATTTTAACCGGAGGTGTTGAGCAAGATGTGAACCCAAAATTAGGCGTGTATATAACTCGGGGTTAATCTTCGGCATCGCCGAGGTGGATGTTGGTTGGGGTACGGCTCCGCCGCACGGCTGTGGGCCGGGGTAACTGTGGCCAGCAATGGTTGACGCGTCAAACGCGAATCCGACGGTGGGATCATTACGGTTGAGTTGGAAGAATGAATGGGGAAGGTCGTGTTGGTTGAGAAGCGACTGGTTGTAATCCACTATATCGGTCATGTCCATAAACACCTCATCGAAGCCAAGCCGCTCCACTTTCCCGGACCAACTATAGCTTTCCAGGAACTTGTAGAGCATTTTAGAAGCATCACGGAAGCGTCCTAGCTCTTCGCCCAGTACGATGACTACATCGGGACATACTTTCTTGGCTTCGTGGATCAGTTCTAGTTTGTGTAAACCGCGCCTCCGAGCTTCGTAATTGCAGGTAACAATGATTTGTTTCTGAATTCATTCTTAGAACACGAAGAACGGGCAATGTTTCGAAGATAGATGATAAGGTCTCACCTGTTGCACAGCCTTTTATTTTGTGTCAGTTACGTTTCGTAGGGAGCTGCAGAATTGACGAGTTACCAATGGCACGGATTTTAGAGCAGGATTCTCATTTTCAAAGACTGAAGCATAAAAGCAATCGTAGTCCTAAGAATAAGACTGTGGAGTTAGAATAGGATCGTCTATACGTGCCTTTTCTCCTGATTCAAGGGAACAGGAAGAGAGGAACAGGAAGGGAAGCGGGATCCAAATGGGGATCTCGGAGATAAGGTTGACTAACGAAATGTATAATGATCCTTCGATCCTTTCTCGTCGTCATGGCCATTGTTTGGGTCTGGTTGAGGTTTGAGTTTGGGATGGGGATGGAAGTGTTATCCGGAGCTGTGGATCTGATCAAGGGTGACACGGATGGAAAGATGGGGACAATAGCAGTAGCGGGTTAAGGTTAATGTTGGCTCCATTCTTGGATTGAGCACGAAGTACAAATAGAAAAGATGGTTTATTTATATACGAGTCAAACGTCAGATGTGGAGAGTAGAGCGAGGAACAAAACAATGACGGTGAGGAGGGGCGAGGTAAGGCGAGGTGGAGTGGACAAGTAGGAAATGGCGGTGGTGGATTAAGAGTCGTTTGTGTTGAAGACGACAGTACTGTTGCTTGATGAGAGTCGAGGATATTTTTAAACTTCGCGTGTTGCCTGTGCTATGTTAGAACTTAGAAGAGGTCTTATCGATAACGTAGGGGCTGATTTTGGACCTGATCACGTGCATCAGCTATACCTATGTGGAATAGCGTGGTGAGCTGCGCCTCAGATCAGATGCTCAGCTGTACGGAAGTACACACACAGGTAAGAATTCCCTCGGTTGTCGCAGCGAGTCCGGAGTCAGTTCATAAGCACGATGGCGATTCTATTCAAGCATGATCCATTCTACTGTACTCTACTCGAATCAATTGGACTGTACTTACTACATACTACTTGCTGCTTGCTACTTGCTACTTGCTCCGTCTTAACACTAGAGGTACAACTAACTAGCACCACTGCACAGGAAGCACATGTCCCACTAGCAATTATTAAACAGCAGCTGTTGGTTTATTTATAAACCCGGCTGGTCTGTCTTGGGTTTTGTTTCTATCTGTGCGCACTGCAGAGCACGAGTAATTGTTCCTGGTGTCCTGTCTATTGTTACTATTTCCATCCTTAACACCGAAACACAACACCACGACAGCACCACGCTACCTGCCATCTAACCCACTTCGTCCAGAAGACTTTCTTGGAGTCCGTCGACTGGCCGGCGGTGACTCGGTTAATTGAGCAGCTTTGCCTGAAACGACCAATAGTTTGGGATTGTCGACGCAGTTGGACGTGATGATTGATGATCTACATATTGATCCCTTGAACCCTTGCATAGGCGCCTTACCCATGCTCAGTCATTTACCCCAAAGAAGCCACTTCACAGAAGTAGTTCGAAATAAGGCTCAACAGCTCAGATCTCGCCAAATCTTCCCGTTCCCTTTGCGGCCTTTCCTGGCACGGGCAAGATGTATCCCGAGCAACTTCACCTACCACTACCACTACCACTACCACTACTAATCTCTTTCTCAGAGATTCACCTAACTCGAAAGAAATAGTCTGCCTCCACGGCAGTGGCCCTCGGAGAGCCAGCGGAGCGTCATCCCAAGTACGGATTACTTCGTACTTCGCAGAAAAGGTCAACCCCTCCCCTCAGCCAAATCCTTGCACGGCGCTTCAAGGAGGCACATCATCCATTGGATCGAATTCAGTGAATCCTCCAAACCCTTACCAACCCTTACCAACCCGACTATCGCAAACAGAGATGGCTGATTGCTATCCTTTTAATAATGGGTACGGCTGCCAAATGGGTCTCCCCTCATGGGCTCATGGGTCAATCTCAAAATGAACGCTTGTCAGCCTGTCATCCCGTAGTACGTGTTAGACTCTCCGTCCTACTCGCTCCGAAATCTACCACCGACCAACTCTCCTGCAAGTGGGTTCCCCGAGTCACATCGCATCACACATACCAGCTCTCTTTTCCTATAAACATCGCGCCTATTTCAAACAATATACGCACAACCAACTCTCAATCACGAACTTACTCAACCACTCGCGGCCCTGAACACGGTCGCTCTTCTTGGTTGCATCGAGAAAGTTTAGGATAAACCTACCCTTTCCCCCAACCCTTCCTCGCCCTCTTCCCCCTCATTCGTATACATATACATAGAGCTGCGGCACGGTCCTGTTGTCTTCCTCTCTCGGAAAACTGCTCTTTTTTTGAATCCTCTCGTAACTACCCACCCATTGATTATTTTTATTAATATTACGATTTTACGAAAAACTTCATTCACGAAACAAAGACTACTTACTACGCCTTGCATCGCTTGAGCAAACTCGTTACATCTTGTCCTACGGTCATAAAGGTCATACACCCTCCAACAGGTCAAATAGGACATTCTGCGACCATCTCCAAGGGTCTCGATCGTAAACTCAAACGGCCTCTCAGCGATTGACTGTTAAATATCAGACGTCGCAACTCGGCCAAGAAAATTCACCTCCTCTCCACACAACCAACTCATTCCTTCCCGATTATGATGCTGGCTCCTGTTCAAGAGTGTTCATCAATAGTCATGTCTTTTCCTGCGCGACACTCTTCCCCACCGAAACGGCCCAAACTATCCCTCCAAATCAAAAACCCCGCCGCCCCGCAAACTCTAGGAAAGTCGGCGACAGCTTTAAAAGCAGACATCAATCCCTCATCACCAACGGCATTCAACACACTTTCCAATGCATATGCCATTGCAATTGAGAATGCATCTCCGCAAATCTTACAACCCGCTTGTTTCGATCCGAAAGCCCCGGGCAATATCAGACCTATGCCATCCCGGCTTCAAACAAGCATGACTGCTAAAAATGAATACCTCCACCCATCGCAACGCACACAAACACCGAGTCCTTTCTCAATATCCTACCCCGACACTCCCAGCTCCGCTCACCCGGACTCCACCCCAAATCTAAGTCTAATCACTGCGATGGACTCCGCAAAAGGAACCCCCACAATCACCTTCACACCCCCTCAATCAGCCGGCGCAATCGACAAGCCCGGAATATTCAACTTCGCATCGCACATCCCCACCAACAGCTCCCCGCGCACCGCCCGCCGCAGGCTCACCAGCAGCAGTAGTCTCGCACCCTACACGCACCCCAAATCCCTCCACAGCATCCTCCGTAACTCCCCTCTCCCACCCCGCAGCGCCGTCACCCCCGCCACGCCCACAACCAGCAGTCGGCTGGCCTTGCGTCGCGCAAACGCCGCCAAGAGTAAAAAAGTCGGATATAACAACCCTCTGACGCAGACAATCACTACGAACAAATACATCAAATCGCATATCGATCTCCTAGCCGAAGATTCTCCGCATTCGGCGTCGGAGCCGGATGCTGAAGGCGGGTTGACAGTCCTGGATACCACGATGCGGTATACGGGTGATGAGACGCGGGATGGGGGGCAGACGCCCGGACCGTTTGAGGAGATGAGGAGGCGGATGGCGGAGAGTGGGTTGGAGACGCCGAAGGGGGCGGGGAAGGCGGGCAGGAGGAGGAGGGATAAGGATCGGAAGAGGAAGTGGAGGTGGACGATAGGGGTGGGTGATGGAGAGGGAGAGGGCGAGGACGAGGATGTCCAGGTGACGCCGAAGACGGCGGTGGAGAGGACGCCGATTACGTGTATTTGGAGGGGTGGTGATGCGTCGCCGTCGTCGGGTGATAATGCGGAGGGGGATGCAGATTTAGTGATGGGTGAAGCGGTGGATGATGCGGAAGGGTCAGAACCGCTGATTGATGATCACGAGCAAACGGTTTCAGAGATGGTGGGGGAGGGGAATGAGCATCGGTATGAGCAGGAACGGAGGGGTCACTCGGTTGAGCTAGTTCTCACTGATTCGGAGTCTTCGTCTGGGGGCGAGGAGTGTTGTAGTAGGCCGGGGACTTCGCATTCGTTGTGATGAGTGTGTGAGTGAGAGGAGGGATATAATAGGATGGCGAAATGAAATGAAATGATTGAATGAATGAATGAATGAATGAATATGTATATCTATGAATTGATTGGAAATATGTTCTATGTTGATTTGTTTACTTTCTTGTGGATTTATATCAAGATATGAATGAGTGCAGTTATGTATGTATATTATATTATGATGATGGGCCTATGGTTTGATTCGCCTCGCTCGGGGAGGAGAGGACATATAGTGGATTGCAGGACAGACAAATAGCCCTCACTATACTCGTATATAGTCGCCTATATAAAGAGAAGTTATCCGCCGCGGAAATCGTTCCCCCTGAATACCTTCATATACACTGCTTTTCTGCTAGCTGCTCTATATATCATCACCAAATCTACACTATCCCCGTTCGTTCTTCGAGCCCCCAAACAGACCACCACATAGGAGACAGCGCGATCGAAAGTAGAGGTTTCTTTCTTCTCTTTTGTCTCTATCTTGTACCATTCTCTTTTCACTTGTGCTGGGACTTGTATATCCAAACTCTTTTTCTCCGGCACTGCTTTTCATTCCGGTCCTCGATCCTTCAAATCTATCGCCCTTTCAATCCAACGCTTCGATATAATGCCTATAGCGCTCTCTCAGATGGATAGGTATCCTCTCTCTATCTCTCTATCCCCCTCGCTAGACTTCCGTTACCCAACTCGACCGGGTAGATGTACAAATGATATCTACTTATATACTTAGGATGAGGATATCTGTTTCCCGAACGCAGATTCTACTATCGAATTAATAGTCAATGATTTACTACTAACTGTTATATTCTTTGGCAGGCTTATATATAGCACGATATAAATTCCGATTGCGGTTGCGGGCATCGCTTCCGCGATCGCAAGCGTATTCATAGCGGATATGATAGAATCCTGCACTTGATATTACTAATGCGCCTTTATGATAAGTGTAATTTCTTTGTCTTTCCTTTTTTCTTAGAGATATGAGATCTGAGATCTGAAATAGTAGGTACGATAAACAGGTTTCCACTCGCGTTTCTATTCCTTCCCTTTTTGCCAGCCCCACCTTTTCAATTATTCATAAAACAGCTGCACCCCTCCTACCCCTCACCCCAACTTCAACATCGCCAAGGCCGCACAAAAGTTAGGCCGTTCGAAAGTTAGATAATCCCTATCCGCTCTACTCTGCTACCACTCTACAATCGGCGAAATGTTCCCCCTCCTCCGCAAACCCTCCCCCTCACCCCTCCTCCGCCCGCTGCTCTCCCATCCCCACTTCCCCCTCCCCCAGCGTCCCCTCAGCACAACCCCGACCCCTCCCCCACACATCACCCCCTCCTCCCTCCCCCCCCGCATCTACGACACGCACACCCACGTCAGCGACCCCATCCGCTTCCCGCCCTCCGCCCACGCGCAGTACCGTCCGCACGCAGCCAAGCTCGGCGATCTGTACGCCATGTATCGGAAACTGGGCTTCGAGGACCCCAGTCGCAGCGTCAAGACCGTGCTGGTGCAGCCGTCGACGTATGGGCTCGATAACGGGTGTTTGTTGCAGGGGTTGGAGCAATTGACGCCGGCGAGGGGGAAGGGGGTGGTGGTTGTGGAGCCGGGGGAGAGGATGAGTGGGGAGGGGGGAGAGTTGGAGGAGTTGGGGATGTGGTGGGAGGGGGGGGTGAGGGGGGTGAGGGTTAATCTTAAGGTGGGTGGTTTCTTTTCTTGTTCGGGAAAGTGAGGGATGGATGGATGGATGGTGGGGGTGTGTGTATTCTGGTCATGTTACCTACAGCGTAGACCATGCAAGCAGGAGCACAAGATAAACATCCGATATTGTATCCTTATTAAACCCATCCAGTCCATAGGCAAAACCCTCTCCCCCCCCGAGCTCGAAGCCACCATCCTCTCCTACGCCGCCCTCCTCAAAGCCGCCCCCGGCGGTCCCTGGTCCCTCCAAATCCACGCCGACCTCGCCAGCATGGTCAATCTCAAGCAGTGCATCCACCACCTCACGGGTATCTGCAGCGTCTGCATCGACCACTACGGGTGCCCGACTCTCCCGCGCGACACTCCCCCCAACCACCCCCACGACCTGCGCAGCGTGCCCGGCTGGGAAGATCTCAAATCCCTAATGCAAGACCACAACGTCTTCGTGAAGATCTCCGCCCCGTACCGCATCGCCGGCGCGCGGGGCTGGGACGATATCGAGGAACTGACGAAGGAGTTGCTTGCGGTGAAAGGGGGCACGCAGGTCCTGTGGGCGAGCGATTGGCCGCATACGAGGTTTGAAGGGAAGGTGGATGTGGGGGAGTTTGTGAGGAGGTGTGTGCAGTGGTGTGAGGGGGATCAGGGGTTGGTGGATCGGCTTTTTTGGGAGAATCCGCGGAGGATGTGGGGGGAGGAGGGGGTGGTGGGGTGAAAGGAGAAGGGGAGGGGGTGGTGGTCGGGGTGGGGGGTTATGCCGATTTGGATTCCGGATATTTTTTAGAGGGGGAGGGGGTTGTGGTGGGTTGGTAGTAATGGGCGGGTTGGAATGGGTCTATGCAGGTTTTAGGTATGAAGAATGCTTTCAATATGGGTTTGATGGTTGCTTCCGTTGAATCTGAGGCAGTTGATGCTTTCTGATCTTTAATAGAGTCTGCGCTGACAAGAATTCATCTCACGATGTCACACGGTACACAAATCTCACACCGAGCCCAAATCTCGCACCGCCCGTGAGGCCCTTGAATTCGGCACCCCTTCCTCCTGATCAGGAAGTATAAGTACAGAATCATCATCCAGATGATCCAACTCTTAAGCCCGCTCTTTTCACTAGTCCTCTCCTTCTTCTCTTCTCTTCTCTTCTCCTCTCCCCTCTTCCCCCTTCCTTCTTCCTTGTTTTCCCTTTACTTTCCTCTTCTCTCCCCCGTTCCGTTGCTTCTCCCCCTACATATTTATGATATTCCACAGCTAGATCTTTCTCCCCTCCCCTACACTCCCAGAACTTGAAAGCGTGTCGCGCGTCTCGAATCGCTGAAAGAGACTTCCTCCTCACTGCTTGCTTCAAAACCGAAGCGTATCACTAACTCGCCCATTCCAGCCAGATGAATAAGTTACGCCGTCTCGTTGCCTTGAGGCGCTCGTTCGTGTGCTGCGATGAAGATGTACGCGCTGTAACAGTCACGGTGCAATTTTCCAAGCGGGGACTGTGAGTAAAGATATATATCTTACTAGGGCGAATGAGATGGAGGAGATGGACTATATGTACGAACTAATAGGAAATCTTACGATGCGTTTATGTAATAGAGAAGCGACCCGACTTAAGTAACTACGTCTAGTATTCGTCGGAGCAGAATGACAAGGTGAGGATATAAATTCCTCGTCACGCCACCTAACTTTTCGCGTGCCTGGCTGATGGTTCTTCTCAGCTGGTCATTTATGTGCGGGAAACACTTCTTGGCGGGGATGAGGTTTATCTAGCAGTTAACAGTTCAGCCCTACCCGACGTCAAGATTCTAGCACAGTATAGAGTCTCAGAACCAATCGCCTGGTATAATATCCAAAATTGCACCATGTTTTATATTCAAACTCGTAGCTCTTTCATCATTCGCGTATTTGTGTCATTTGGCTTGTATATTTCGTTGCTACAGAAACTGTTTTTGAGTATAGATTCAGATCTAGATTCTCTTACTCAAGTGGCTCTGCTCCAGTGCTTCCTGAGATTACACCTCGCAATCAAACTATAGACCAGCTTTCTAGACTCATAAATGGTCTTGCTGCTCTTGCAACCTTCATTTGGCGGGTACGGGTAGTTCCTATCACAGTGTTGTACATACATATCGATTACATGACATATATATGAATGAAATCAGGATTCAGGAAAGTCTGGGAAGATGTTCCAAAGTGATCTGGAAAAGGGGAGAAGGATTACAAGGCGGAATGGGAATCGTGGATCAATGCTATTTTGATGGACCAAGAGGACGATGAGAGGATGGGGAAGGAGAGGAAGCGGATACTTATCGATCGTGTGTTGAAAATGATCTGCTTTTAGGTACATTCTTGGAGTGAGAGGTAAAGTATATAGACTCTGTTCGCCTACATTGTTTCAAAGAGAGAGGTAATATGGTCTCCATCGTGCAAAAGTTGTACTAGCCCTGGATATTCTCATTTCTAGAGCATCGGAATGTGCAGTAGTTTGCCTATTCTCGCCTTGTCGAGTAAGGTTCGTTTGATTGTTGGAGTATTATTTGGATATTTGGTTTGACGAACAGGGATTGAATAAAATTCTGAGAATTTATAAATATCTAAAGTACTAGAATTGAATACACCAACCGCCCATCTCTCGTCACAGTCGCAAAAGTTAGATACAGTATCTGCTACAACAAACTAAACCACCCAATTCCCCTTCACCGCATCCAAAATATACACATAGTGATATAGTCACACCCAAAGCACATTTAGTAAACCGGAACCTTAAACGCATCAAAAGTATAAGTCCAACTCTCAACCGAAGCCTCATCATCCACACAATCGAAAGCAGTGCTATTACTCTTCCAAAGTGGACGCGTCGGCCACTGGCAAAGCATCTGCGTCTCCCCCGCATACGTACCCGAAGAAACAGTCGCATTAAGAGCCGTAGGCTTGACTCCGTTCTCCACCCAGTCGATCATGATTTCCATATTATTCTCAGGGTAGGGACCGGGTTGGAGAGAGTTAGTTCCGCAGTGTGCTGCGCCTGGGATCAGGTAGAATTGGTACCAGTCTTGCAGTGCGGCGAGACTCTCTTCGGCGGTGGAGTTGGGGTACATGATGGAGCGGATGGATTGCCAGTAGTGGACTGATGAGGCTGCGGGAATACTGGGGTCGGATTCGCCGTGGTAGTGGAGGAGTTTGCCGCCAGAGGATTGGAAAGGGGTTAAGTCCGGAAGAGTCGTTTGCAAGCTATCTAGGTATCTGAACATACCGATGTTCATCCACTCAACGAGGGTGTCGTATGTTACGTTGTTCAAGTCGGAAAGATTGTCCAAATCAAGCAATTGCACAAACTTGGTAACGTATTCTCCACCGGTGGACGGAATGTTAAGTTCCCAAGTGCCGGTGCTGTTGTTGTATGTAGTATCGGCATCTGAAAGGTCGGAACCAATTTGCCAAGATAGATAGGCGCGTTCATTCTGGGAGTTGTGAAGGCCGTCATAGATGGCTTGAGCGAGAGCCACGCCCTCAGCAGTCACAGTTCCGTTCTGGGCCGGGGTAGAACTGGTTTGGCTACCCTCGGCGCGCTTGCTAAATCCGAATCCTAGGGAAGTGCTGGTGGTCGCGGCGCAGTAATACGATTCGCCGATGATGGAACTGAGGTTAAAGTTTAGCTTGCAAAGATCTGTGCGCGATATCACACCATCTGTTCGGCCGTCGAGAGGATCGCAAGCGGCAATGGTGGCGTTGACAATCTTGTCCAGTTCGCAGGGTGGTGGATAGTAATCCATTGTGTGTTCAATGGTGGCTGGGAACACATGAAGGACTTGTTGCTGTGCGAAACGGAAAGCTGGAGCTCCAGTAATGACACCATCGTATTCCTCGCCCCAGCGCTGGACTTGACTCATACCCTCTCTTCCTCCATCAGAGCATCCTTCATAGTAAGTGTAGACCTTCGTGTCATCAGACAAGCCATAGAAGCCCTTGGTGAGCGTCTTCCCAACCTGGGTCATCTCACCTAATGCCTGGTATCCGAACATGTGTGTCGCATCCCAATTGATGGATCCATTGCCGTACAAGACTACCTCGTCGTAACTGTAGTCGAAAGCATCATATCCTGCACTGGTAGCACCACCCACAGCACCATATGCAAGACCACCCGTCGCATCGCTAGAAAGAGAGAAGCCACCTCCACCAGCAACGTAGAAGCGATTTTCAAAATCAGAAGGGCTTGGGAAAGCATACTTGATAACCACCTGATCACCCTTGCCGGTATGAGTGTAGGTAACTGTAACGTTGCAGTAGGTGTAGGTGGCGGTGCTGCCCATACCGGCAGATGCGTTGTAAACAGCGCTCGCTGTCACGGCTGAAGGAATCAAGTCGATACCTAGCAAAGTTCCATTGGCGGGTATGGCGGCCTGTACATTGGATACTGTGCATACATCAGAGAGTGATGCAGCGTTCGCCGTCGCCGCAAGGGCTGCGACAGCTACGCGCGAAGATTGACGCATGTTGATGATGAGGTCGAGGAAATTAAGGGAAGAAACGAGAGCGTGCCAAAAGAATGTTCGGTTTGGATTATATCAACGAATGTGAAGCAAGTGCCGAGTATTCCAACGCCGGCACTTGCAGAGCATTATATATGTGTCGAAATTCCCACCAAGACTTTGAGCGGTCCATCATTATGATCTGGAGATGAAGATGGTCAAGGGGTTTCGCGTCGCCGCGTCATGTATGGGCCGACTCATAAAATTGAGTCAAGGCATAGAAACAAAAGTAGGTAATCGTCTTCGTAGAACGAAACGAAACGAAACAAAATGTCAAGCTGACCCCTGGAGATAATCGACGACGACTACGTCGGCCCTCCACGTTTCCTGACTAACTCATAACCTTGAAACTCCGGTGTAGGGCTGGACTGGACTGATTTTTTGATTTCCTGAGCAGGTCAAAGGCGGGGTTACGTAATTGCCGGACGAAATCACCAGAAAGTGTCGGTTTGTTGTCCGCCTCGTCCACCACATCCACTTCGATAAGATGTTGAGCCACGCGTGAAATGGGCGTTAGGAGTATTTTGGTGGCTATGTCGCCTCGTGGCGATGAAGTTGACTAGGTGTAGTGCTCAAGGATTTCGGGACCGAAGCTAGAGACCCACTTTCTCGCAGTTGTGATTGGACAACAGTGCCGCGTGTCGCTTGTCTCATGTGATTACAATTTTTACGACGGACTGCATGGTGGTCAAGCACACAGTACGCATGATATTCTACCGACTCCAGATGAACTGCGGCATGAAACAGCTCTTCTAAGGGAAATGCCGCTTCTAAGGGAAATGCCGCTTCTAAGGGAAATGCCGAGATTTCGAGTGTTCACCGACAAAAGATCGAGTCAAGTTAAGACATCTCACATCTGAGTGTCTCCCTTTGGACCAGAAAGCTCAACTAGGAGGCCGCTGGCAAAGTTGCGAATCCCTAGAGACCTTTCCTATTCGATCTGGAACCTCCCAAATGGCTACACCTCCCATATGCATATAGGACCCCTCCCAGATGCCTACGAACCTACAAATATCCACAACAACCTACTAAAGAGCTCTTACTTTTACTTTATAATAAGTCTATTAGAATAAATCTAAAGATAAGTAACTATTAACCTTATCACTGCCCTACCTCGCCGGCGATCAAGATTAATCCTTATCGCCGGCGAGGTTGGGCGCCGACAAGGTTGATACTTGCTTATCTTTTAGATTTAGGTAGACTCTTTCTGATAAACTTACTATTAAGCAAAAATAAAAGCTCTTTGGTAGGCTTTTATAAGTTCGTAGGCATTTGGGAGGTTCCTATATCGATATGGGAAGCGTAGCGATATGGGAGGTTCCAGATCACTTATCACCAACCCCCTTCACATCCCTCGCAGCGTTCATCATAAACATCGCGGAAGAAGAAATATTAGGTTTGGTCTGGGCTCATCCAGATAATACGCCGTCTTGGCGCCAGACACATACGTGGAGCAGTGGGAGCAACATGACAAGCGCATGCTCACGTCCACATTCAGCCCTATCGGCTAATAAATGATGACGATGATAGGAGATTAGACGAGGATGCTAGACACTAGAAAGGTACCAGTCAACAACGCTGAAGATACAGCGCCACGTCTACGGTGCAGAAGAATTGACCATTCTTTGCCCGAGCTCTTACAGGTCGCTCGAAGGACCTTTGCTATCGTAAATTGAAACAAAGAATGAGCCATATCACGGTTGTCACCTCACACTGGGAGAATACTTCGGTGACATTAGTGTCATCCAGAAGGGGACGCGCAGCGACCTCCGCCATGCTGGTAGGGTCTGTTAGTTCGTGCTCAAAAATATATGCAAGCTTTCCGTAATTAATTCGAGCTGGATAGAAGGCAACAGCTATTTCTTGGTATTTATGTGGATTTGGTACTGACGAAAAGCAAGTAGCTGTAGTGCGTAGGCAGCGTAGCAACGGGACGTCGTTAAGCATTCGACTTCACATAAACATTGGAGTTTGTGGAATCGGAGAATCTGAACTATAAATGCTCAAAAATTGTTTGAACTATGATGTCATCTATAATCGAATTGACGCAGCCTCTGCTGCGAGCGGCGAAAATCAGGTCAAGCAAGGCTATGTAGCGGCTCTGCAGGTCACTTGTTCAGCTGAGCACAGCTACAACAGATGGGTCATGACGATTACGACTGTTGACCCATTGTTAAAAGTTAGACATGAATAGAACTGGGGAAATAATCAACTACTTCCATAATGTCGGGTATCTATTATATACATTATATTATACACATTGAGAAAGTCGTTGATTCAAATACCACAAGAACTTGTTCTTGGTATTGTGCCCGTGTTTTCACAAAGACCACTCAATTTACTCGGCGTATTAACGTATATATAACCGAGATGATCTCTAATAAGGTTGGTATTTCTGTGACTGGAGGTGCGCGCATCTTAACTTGGAAGCGGAATACTTGTTACTTGCTTCTTCTCAGCCTTTTCTTCTTTTGCGAGCAAGGATTTAATGGCGCGGAAACTCCAGCGCGGTGTATGCCGGCGAAGAGATGCAAAGGTTTCACCAAGGAACCGCACCACTAGCATCCGTCTATGAAGTACTAGCTAGGTCTGTTATAGTTTCAAGGGCGTTTTGTGAAAATCAATTGACAGCCGTCCTATTTTCATTAGCTGAAGGACGGGTGGGAGACCGGAAGTGTGAATAGATTTAACACTTACCATCGGAAATAGCGTCGCAAACACTCTGATCTCTTCTGATGTAGGCGTGGCATGATGCTTCCAATCCAACTCCAGTGCTGCTTTCCCAATCATGCCTGCCATTGACAAGGGTACGTATCTTCGAGCGAGACAGTCATGTGGACCAGCACCAAACACAAGCCAATTTTTGGTTTTGGATTCGGCGTCGCCGGATATCCAGCGCTCGGGGTCGAAGAAGTCAGGGTTGGGGTAAACCTCTGGATCATGTAGCGCTGGGTAGCAGGATGGAATGATCATAGACCCTTTGGGAACCGTGTAGTTAGGTGTGACGGGGAAGTTCTTTGTCGCAAGGTAGGGAACAAAGATGACAGGCGGCCGGTGACGGAGAAGCTCCTTAATGACCGCGTTGGTATAGGTGAGTGACTCTAGCATGGGAAGGTCGAAGGGCTTATTCCTATCACCACCACGTGCCGCCAGGTTCTCTTCTCGCAATCGATCCAGTACATCAGGCCGCTGGGCGAGAATCTGAAATAGCCAAGTTGTAGCACTACTCGACGCATCCTGGGACGCAAAAAGGAAAGTGAACAACGTCTCTCCAATTTCCTCGTTCGTGAATTCGCGGATGAGATTTGTCGGTTTCTCAACGTTCGTCTCCCCTGCAGCGATCCTTGTGCGATATTTTTCAGACTCCATCATATGAAGCACCCAATGGTCGACGACACAGGTCGGCGTGGCACCGGTTGCCATATTTGCCTTGCACGCGGCTGCACACTTGGCGAATTCGACATGAACAGCATCTGCTGTCCGCTTTCCCAGCCAAGGCTTCGTGAATGGTATGTACAGTGATAGTGGGACATTGACCAACTCAAGCGCAGCGGTAGCAAGGTAGAAGTCATCGGCAATCTTCTTGACCGCGTCCTGAGAAATATAATCACCAAAGAATGTACGACACGAGATCGCACAATTGATTTCGCGAAACAATGGCATGAAAGCCATCGGCAACCCGCCATTCGCCTGGCTAGCGGCAACGAACTTGTCAAAATAATCCGACAGCACCTTTTCTTGTACAGGAAGGTAGGTGGCGATGGCTTTATTGGTGAACAGAGGAGTCAAGCCCCGTCGATACTCGGCATGGGCCCTGCCCTGAAGAAAGACCCATGCTTTGTGGCCTAAGATGTCTTTGGCAACTGGTACAATGCATGGTTCGGCGAAATTGGGTGACTTGAATACCTTATGGGCAATATCTCGGTCGGACGCGAGAACGACAAATCTAGAAGTAATGGTATGAGCAGGGAAGTATATGTGCACAGGCGTCCGCCACACGGAGGCGAAAATGGACAAAGACATACTTGTGAAATACGGATACGCAACTTAGAGGTCCACTAGCCCACTGTGCAAGATAAGAATCGAACTTTGGATGAAGCGCTTGAAGAAACGGGCCCATGAGGGGAATCTTGAACGGCGGTCCTGCGATAGAACCCTTTCGTTTGATATACATGACTAAAGGTTGAATCAGCTATTTGGAGAATCCCATAGGGCTTGGCTTTGTATTCACCTTGATCGTAAATTATCACACCAAGTAGAAATGTAACAACGTATTGCCAGGCGTGCCAGCCAGCGACAGTATCCAATAGAGTGCTGCGTGACTGGGGAGTGGCTGAAGGCCATGTCTGCGATAGCTCTGGCTGAGCCACGGAAGAGTTGAAAACTTGCGCGCCCATCTTATATCCCAGAACTAAACACGAAGCATTAGAATCTCAGTAACCAAGCAGTTGGTGCTTTATATCCTTTTATCTCGGTTGCTGGGTGGATCTCAAAGCTGTGAGTTTCTCGAGAGAGAATTGGGCTGTGAATCCTCGCTCCATGGCGTCAAATCTGATCTCCATAGTGTTCTTGCCTTGGACCGTACAGTGGTCCGTCGCCTTCGCCATTGACGCACAAGGCCTGACATCTCGACTCATTTGAGTGTCCAATTTCTTTCGGAGTGTTCCTCAATTCCGTGCTTGCTCGAGTTCCGTTCCATTCTCACACGGTTCGTTCTGAATATACAGCGTGTAAGCTGACGGAAAAGGACTAGACTCCGAATCGCACCCTGTCTCTTCTGATATCGCCGGTCAGACAAGATACTTCGTCTGACATTAAGATGAGCGGTTGTAAAGATAGAGTCACAAGAGCGGGGTCTAGTCCTCTTTCAGCTAGACATATCTTGCGGAATCTAAACCATTTCGGGTCAAGGGTCTCTTAGACTAGGAACATTATTCAGCACAGCACGGAAAGCGGAAAGTAAAAAGGGAGAAATTTGATGTCAAGGAGAAGGGGTACCGAAAGCTACATTCCAATTCCCCACCAGCGTGAGTTTTTGATGTCTGATATACGTAACTTTGATGGCCTGGGTTATACTTATCCGCCATCCGGATTTGCTGCTTTGACCATGCTCGATTAGGTAGGGCTACGTTCTCCTCAAGTTTGTGCGGGCTATCACAGAGACTCTCTTTCAACCTTGATTGCTCCATATTCAGATCAAAAACACAATGCGACACACTCTTCGCCGGTCTTGTGCTGCATGTGCCAGGTCCAAACACAGTTGCGACCTTCGCACACCGCGCTGCTCTCGCTGCCTTAAACGGAATGTTCAGTGCATCTATGCGAATGAACCTTTGAACAGCGCACCGCCAGCATTTCGTCGGGAGAACAACGGGCCAGTGAGGTACTTGAATGCTTCTGGGCCTCTCACCAGCTACAGATTCGGGTCTCTTGATCCTTTCGAGTCGTACCCACAAACGAGACTTCCTCGAGAACACGTGCAACGCCTAATCCACAGCTGTATGTATGATTCTCTTCGGCCACATCAAACCTTGCTCTAGCTCATCAGGACAGTTCTTCACAAGATTGCTTTTCAATACTATCCGCTTGATCTGAGTGCGACCTCAAATCCATTCCTTATCTCTTGGTGGCCACTAGCTTTGGGCGATCCGGCACTATTTCATGTCTCGCTGCAGACGGCATGCCTCGACGAGGAGCGATTGGCCCAAAAAGGCTTTCAAACGTCTGAAATGCTCATGGCCGACTCTGTGGCACTACTTAGACGGAAAGTCGAGGATATGTCACTGGCTGTTCAGGATGGTACTATGAATTCCGTCATTACTTTGGCAACTATCGAAGTAAGGTTCTTTCGAGGTCATATTATCCTTCGGCCAGGACCTTCGCTAATTTTTGATGGCTCTTAGTTCGGAAAGGGTAATATCAAAGTTGCCAAAATGCATGTCGAAGGGGTGAAAAGACTGGTTAAGATGAGAGATGGGATCAATTCGGTGAGGCAGACAAGCCCGCTCACTGCGAGAATGGTTAGCTGGTAAGTCGCCTGGCCGCTCTGTAGAGAATCTAAGTTCACACTTTTCAAAGGGTATCGATGCTGATTATGGGCCATCCTCAATTTGAAACACAAGATGATGCCGGCGTAGGACACGGCATACCTCCTATTCCCGAATGGCAATTACCCTCGATTGCTGATGATGATTGTCTATCCGAGCTCCGTAACAAGTGTATCGACCCAGAAGTTGAGAACGTCTTCAAACGCCTACGCAGCATTTTCCAACGAGCTTCTCAGATGCCTTTGTCAACTGCACGACTTCATGATCTGACGTGTTTTGTCGTGCATCGTCTTCTTCTCTTGGCCCCAGACACCGCAAATCCTATTTCGTCACCGTTCACCGAATGCATCCGCTGCGCCATCATACTTTACATGTTTATTATCCATGGGCCAACATACTACTCACATGCAGTTATATTGAATAAGATCGTCTCCCAGTTTGTTGAAAATCTCGACAAGGTTGATTTAGAATCTCGAGTGTATGATTCACTGGTCATGTGGCTCCTTGGGATTGGAATGGTAGGCTCATCCGGAACCGTCTTTTACCAACGTTTCACGCAGAAAGCACATGCAGCAAGTACTTCTCTACAACTAGTAGATTCAAATGCAGCCTTCGTCCGCACCAAAGGCATTCTATGGTTAGAGATGCCTCTGATTGAAGATGCATTTCGGTCCCATTGGGGCGCTGTACTGAATGCCACCTGCCCACCGGGATCGATAATTTTTAGAGTCTCTGTTCCAGGCATTGCCGAAGATGCAGTTTCCTGAAAATTTCCCCAACTTATGTTGTTACAAAGAAAAACTCAGCCCTGCTAATATCTTCTGTTCGGGGATACAAGCAGCAGATGATCAGGGCCTATTTTGATATTCAATTCTCAAACTTGTTACAACTGAAATTACGTCTCTCTATACACAGAGGTCTGACTTCAGCTGGAACCAATCCCAGACTCGAAAGTAGCCCACAAGATACCCGGTCGAAAAGGTATTTTGTGTCACTTCATGCAATCTACGGGACATCGACATCCACGGCATGATTAGCCCCTGCTAGCCAAAATTGATGCTACGTATCTCACAGCGAGCTTTGTTCTCGGAAGTTTACATGTATGTAGTGATTTGTGGCACACGAGGTACAGCACTCGGCACTTAGTCTTCACCGTTTAGCATCCAGAACTTAGCTTCGTCATGGGTTGTTAGGCTCACCTGTATGATTAGTACTTTTGAGGGCACCATCGATCGTTCCAATGACTTCACAAGCTCAGAAGCTCTTGGTCGGGCTATGAAACAATGGTTGGCAAGTTGATATCGAGACGACTGTTCTGCTACAATGGACGGATACGTTAGGCTTCTACAGCCTGAAATGCGACCACCATCTCCGAGATACCAGCACGCAACAGGCTATCGTACAGAGTCTGACCTACATTCGTCTACTTACGAGTGAGCAGTTAGGATCAGACGCTGTTGTGGACTTTATGGGGTAAAGACCAACAAATCTTAGGAAAGGCTTCTACTCTCCGACCATCAGCGGTTCCCGCCTGGCGAAGTTTGTCATCGAATCTGGGATGTCAGCGTTGAGGATGAATGTACTTAACCGAAGCCTCTTCGACGGGTCATCAAAGATAAGCAAATGTTTGAGGATATGGTCAAGGAGCTGGCCTATTCATCACGAAATGCACCCAGCTCGTCCCTATGCCTCACAGCCAATCTCCGCACAGTCTATGGTCTCAATAATGGTTCAGATCTCAAGGATATCAGAGAAGTCAGGATTCTACGCACGCATCCGTGGGTTATGGAGCAACCATGCCCGAGATCACAAAGCAGCATGCCACGCGCACTTTCGAACGAGCATCGCCTTCTCCGTATACTCTGGTCCAGAGTAGAGCAATGACAGAACGGGGCTAACTTCGGTGATACACAAACCGACACTGCAGTGGGTACTCGAGCTATCTCAGGCGAGACCTTAGGGTCGACTGCTCTGGTTTCGATACGAATAGGCTATTTATTGAATCTCAGGAAATGCTGGTAGTGAGAGGTCAACTCTGATGAAGCACAGTTTTCACCACTCAAAGACTAGAGAACTCCTTTACGCGCTAGGGTGGGGACACGCAACGTTCGCTCGTCGAGTTTTTCTTTTGAATCTAGGCAACGACAGAGCAGAATACTCCATGGGGGTCAGAGAAAGCTCGACTTATTAGATGCTCTCGACTAATCATCCACTCTTTGGCATCACCCTGCACACTGTGTGGAAGCAGTTGTATGAAAATCGAACTACAATTTCTGTGACCATCCTGCAAACACTTCGCTACTAAAGTTCCAAGAGGTTGAGCTGCTTTTGTGGAAGCAGATCTTTGCCCAGAGACAGTCCTTCGTCATGTGGTAGCGCGTGTTTACTCCAAGATGGAAGCCGAAATGAACGGGCGAGTAAGAATAGCCAACAGAGGCTTCATACGTCTTGCCCTTGGAGTGGGATGGAGCCTTGGTGGGCAGCGCGGCTTCGGTCAATGACATTAGAATTCAATTTCCAATGACTGCAGAGATCAACCTTATGGGGTAAAAAATCGTCGCATTATTTCATGAAATTGTGATCTTGGGGGAGAGCTTCCCGGCTTTAGTGATTTGGTATACCGAATCCAGCAGCAAAGGTTCTTTCCAAAGTATTCACAAACTCAGAATAGATGTTCTATTTGAGATGTCAGTTCACAACCCGACTTATAGCACAAATATATATTTGCATTGTTGTAATCTTAAAATCCAAAATTATTTCGGATTTTGATAGTATATCGAATATTTGTGCCAAATTGACGTTTTTTGTATTCTATTAAGGTTATAACCTTCAGGGCACCAATCATAATTCAGCATACCCCATTGGTATGTAAGTGATATACAATCGTATGACAGTAAGACTTATTCTACTACATGTTACACCAAAAATCCAATCAATCATCCAAAACATATAAGCAAATTTTGCGAAGTGGAAAAGAAAGACTCATTTATCGACTTCCGCATCGGAGATTCATTGCCAGGCAGAAGGCGGTCAACTTTCAAAGGAATAAGTTGGAAGTCATAAGGCTTAAGGTTAATTAAGCGCTGTACTACCCCACTGAAATCGAGTAGAATCCCTACTAAACACCATACGCCACACATTGCCTTACCTACGACATAACAACAAACAGAACAGAAACAGACGACGGCATTCCCCCAATATCTGATACACACTGAACATTGCCATAGCGAGCCATCAATCTTCGAGCGCCTGCCTGTCAATCAGAATCAGAACTATATCTAAACGACCTCGGATTACCAACGAAATAATTACAGCTCAAGTCCTGTCCCGGAGGATACATTCCTTGTCCGACGACTACGAACCTCACTCGAAACCAACCATTAAGGGCTACGACGAACCACCACGCTCGACCTGAGAAAACCCTCTCATATCTGCTCGGGATTCGAAACCAATTACCTGAGCAACGCTCGAAATATTTACATTAAACGAATACCGCTCAACCTCATAAACCATCAGCAGGCTTGGAGAGTCTTACCATACTAGTTGTGGGCAGATGCCGCGGGGAGGCTTGAAGGGCCGCCGTGTAATTTGCAGGCATTGAGGACAAACAGTGAGAGGCTGTGATCTCGTTCTGCTTGCTACAGGTGCTAGGTATTACTCGGTCTACCCATTTTCAACACTGCGATATAACCAACGACGACGGTTCATCCATCAAGTGAAAGAATTGGGGACTCCGCCACACGGAACGAGCTAGGCGAGGAGACCTGCAAAGAGGAAGCATTTTCGGAATAATCTACTCAGTCATCTCAAGCAGCGAGATTTCCTATGCGAGCTGTCGTGATCTTGGCCGGCCAGATATCTCCTGAGGCTAGACAAGAGGGACTGGCATGGATTCACAGTTTCCTGCTTCTCGAGAAGAACTATATCATGTTCAAATGGACGTGAAGCATGTACAAGCAGTACAGACCAATCATGCGGACCGCTTATTGAGGCTCGAGAAGCGGCAGGCTGATGACGCTGCTCTTAAATCCGTCTGGGGTGCTGGCTCACCTTTCCCTGGTGTCTTGAGTGGCACTCCTCAGCACGGTACTTTTAATATACTGCTCATTGGCTCAGTCATTATGCTAATCTGATGTTATGCAGGCCCGGTTCACAACTCGCCTACCGATGTCTTTGATGACTTTGACGACGAGCAAGGACAGAACCTGCTTGGCAGTCTACACTTGGAAGCTGACGAAGAGCCTGTGCGGAGAGGTGCATCAAGAGCGAATAGCGTTCGCTTCGATGTTAGTGCTCTTCAGGGATCACATTGGGCCCAAGCCTCTCGGTCGTCAGGGGAATTCGCTCCAGTTCGTCCAAGTAGTGGTTTTGGAAGTCATCCCATGACTGAGCGCTCCCTGTCGCACAAGTCCGATGGCAGACATAGCTCCGCCGGCCATAGTGTTCACTCGGCACATTCTGCACCATCTGGGCGAACAAGCAGCCTAGGTTTGGATACTAATTTCTTGATTGGTGATCCAGATGACGACTCAGCTTTGGATATGCCCGACCCCCCTCCAGGCTTGTTCGTGTTAGGGACCGTGCCTTCAATAATTAGGTGCTGGCTTACAATGAATTTCTCTCACAACGCGCTTCTATATGCCGACATATGTACTGGCTCACAGAAGTCCATCCTCGAATACTCGCTTGTGAAGGAGCTTGGCCTTGTTGATCAAGTACGGAAAGATCCTGCAAGCAGTAGCTACATCATTAGACTGCCCGTTTACCTACCAGAAGCAATCGTTACCCAGCCAACATCAAGGTCAAATAGTCCTGCTCCACAGCTGCCGACTCTCACGGCGGATTTTCAGGTGGTCGGTATGAATCAACGCCCTGCAAACGATCGCAAGAAAGCCATACGAGTGTTCCTTGGTAGCGATACCCTCCGTGCACATAACGCCGACGTCCTCTTCTCACAAAATCTCATGACGTTATACGGAGATGATCGTAACAAGTTGTCAGTGCCTTTCGTACGACCCGAAGATGAGAATTCGTTTAAGCACATATGCACCTCTAACGTCCCTCCTGAAAAGAATGAGCTCAAAGCCACAGCCATCCCATTTACTCCCAGCGAACAGCGACCGAAGAATGATACTCCAAACAAAGGCTCTCCAACTGACATAGGAACACCAAGTAATGAGAAGATAAAGCTACCAGGCTTAGATATCCAATCAGAAAGTACAGTCGCAACCCTAAACAGCTCTTCCGCCGTTTCAACCTCGCCTATCCACAGTCCTCATCCTACGTCGGATTCAGAAGCCGGTATAAAAGCCAATGGCAGCATCACTGACTCGGAAAAGTTACACACGCCCGCATCGAGTGTAACTGAAGCAGGCAGAGCCGATGTTACGAACGCCGCTGAAAGCACCAAGCCATCTATGGGAACATGGGGCTCATGGCGACAGGGCAGCACTCCCATCAGCAGTGAAAACAATGGCGATTCTCCAAGCGGTTATCAGAGAGCTGTGCGCGGCGGTCGAAGCATGAAAGTGCTCAAACCATCCAAATCCCTTACCTCGACGTCTACAGCGACGCCCGGCCGTCCTACTTCGGGAGCCAAAACCGGAGCAGCGTACGAACCTGCGCCGCTGCGCTCGACGGGCGAGCTACCTAAACGAAAAAGCCAGGTTAATGGCGTGGAAAACCAACAGCCCCCGCTGCGCTGGGAACCGAAGAGAGTGAGTTCGGAGGAGCAGAAGAGCTCGAGGACTATTGCGACGATTTCCAGGTCGTCGAATCCGGTGGGTGGCGCTTCGGCATTTGCGTGGATGAATCCGAATAAGCCGAAAGCTACGACTGCGGATTCTTGAGGAGTCTCATGGTATGAGGAATGTGTGGATTTGAAGGGAATGTTTGATAGCAGAATAAATGTAAAATCAAAAATATCTCAAAAAACCATCTGTGAGCTGATTTTCTATGATTGAGTGGCTGCCCCTTGTATTGGCCAGTTCGGTCTTGGGAAAATTAGAAGTATGTTGAGGCCAGACTAGAACATTATTGCTCTATCATCAGTCTTTGCAATGCTGCTCACCGTGCATCTATAAATATTTCATATCTTTCGTTGTTGCAGCCCGGCTCTATCTATCTCTTGTAAAAGTCCATTTGCATAGTTCAATTAACGCAACATTTCTTTCCTCCCTCGTATACATACGCAGCTCGTCACTCCCACCTGCCCCGTCCCACCCATCAGATCTTGCTCAGCAGCGTACTCATCACGTCCTTGGTATCAGCAATATACTCCTTCACGAGCCCTACTATCGCTTTGAATCTGTATTTGTTGTTAGCTATAGCCCATCTATCCATCCAATCCATTCATCCACCTCCCCTCTCCTCTCCTCTCCTCTCCTCTCCCCTCCCCCTCTCCCTCTCCCTTATCTCCCCCTACCTAATATACCAATCAAAACTCGAAAATTCAAAAAACAAAACTTACTCCTCAAGCTTCGCGTCCCCCACAATCTCATATATCACCGACTCAGAGGTGGTGATCACCGCGCCGGCAGAACGCAGGCGCGCGAGTGCGATGGGGATTTCTTCCGCGTTGCGGCTACTGATGCCGTCGGCGAGAATGTAGACCTGGCTGTGTTAGTATAGGGGAGGAGGGAGGAGGAATGGGGTGGAGATAGAGGGGAGGAAGGGGGGGAGGAAAGGGAAGGGAAGTAAATACCTTGTGTCCGTGAGATAGCAAATCTAATGTTGTTTGCGTAACACAGATATGCGATTCGATTCCGACAATTATCACCTCGGAGGGTTCGGCGCTGGAGAAGTGTCGGGATATAGAGGGAATCCACTGGGGAGGGGAGGTTAGTTTATATCATCTTGCCATTCCATTTTTGTATAGATATCGTTGTTCGTGTTCTTGTTCCTGGATGTAAAAGATATGAAGAAGGAAGGGTGGAGAGATGGATAGAAAGACAATCATACCATACTAAACGCAGTCTTATCCGCATGCTCGACGGCATTGGATAGGTCCAGCTCGGCGCATGTCTCGCCTAGCCCCGCGCGGTTCTGGGTTGTGGCGAATACGGGGATGTGGAGGATCTCGCTGGCTTTGAGCATTTTTTGGGTGGTGGTTATGCTGGAGGGGGTGTTAGCGGGGGGTTGGGTGAGGAGAAAGGTTATGGAGCGGGGGGTATAGAGAAGGGACAGGGAGGGGATAGGGAGGAGGATACAGGGGGAGAGGATATATGAGGAGGGGATAAGCTTGTGGATGGAGTGATAGGTATTGCAATGCACTACGCACACTTTTTCATATTCCCAGATTGCTCTGCGGAATTTCTCTTGTATGTCGCAAATACTGATTCGGAGGTTAGCGGAAGAGTATATATGATGGAGCGGGGGGTGCGCAGGACGAACAAGAGGGCGGGACGTTCTGCTGCGAGATTAGTGGATGTTCTCTCTTAGAGGGCATGGTGGTTTGTTTGATGTGTCGATTGAACTTACGGAAACGCTTTCCGACGGGCTCTGTCATGGTGAAGATGGTTGTTGGATATGATTGGAGTAGATTAAGTAATGCAAAAGAATTGAATTCAGAACTTTTCCATGCAGTTGTTCGAGGTCCGTTTTGTTGATAAACACCAAGCTCATGTCATGCAGTTTTGTGGGGTAGCGGTAGTGGGGTGAGGGTGAGCCGAGGATGTGGGTGGACCCTTCGAATCGGAGCCCGGAGCTGTTCCACGCATTTGGAGATTTGTCTTGGTCGGCCGGCTGGTTTAAGTCTAGATTCCCAGGTACGATGCATGACTGGAATAAATTCCGCCTGCATCTGCACAGAGCGAAAGTCAAAACGTAGTAATAAGGCAGCGCTGTTTGCAAGCATATTACTGCAATACGCATCCGTGATGTTAACTTATTAACTACCATCTACCATCTACCATGTATTGAATCAATTCTTGCCTTCTCCAACCACCTAACATCGCCGCGTGAAGTGGCCATCTGTATATTGTACAGCTCGTCGATTAATGCTGGTACAAATGTCCCAGGGCCCATCACATCGTCGCGCATGACCGCAATCTCAGCAGCAATCTCATAATGTAATAATCCAGCAAGTGCCGCAAGAAACTTGTCCCCTCGACTGACTGCTAGCATTGCGGATATGATAGTGCCGAGCACGCAACCACTACCGGTGATTCTTCCGAGCATTTCATTCCCATTAGCTACGGCGATGGTCCGTTTGCCGTCACTCAGCAAATCGGTTGCTCCCGTCATGAGAATCACGTTGCGCTCCCTTAATGCCAGGTCACGAACGAGTTCGGCCTTCTCTGAATCGGTCGACGTACTTGCGCCACTGTCCACTCCTCGTTGCTGAACATTTGACCCGAATACTGTTTTTATCTCACCTTCGTTGCCCTTGATAACATCAAAGTAGCCGTTGGCTAAGAGCATCTTCACTGCTGACCTTCTCACATCCGTCGCACCACATCCGACAGGGTCAAGCACAACCGGTCCTCCTTCTTTGTTATATGCTCTAAGAGCTTGCGCGTAGTTTTGGAGACCTTCTGGGGTAACGGTACCCATATTGATTACCAAAGCACCTCCAAGTTTGCTCAAATCAGCGGCTTCCTCTCCGTAGTTGGCCATGATAGGAGAAGCTCCAACTGCTAAAGCAACGTTGGCAGCGATATTTTGCACCACCAGATTGGTCATGTTGTGTGATAAAGGCGTCCTCTTCGCGACTTCCGCGATCACTTCCGGGACCTGCAAAAGGAGTTCTCGCGGGTCCTTCTTCACATTTTCACTGGACAGCGAGGCAGATGCAAACGCCGGGGGACTCCAGATTAGCTGAGCAAGCTCACCGGCAGCTCTTTCGGGGTCGGGTGCCGCGACAATGGCACTTACAACAGCGACACCATCGAGCTGCTTGCCAATGGTTGCGGATTGGTAGAGAACTCGTTGGACGTTGGAAGCATTGATTCCTCCGATTGAGACGGTCCGTATCTTGCTCCCGAATTCTAGCAGAGCACGAAGTATCTGTTTTGTGCCAGCAGTCCCGATGACATTCTTGGTGTTGGTCTTACTGTAACATCGTTTACCATTAGCATCTCTTGCTTTCCCCACAAGTAGACAATCATTCGGATACACTCCGGGCGAAACAACAGCTTAATCTTGGGTGGGTGTGCTTACGTTGGCGTGGCAAACATGGTACCGATGCCTAGGTAGTCCGCACCGGCTTGAGACGCTGCTAATGCTTCCGGAATATTGGCCACAGTAACTCCAATTATGGCATTTTCGCCTAGTAGCTTCCTTGCCGTGGTGAAATCTATCACCGCTCAATCAGTCACTGGACCCAGCGCACGTGAAAAGCTTTGAACATACCCATATCATCTTGGCCAATATGCACACCCTCGCATCCAATAGCCAGAGCAACATCGATGCGGTCATTGATCAAGAGCGGGACTTTGTATTTTTGAGTGACGGCATGCAGTCGGCGGCCCGTAGCAATCAGAGCAGCAGTGTCGCTGGTCTTGTCTCTGTATTGCACAATGGTAACGCCGCCACGGATAGCAGCCTCAACCACTTCGGCCAGATCTTTGTCGCCTAAGATGGCAGGAGTTGAGTCTGTCACTAGGTACAATGCATAGTCCACATCCTTGGGAGGCATTTTCTTCCTCTTGGATGGCACTGGGCAGAGAGGTTTGTTTCACGTGAAACCAATGTGTACTGTAGTATATACAAAGTAAGTCTTACCTCGTACCTCGTACCTCTTACCTGGTGCTGCGGCTGTGCGGAAGTGATGAAGCGATGAGGGGATTCTCCATTTCCATGTGTAATTCCAAATCCACAAGGTGAACTTAATACATCCGATTGAACGGTACTTTGTATGTAATCTACCAAGTGTGCGTCACATGGCCACCGTAGCCGCACGCAAACCAAAGGTTTTTTGCCTTTTTTTTTCTTTAGCGCACGGTCACCCAATTCAAGTATCCAGGAACAACTCGGAATTCTTCTTCTTTCTTTCTCCAACCACATCCATCCACCCATCCACCCATCCTCAAATTTTCTATACACTCCCACTCCAATATTGGAATTCGACAAAGCCTTTGAACAATAATAAGTAGGAGGCTATCACCAATAACTTACACCTTTCAATCTTCGACTTCTTGTCAGCCTCTCTGCTGCTTCCAACAAACAAATTGAAACCTTTACCCTACAGCACAGGTTGAGTCAGTCAGCCAGTCGAGGAACGAAACACCAAACACTGTCCAAAACATAGACAGCTCTTCGCCTCCTTACCTTTTGCCTCACAACTCCTCAAATCACCCTCCTCCCGTCTACTCTCGACTCTAAAACCACTTCGAACGAAACTTGCAGTCTTCAGGAATAGGCAGCACTTGATTCTACAGTAAAGAAAGTCCCTTTCTTCGCCTCTTCCCAAACACACCAAACCAAGCCATCAGCACGTACAAAGATACATTTGAGTTATATGTATCTCACACCCAACGCCAACGACCTCAAACATCAGCCGCCTCTCGAGCTGCAACCATTTCGCATACCGCGGAAACCTTGTAGTTCTTACTTTAGCTCCAACGGCTAAGCACGACCCCTCCACGCATTTTCGAATGTTCCCGTAACCTCTCAGCACAATCCGTCTACCTTGTCGCCTTTGCTATCCCTTCAGAAACAACAGACTGCATGTCATCTGTCGAATCGTCCAATTGCCTAACGGACAAATCTACGCCTTAACCTTAACATAAACCATTCAAATCCTAGCCCAAGCTATCCGCAGCCATGAATACCGTCAACATTCGTCGCGATGTCACCGACCGCTTCTACCGATACAAGATGGAGAAGATCCAATCGAAGATCGAAGGAAAGGGTAACGGCATCAAAACTGTCATTGTCAACCTTAGCAGCATTGCCGCTTCTTTGGCTCGTCCAGGAGCCTATGTTATCAAGTATTTCGGCTTCGAATTAGGAGCTCAGACCAACACCAACCCTGCCGATGATCGCTGGATCATCAACGGTGCTCATGAGGCCTCCAAGCTTCAGGATTACCTAGATGGCTTCATCACCAAGTTTGTGCTCTGCAAGAAGTGCAAGAACCCTGAAACCGAGGTGATCTTCAAAGACAACAACATCAAGTTGGACTGCAAGGCATGCGGAGAGCGCTCAGACGTCGATCCTAGACTTAAGTTGACCGGCTTCATCCTCAAGACTCAACCTAAGAAGGGCAAGAAGGACAAGGCTGAAAAGAAGGCAGCTCGTAAGGCTAGAGAAAATGGCAAGGCCGACTCGGGCGAAACCAAGGAGAACGGAAATGCAAGTGGAGGCGACAGCAACTCTGAAAATGGATCCAACGAGAACGGCGATGTTGGGGTTGAAGCTGGCAGCGACGATGAATTTGTCCGCCAAGCACAAGAGCTCGATCAAGCTGAGGTCAAAGACCATGAATGGGCCGTCGATATGTCTCCAGAAGCTGTTAAAGCTCGTCAACAGCAACTTCCTGATGACCTGAAACAAAAGCTCGTTCTGGGTGGTGGAGAGGAGGAAGACGGAGAAGAGGGCGGTGGTAACTCTACCTATGATCAACTTGGAAGTTGGATTCTTGCACAGGCAGAGGAGAAGGGTGGCGTTAGCAAGGTTGACGACCTCGATATCTACTTGAAGGCCAAAGAGCTTGGCATTGAGACTAAGCACCGCACTCTCCTTGTTCTTGTCCAAACCATCTTTGACAACGACATTGTGAAGCAAATTCCCAAGCGAGCCGGTATGCTCAAACAGGTAAGCTGCAATCCCCCAAGGTCCCACTTATATCATTTGCAATACTAAGTGTGACATAGATGGTTACTTCCGAGAAGCATGAAAAGGCCCTCCTTGGAGGTGTCGAGCGTTTCATCGGACTTCGTGGCAAAGAGCACCCGGAGATCTTTGATCAAACCTCGAAGATCCTCATGGTTCTTTACAACGAAGACATCCTCAGCGAGGAAGTTTTGAGCACCTGGGGCACCAAGGCTAGTAAGAAGTACGTCGACCTCGCCGTAAGCAAGAAGGTTCGCAAATCTGCCGAGGCATTCTTGACCTGGCTTGCCGAGGCCGAGAGTGACGACGAGGACTCCGAATAAGCGCACGACCAATATCTTCAATGCCATCGGGTTATGTGCTCTACTTTGGGTGCTATCCGTGGTGTCATTGGTTACGTTGGCTTCCAGTTCGGATCCTGCAAAGGTGTTAGTCTTGCGTTACTGGTAAATCTGTCGAAGATTCTTTCTTGATCGATCATCACTGTCTTTTCCAAAGTCTCTCGTTTTGTTTGGTAAAAGTTCTTGTGCTACTATTCAATCAATACAAATCTCCTCTTATAATCAATACTGTGCCTCTATCTTATTCAGGTCCTGCCTGGTATGCAATGTGAAATCTTCTCCCTTGACCTTGACCTTGACCTTGACCTTGACCTTGACCTTGACCTTGACCTTGACCTTGACCTTGACCTTGACCTTGACCTTGACCTTGACCTTGAGTAGCAGATGATCCCTTTATATTTCTATAGCCCTATCTAATGGTAAAAATTGATATCCTTCTAAGACCGGCGTCTCCAAGGGCTGAAGCTCACCAGCCTGAAGAAGCAATAACCAAACAGCATCCGCATTTGCAGTAGATAATGCATCCCGAACATCTGACCTATCCCTGACGACATCTGATAAAATTTCCAAAACATCATCAAACGCTTCATCATTAACCCCCACAAATTCCACAATCGCACTCAAAAGCCCCACCACACTCTCCCACATCTGCGCCGCCTGTGAATACATCCCCCTTCCCCCCGACCCCATCTTCTCCGCCATCATATCCCTCCGCGCCCGCCTCGCCAGCCCCATCACCCGTGCCCACTGCACCGCGATTCGCGAGCTGAGAAAACTCCCCGCGCAGCGACACAGCGTGGCGAGCGCATCCGTGGCGGCGATAGCGACGAACGATTCGCGGTCGTAGAGACGCTCGATGACGACGGGCCAGATGTCGTTGACGAGGGGGAGGAAGGCTTCTTGGTTGTGGTGAAGAGCGGAGGAGGAGGTCCGGATGAGGGTGAGGAGGCGGGTGCGGAGCGCGGGAGAGGGGTTGGTCAGGTAGTGTTGGGAGAGGTGGGCGATGCTTTGGAGCATGAGGTAGGTTTTGGTGGGGGGAGGTTTTTCGATTTCCATTGCGCTGGTGGTGCCGTCGGCTTCTTCTTCGGTGGGCGAGGCGTCGCGGTTATCGAGGAGGGCGGAGGCGTCTTTCCAGGGTTTGTGTGGGAAGTCTTCGTGCTCGAGGTCGGGGGCGAGATTGGCTCTTTGCTGTTGCTTATGAATAGTCTCAATGATGCTGCTGAGTGTTGTAGGATTCTTCCCGTTCTCGGTACCTCTAGTAGCTGGTGTATCAGCCAGTTGTAATTGCTGGGATTGCGCGCCCGTCTCGACTATCTCCCCCAGAACGGAAAAGAGGCTTTCCACTAAATTTTGATAGCCATGAAAGTTGTCCAACGCAGCAAAGGTCGAAGTAACCACATCGTCGAGGTACGGAAGCAAGGACGGCCCCGTCAGGCGAATCATCATGATCAGCACCTGTGGAGCTTGAGGTGAGATATCAAATGTGTTCAACCTTAACGAAACTGCGTTGACCATGTAATCCACATTCTCGACAATGAGCTCGCGAACATTTGGATAACCACAAGATTCGGATAGAACATTCAGGCAGATTGTGGCACGCTCTCTCAATTCATGATTTGGCGATCCTAAAAGCTGTGATACTGGATACAGTATGTCTACAAGCTCGCCTCGGAAATCTCTTCCTGATCGCTGTGCCGAGCGGGATACGAATTCCAGCGCAATAGCTTTCATTCGCCAGTCGATATCGCCGTCGTCATCTGACAACGTCGCGAGCGAATAGGAGTATAACTCATGAATAGTCGATTCGAATCCTTCGGGGAGCAAGAGGCTAGATTCCAAAAACTCGTCGAGTTCGTCGTTATTCCTAGCAGCATTCTCAACGAGCTGGAACGAGATCCAGTATGCAGCTAACAAAGAGGAACCGGAGGCTCCTCGCATGTAATCAAGCATCTCATTTGCCATAGCCATTCCAGACCGCGAAGTTGCAAGACAACTGAGAAACTTGGACATCTCAACACGCGTAGACTTTTGGCTCTCTTCCTTCAGCAATATGGGGCGGAAGCTTTTCATCACAGACGTCCCTTGAGTAGACAGGGTGGTGAGAGATTGGCTGCTGAAGTCGGTAGAGGTCTCCTGCAGTAGCTGCGGTGACGAGGATGACTCCACAATGCTGGATATACTATCCTTAAGCGACTGGGAGAGCGTATCGTCGAGTAGAGAAGTGGAGAGGTTCAATGTACCCAGTAGCTGATATGCTGTAGAGAGTTGGTGTAGAGCAGCCGCCTTGGCAGTCTCGTCGTTCATTTGCAGGACTCGTGGCAGACTGCTTGCCCAATGATAGAATGTCTTTTTGACGCATTCACCGATGTTAGAATGTATCGCAGCAAGATCGGCGATGGAGGTCATGCCAGTATTTGCAGAGCCTTCCACGTCAGTCAATGATAAACATGCTTCCACCAGCATAGAAGTAGAATCTATCAATGTGTCGTGACACTCATCCAAAAGAGTAATGCAGAAGCGGTTGAGCACAAGACGCACATCATCGGACTTCTGAGTGCGTAATTTTACAATATTTGCTAGGGCCAGTTTTATCTGAGAAGTAGTTGCAGTGAGCCAAGACTGGGTGAGTCCTGCTGACTTATCGTCAACTTCTGGCTCCGTTTGTAACCTTGATTTTGCTCTAATGTTGCGAGTTTGAAAGTCACTTAACACAGTGGTTAGAACCAACTGTAAGGTATCCAAGGCCGTGATCAATGTTTTCTGTGTCCTTCGCGAGCTTGTGCTGGGCATAAGGCATTTTGTGAGTGCGGAGACCGTGCCAGGAAGAAAGTTGGCTTGAGCTTGCACATCTTTGATACAGATCCATACGCTACTCAAAGCTTTCAGGCCTTGGATTTGAATATCCGCTGATGGGCCATCGGTTATTGTGTCGAGTATCGTTGTCATGCAGTGACCTACTGCCGGTATTGTACCAACATCCGTAATGGCCTTGGAGGCGCCTGGTGTACGACTGATGGCCCTGAATAACGCCTCCAGCCCTCGAAGGGCTTCAACGGCTAGTTCCTCTGGAACTTGTTTCTTATTATTTTCAGGTAGGCCTCCAACCATCAAAGTTAACAGAATCAGAAGCTGCTTGGCAAGGTCGATCGCAATGGCATTTCTCCAGCCCCGTTCCAACAGCAGTCTGAGGCATCTCACTGTGAGTTCTGACAAGTGATCTGTGTAGGATTTCTTCGTTCGCAGTATCTGGGAAAGTGGAAAAAACACGTCTGCAAATGCATCGTTCACTCAGTATATGCGAGTATATGGAAGTATGCGCGAAATCAGGATCAGAGTGTATAGCTTTGGCACTTACAATCTGCCAGTTTCTCATCGAATGCCTCATTTCCACAGAGCCTTTGCAGAACGGTCAGAAGTCTCTCTGTCGATTGTATCACGGCTTGATTGTCGCCATTCTTCAGAGCAAGCTGGCTTAGGTCGACACAGTGCGGTTTGAGCTGGTTTTGTCCCTCGTTAGCGGCGTAAAAGGTGAGGTAAATTCGCATGAGCCTGTTGCTTACCTCTTGAAATATTTCATTCTTCGACATTGCCATGCTTGACTTTATAACTACAACTCAAAATGCCATGAGGTGACATTTTGTCCACGGTATTTGCGAGGAACTGAATGAATGAGGCTGTCAGTCAGCCTTTTCTGTTTGCCGGGAGTGGGTAGTGGGGTTGTATCGGCATTCGCTTACGTACTTAGGCCTTTTCTCGTCGTAACTATTGCTTTAACTTAGACCTTTTTCTTGTCGCGTTGCTTCAATCTCAGAAAGTTCTGCGATTGACTTCATACTTTCAGCAAAAGCCACCTGGGTACGACGGGACCTGGCACCCGGCACATTTGGAGAGGAGAACTGGCGCCGGGCGATGTGCCAAGTTGCTAGAAATTCCACGAAATTGGTCACTGTGATCGGATTGGCTGCTACTGCGGGGCTCTCCTTGCATCGAGGTTGAAGTGCTGTTTATCTTTTGTTTTGTACTCCTACAACTGTTCTATTTGGAGGCCCTAGCGACATTCAATACATTTGTCACACTGTGCTTGAGTCTATTGTCTTTCAATTACCAGTCGCCAATAGTGGTCATTTTCATGGTCCGTTGCGAATATGGTTCCGAAACCTGAGCCGAACTCTATGGCACCTGTTCCCTTTCATTGTATTGACCTTTGTGTTTCTTCTGGGGACTTGAACTCTTCGGATTATCCAGGACTGTCTCGGGCAACTGATGAACAAGCGTCTATCCAGTGGGGTGACGGGATCTCCGTGGTTAGATCACCTATCATCTCTGCCACCTCGAAGTAAGACTACTCGTGGGTTGAGAAGCTCGGAATTTCTAATCTTAAAGTGCTCCTATACATTGCAGGTCTGCTACCCCTATTTCATTGTATCTTTTTATTTGTGATAGTGTATGTACGCATTTTATTGCCTTTGCTTGTTATAGACAACACAAGTGCTCCACATGATCGAGCGGCCAAGCAAAGGCACGAAGCAATGATCTACTACCAATACTTCCACGAGTTCTACGACGAACTGCCAAGGAAGAGCTATCCTGATCTGTATAAACTATCAATCTTCACATTCCCAGATATCTCGCTTCTCTTCGTACCCACGAAAGAGCCGGCCACACAGATAGCTTGCTCTCTCACAGCATGGGCTCATCCTTGAACAATATCGATATGCGAGAAGTCAACTGACGGAAATTTTGTCAACCTTCATACCACTTGCAGGTTGGGATGCAAAAACGCCCTCGATACTACTTTGATAGATAAGCACATTCCTGGCGTTCCATTCAATTTCTGCGAGATTTCTCAAGCTCTTGTTAGCCTGTGCTGTAGTCAGCTCGTGTTCTTCCGAGAACTCATTCATTCAGTCTCGAAAGAACAACAACAGCGCCATATTGATTAGTGTGGTAAAACGGATCTTGAGGGCAGTGGTCTTGGATGAGTTTAGGAGCATATGTGGCGGTATTGTAAGTGTCGACGGATCATAGGGCCTTGATGGATGGCTTCCTCAGTGTTGATCCATACGATTATTGTTAACAAATCAATACTAACACTATGTAGAATACCTCCAAAAAGCGGTCAGTTGCCCAGCTGAGCATCCAGTCTACTGCCACCTCTATTACACATGCTTCAGTGGTACTACTGAACATGATGAAAGGTCGCACTTATTCGAGGGCGCGAGTGGAGAAAGCTTGAGAAAACAGATAAAGCCAGTGACGAAAGTAAAGTTGGAGATAGAAGCAGAAGTAATCAATCACTTTCGATGAACGATGATACAGAAAGAGGCCAGGAGAGAGCGAAGAAGGCAGGATGAAAGGCGAACGACAAACAGTAGGGGAGATGATAGGGATCAAGAAGGAGGTGGCAATCGTGAAGGGTTTAGTCGGGTCTAATCGCCGCGGAGAAGAAATGTTGAAAGCAGTGAACAAATGCGACGTTTCTCACATATGGACGGAACATTTTCGGTGATGAGTTTCATTGTGCCAAGTTCGCTGCTTCATTTCAATTCTGCCTCAATGCACCAGCGACATCTAATGCAATCTAGGGAAAGCATCACAAGTTTGTAGAAGTCACAATCTGCCAACAAGACACTCCACCAATTACGCCACCGATATTCTTGCACACGACATTAATCATTGGCGGAATCAGAAACTAAACAGGTTGCCAAGTGCTGCGTTGTGGGGAAACACAACATATCCGGTTTGCCAAGGCGGAGAATGAGAAATAAACATGGCTCGCATGGCTGGGCATGTACCCCAGAAACGCGGGGAGAAGCCACAGCCAAGGTTAGGCAATTTATGCACCGGTGATTGTTGTGTTGACTCTATCCTCATGAATCTATCATGAGACGCGATGTTGTCGTTGTGTCCATCTACGTCCAAGTTTCCCATGCTCAGCTATACCTACTTCATGTTCGTCAGTTTATTAGGGGCTTAAGCGCCCCTATACCATGATTGCTAGAAAGGAGAATTCTTTTCCGTCGGATCGTGCCCCGTTCGATTTGATTACTAGAATTCTCCGTCACTTGAGTATATGTATACCTGTAAAATGGAGTTACCATCAAGATATTCTACCTTCAACTGCACAGTCTTCATTGCCGAGTATCGAACTATTTATACTGCACCTCCTCTTTCTACTCGAAAATGATATTTCCTAAGATTTTCATCACTTCCGCGGCACTGGGCCTTGTTGCTGAAGCAGCCGTGCTTGAGGCTAGGGCTACCAACACCAATCTCCAAACCACTTTTCCTTCTTCTAGCGGGTCTTCTGCACTTGCCGCAGCTTCAACCATCGCTGCATCTGCAACATTTGATGGTGGAATGAAGAAGTATGATCGAAGTGGTATGTAATTCTCATTTGTTCTACGTCCTAACACCAAGGATTACCTAGGGAAAGTTGTGATTTCCTCTGAGGAACTAGCGTCTTCCAAGGGTCATGTCATACTTGTGTGCTATTCAAATACTAATATGCAATCAAGTTTCAACCTGCAATGACCAAGCCGAGGGCGGCGATGCCGACGCTGTGTTTGTTCTTCAGGCAGGCGCAACTCTTTCGAACGTCATCATTGGACCCAATAATGGCGAGGGGGTTCATTGCTTGGGGACATGTACTCTGAACAATGTATGGTGGACGGATGTCTGCGAAGATGCTGCCACTTTTAAGCAGAAATCGGGGACATCTTATGTTAACGGGGGCGGTGCTAGGTCCGCCTCAGACAAGATTCTCCAGCACAACGGTGGCGGCACTGTTGCTGTGAAAAACTTCTTTGCGGACACCTTCGGAAAGCTTTATCGCTCCTGTGGAAATTGCGGCACCCAGTATAAGCGTACCTCGACATTCACTAACATACATGTCACTAATGGTGGAGTGGTTGCCGGTGTTGTAAGTGTCACTTTTCTTTGAATGAGATGATCCGACTAGAAACAACTAACATATGCTAACCTAGAACACGAACTACGGCGACAAGGTCACCATTACAAACTCGTGTATTCGAGACACCGACCTCTGTTACAAGTTTACTGGAAACGATGATGGGGATGAACCGAGCAAGACGGGCTCAGGCGCAGATGGCACTTACTGCGTCACTTCTGGTATCACCACTAGTGGATGTTGAGTTGACTGAACTTGCATGGTTTGCAAGCAATTTTGGACTTCAATTCCACGATGATCGGCTTGGAATTGTAAATCGGATCCTGGAAATTCATTTCCATTTGTTTATTAAGTCCTGCAGCAACGTTCTTATTAGAAACTTGTGAGCCCGGTGGCATCTTTCCATTTCGGTGTCGTTCAGAATTGTATATTTGATCATCATTGCCGCCTACCGTGTTTACTTATTTGACCTCTACTTATGAACTGCACTACTTATGAACTGCACTACTTATGAACTGTAAGGTTAATTAATGCATGGACCACACACAACCTGGGTATATCCTGCAAGTCAATGAAACACTGGAACAATTTACTTTGTTTTGAACTTAGGAGTAGTCAGGAGCCCGGAGCCGTCGTACAAGCTGTCACTGAAGTACTAAAAGACGTCACCTGAACAGGCTATTACAGAGACGCGTTGTACTGTAGCCAGCAACATGTGGTGGGCTAGGCGGGGCAACCTTACTGGAAGTTAAAAGTACACCCCTGGTCCCCCACTACTGTACTGTAACTTAGCCACTATTACTCAGCATTGTAAGATGAATATCAATACAATATCTCTATCTGATTCCACTTTGGCAATTATTTCAATCAATACTCAACTACCTTTTCATCACTAGCCACCCTCAAACATACTCCAAATTTAACAACAAGTGACATGGGTGCCCGGAGTAGTGGTTGTATCTCATGCAAAGCCAGACGGGTGAAATGCGACGAGATACATCCCTCCTGTCGGAGGTGTAAGAAAGCTGGAATTGACTGCAAGGGGTATTCTCCACAGTTACAATGGATCGATGAGAAGCCACGAATGGATCACGCCAAGGCAGTTGCACGAACGCAGGAAGAAAATCATGCAGCTGCTCAGAGATCTTTCCACTCAATGTATCATGCGAGCAAGGCCGACAGACCTTCATACATGTCGCAACCAAGTGAGCTGGGCAATTTGAACATCCCAGGCTTACCTGAAGACCTTGCGCCTGTTGCGTTCAAAGTTCCTATGGTCATGGCTTTTCTCACGAGCAAGCTCTCGGAAGGTAGTGCTCCGCATTCAAAGCAGGACATAAACGTCTGGGTAGAGCTGTGTTCGACTGGCGGACAGAATAGTACATTGTATGCTCTGGCAGCTATCATGTTTGGACAAGCACACAACTCATTTAGAATGGTTATGGAAGCGCGCCAAGCATATGGAAAAGCTATCTCAGATTTACAAGTCAGTTTACTGGGTCCTAAGCCTAATGAGTCTGGAAGCTCTGATATCCTATCTTCCGTTACTGCTCTTTGCATGTATGAGGTAAGTGAGTGCAAAGACCGTGGAAATTCTGATTTTCACACTATCCCAACAGCTTGCGGATCGTCGATCAGAACTCGCCTGGAGCCATCATGCGGATGGATTGGGCCTTCTAATGCAACGGAGAGATCCTTCGGAATTTCAACTCTCCCCACGTCGACATGTATTTCGTGAACAGCGTGTCCTTCTGGTATGATTGAAGCTTTCTTCACAGGGAATTTTGCTTACCACAACAGGTTTCAAGAGCACTCTTCTCGGGCCATGGTACCTTTCTTAACCAACCAATATGGAAAAATGTACCGTGGGCGAATGACCCAGCTTCAAAGGAACCCCTTGACTATCTGGTTGATATACTCTGTGATGCTGCGGGTTATTTATCAGAAATCAATACACCAAGAGGGATAAACGCAAATCGTGTCTCCGTCTTGGAAGAGGAAGTACAGGCAAGCATCCGTACACTTGATTCTTGGTGGAAAACCTGGTCACGAATGTACCCACATATCTGCCGGGAGATTCCTGTGACACCGGAAGACGCTTTCATGACAGATTCTACTGGTATTGTTTTCGCGACCAAGATGACATATGATAATTTGTGGATAGCATACACCGTGTGCAACTATGATGTGGCTCGGATTCTGCTTCTACAGATCCTGCAGCGAATCACCGAAGCCAAAGAATCTGTATTTCCACCTCCGTTCTATGGAAGTATCGATTCTACTCAACACGAGCATCTCTGCGAAGCAGTAGAAAACAAACCGTCTCCCCTACTGGGCATAACTTCTGACATCAAAGGACTTGCACACGAAGTATTTCGTTCCATCGATTATATAAACTCTCAATCTCGACAGTTTATGGTCAGCTTCACTAGCCTTTTCATTTTCGATGTGGCTTATTACGCCCTGGATGCGCGCTCCCGGGAAGCGCAATGGCTCCTGTATAAAATACCCCTTTCACCGGGGTTCGTATCCGAAAAGCGAAGTCCTGTGAGAAGAATCGAATTCTTGCCAACGTGTCGACTTTGTAAGAATCATCAGGCATTCCTGCAAAGAACCGAGAGCTAAAGTGTGCGTTCTCATGAATACTCCGTATGCCAGCCTCTCATGGGAGGAGGAAAATGCACCAGGGGTGTACTTACTACTCGATTACTGGAAAAACTTCTGTTCAATGTTCTCCCCTGTATTGAATCCGGCTGAGTAAATAGGACTCGAAAGATGGTTTGGTCACTGAGGGGCGTCTGAACTATTTCGAGGAAACCATCTCGAAAATCCGACTGAAGAAATATCTTTCAACCCCAAAAGTTGTCGGCGTCGGCGGGTAGTGAGTAAGACCCATGGTGCCACACGAACGATAATCGACTTATTACAATTACATGCGGACTTTCAGTTCGTAGGCTACAGACAAATACAACTGCGTCTTTTATTCAGTGGATCAATCAACTATGCATTTATAATATCATCCTCAGTCGGGACGCGAAGTATCAGCTTGTCCCGGTAGTTCCAAGGGCATTCATCTCAAGATGCATTGGAGCAGAGCTGTTCCGAGCTGATTTTGTCCCCAGCCATAACAAATCAGGAGTTGGTGCATCTTATTCTCTACTCATCCGCGAATAGGGCGCCATGACGGGATCGGGGCCCACCCTGCAGCTCGTGGAAATACCATACATTAGGCTTAGTGGCATATAATTGACGCTAAGCCTAATACAAGGTCTCTGCTCGAGAACGCAGTTTTACATACATTTCAATTATTCCGTGGTGAGGGGATACGTAAGGTCTCCGATTTTAAAGTGTTGTGCTTTGAAATCAAATGAGCCAGCTATGTTGTTCCAGGATCTAGAGATGGTTCCGGCTCTCGATTCAAGCTAAAGCTCTCCATTTGAAGTATTTAAGGTAGGAAGTTTACCCCTTCATTGCCGAAATCAAACATAGCACCTATTTCTTCCATCAACAATTTTAAGATCCCGATTTGATTCAATATCATCCATAATGTCACAAATCTACCAAGTTCAACCTCCTGACGAGGCCCAAAACAAACTACCTGCAAGCTTCCTCGACAATCTCAAGCTCAACACTGTACCTATCCCTGTGCCAGGCAGTGGCTCCGTTCTTGTCCGCATTCGTGCGGTAGCTCTCAATCACAGGGATCTCTATATCATCGCGAACTCATCCATATACCCGCTCCGAACCAAGAAAGGCCTGATCCCATGTATGGATGGCGCAGGTGAGATCGTGAGTACCGGTCCTGACAGCAAGTGGAAAGATAGTATTGGCGAGGCTGTAATCGTGCAACCACAAACTAGCTGGATTGATGGCGACGTATCAAACTTTGATATCGCCAGTTGCCTTGGAGCTGGTGATGTGGATGGTTTGCTGGCACAGCACGTTGTTGTTGCGGATGACTGGCTGGCAAAAGCACCAAAGAACTGTAGCTTTGAGGAAGCAGCTAGTCTACCATGTGCCGGTGCTACAGCTTTCAATATACTGTCTAGTATTGACGTAGGCAGCGGCACTACGGTTGTGACACAAGGGACAGGTGGTGTGAGCTGTTTCGTAATTCAGGTAAGACAGCCTTCGATCAGACATGGAAGTCAAGACCAAATACACAGCTAACAAGTTTAGTTCGCAGCTGCTATGGGGGCAAGAGTTATATCGACATCTTCTAGCTCCGAAAAACTTCGGATTGCCTCAGAATTAGGTGCTTCTGAGCTCATCAACTATGTCACGACGCCTAAGTGGGGTGATGAAGTCCTTCGTTTGACCAATGGGCAAGGTGCTGACCTCGTTACTGATGTCGGAGGCTCTGCAACAGTAGAAGAATCTATCCAAGCACTGAGACAAGGTGGAACGGCTTGCCTGGTAGGATTTCTTGGGCCTGGGAAAATGACGGATATCATTGCTTCTCTACTGTACAAGGGAAAGACATGTAAGTTCCAAAAAGGAGTGCTCAAGACAAGATGATATAAGATCCTGCATGACGAATACTGATCTTTATGTAGTGAAGGGCATTATTGCATTTAGTAAGAAGATGATCGAGAAGACCGTGGAACTAGTGGAGCACCATAACCTTCATCCTCGCATCAAGGTTTTTGAGTGGGAGGATGCGCACAAGGCATTTGAGGCTTTAAAGGCAGGAGACTTCGTGGGGAAGATTGTCATCAAGGTCTAGATGCACTGAGTTGGTCTTCAGTGAGAACTATATACTTATGTAAAGTACTAGAATTGATGCAGCCTTCGGTCTTATATATCATGTCACTGCCATCAATATGTCTACGAAAGTACTGATAATCCTCCATTTGCGGGGCTTGTGAGTTAAGAAGAACAATGCAAATGTGAGCCATCCGAATTTAGTGAAAGTCAACTAGAACATGGTTATCATTTTAAGAAACATATGCGTTATTGGGTATGTAACTCTGGAGATAAAAACCGAAATGAAGTTTTCTCAAGGCTGGCATCATTTCGGACCTTTTCTTGGTTGGTCTGGCAGTGCCGCACACATCCATAGCAGCTCACCGGATCCCAATCTGCAATTTACCCGCGAATACGCCCAAAAATTCCTGACCGGCCCCGATCATCGCACATTCAGCCTCATCCAAATTGAACTCTATCTGTGCATATGCAGGGGAAATACAATACTTGCCGATTGTTATTGCTACTCTACCTCGTGAGAGATCTGGCTCTCAATCATGAGCACTGCAAATCTGCCTCGGGACATACAATGGCACCAGGCATATTAGCCAAATTATTATGGTGGTAGCAAACGATGTCCGATGAACTGATAGCTACCCAATCATGTAGCGATGAAACTGGCCCCCAAGACGTCCTCGCTGGAAATACAGGGGGTAATCTAATCATACCTTTGCCGGCAGCCTTGAGGTCACTGTGCCTCGCATCTCCTGCATAATGGACATTTAGCCTATTATATTCCTCTCGGTATCAGTGTGATTGCTCCAACTTTAAATACTTACAAGGGGTGTATCGATTTGAAGAAAGACTTCAAATTTTGACTATCAATAACCTTAATATATACTCCCTCTTAATATGAGAAAGTATAAGACTATTCGATTGTTCAATTGTGGTCTCGACATTCGAGGCTCTAGAAACTAACCTTACAGCAACAAGTTTGCTTGAAAGCCGAATCAGATATCAGTTCTTAGGATTCGGTATATATGTAACCTTCCTCTTACGGTACCCGTAGTACTGTAATCCTGGGGGTACCGCCCCTTAGATGCATTGTCACCCGCCATTGACAATCCTAGATTACTATCTGCTAGAGTCCAACTGAAGAGAAGCAGGATATAAGGTTGTGGTCGTCTAGAGTCTGGACTAACGGATTTATCTCATTTTCACATACAATCGAATTCCTAAGAAATTTTCAAACTTCTCCTGGTATCGAAAATGAGGTCACTCCGCGCAAACTCTTTTGTATACTTATACTGGCTAATTGTAGAAGTCTCATCAACATGCTATTACCCGAATGGAAAGCCAGTCACACCAAGTAGCAATAGTAATGGTACCTCGTGCAACTCAGACCCAGGTAGCTTCTCAATGTGCTGTGGAAACGGAACCGACCCGAACACATGCCAAACAAACGGCCTTTGTAAATCCCTCGATGGGTCATTCCACAGGACTTCATGCACAGATTCCACATGGAGCAGTCCATTCTGCTTGAAAGGTGTTTGCACCGACCCTAGTGTATGTGGAACTCCCCTACTGGATGTATCCTAGGAAGCCAACTAAGTTGAACTAACTAACTGAAATGAAGGCCAGCGGATCAAACAGCACAGATGGCGGTATAACTCAATGTCCCGACGACGGATCCTGGTGTTGTGGCCACGCAATGACAGTTCAAACGTGCTGTGGGTTGAAGAATGAAGATCGGTTCTTCCTAGCAGCAACTGTCGGGCTGGGCGAGAGCAATATTCTCGGAACGCCTACTTCCTCAGTACATAGCACAGCGAGCACATCTTCTACAACGGACTATTCTTCGTTCAGTGCCACAAGCACAATTCTGTCACAGCTGATAGCGACAACGCTAGTGACAAGTGTATCTTCGTCCGAAACTCACCCCTCTGCAACAAGTACTTCGGCGACACCCCCTTCCCAATCCAATCAACAAAGTTTAGCCAAAACGAGAGGTGTATCCATGGGCGTTGGCTTCGGTGCTGGTTTCATATTCTTCGTCCTTGTTTCCCTGCTCGCCTACTATATTATCTCTCGACGGAAACAAAAACAAAAACAAAACCGCGAAAGTTCACAAGCAACTACTTTCGATGGGGCTGTTCCAGAGGTATATTATCCAGAAGATTCTGTGAGACCAGAGCTTGGTAGCTATGAGGTACGAAGGATAGATAACCGAGATGAAATGCTCTACGGAGCATTGGCAAAAGCAGAGTTGCATGGAAGGGGAATAGAAAGATTTGAGGTTGAAGGGCAGAGTTAGCTATGATTCATGAAAAACATAAGGTATTATAAATTTTTACAAGAGCCATGAAGTCTAAACCATCGGCAAGGTGTGATGCCAGTGAGGTGTAGCAGCTGGCTCCCAAAGCATATAATCGATCGCACGTCACGGTTCACTAATATAATATTAATTTCGTTATATTATTTCTATATTTGTTTTGTCGAATCGTCACAGTCCTTGGGCTTCTTCTCGGATTTTAATCCATATTCCGTCTCGAGACTATCTCGTAGCGAGATCTCCTTCTCCAATAATACAAGTAAACATGCAAGACCAGCGAACACAACAGCAATCTCCTACACCCGCCTCAGAGCCTCTCGAAATACCGCGCGGAGTTCATCTTGCACTTCGATTGGGTATCCTCCAACGAACTGTGCTGTTGCTGATTGATACACGCTTCCTCTACTTAGCTTCTCTCTCAATGACGCGTCGGATATTTGATCGACTAGCGCTCTAACACGACTGTCAAACATGGCAGCAGGAATAGCGACACCCCAGACATATCCAAATGTACGAATAAAACACCATGTCGCAGTAGCGGCCGCCTGATCAGCCTCGGAAGCCGGGGCTTGAAAGCTAGGCAGCAACGTGTTTAGCACCATCCCAATGCCGAAAGTAAACACGCACTGATAGATGGCTCATTGCGCCGTTGAATTGTCCTCTCTCTATAGTGAGAACAGGCCTAAGGCAAGTGTAAATAACGCGAAGCCGGAGAAATGTATCGACCGAAATTTCCCCCAGCGGCTAAGTGCCATTGCCGAGATAGCAGCCCCGAGAATGCCTACTAGAGACTGAGGCAGCAGACCAACTCCTGCTCGGCGGGGTGATTCTAGTACTACACCTTAAAATTAGACCGGCAAGAAGAACATGACCCAAAAGAGCAGAGCTGAATTAAGAAAAGCATTGATAGACACAATCACTGATTTGCAGTTTGTGAATAGTCACAGTGGCATTACAGGCTTAGCTGGGATACCGGAGGCCTCATATGCAGCAAAGAGAAAGAGTGCCAAGAACCCAACAAGTAGAGGAACTAGCTTCTGCCAGCTTATCTAGGTATTTGAGTTGGCTAGTGCGTAGAGGATCACCACGGTACCAGTCATGAGGATACCATTTCTTACAAAGTCGATATGCCTTATTTTCTCACCAAAAGCCATCTCTTTTCCATAGTTGACATGAAGGAGTATGTATAGTACCAGTAGCGAAGTACCGCCGATCGGAAGGTTGATGTAAAAGAACCATCGCCATGTCGTTAAAGAGACAATGGCTCCCCCAATGAAGGGTCTTAAAGATACACCGATTCCATAGATAGCAAGTACTACTGCCATATAATTTCCCCGTTGACGCAAAGGGACCAGATCGGAGACGATTATATCTGTTAATGACGGTAAGCCAAGCGCATGGCTAGATTGGTAGAAGAGTGAGAACTAGACATCCCAATCATCATGATGATTCCTCCTGAACCTACACCTTGTACAGCCTGTCGTACGATCAGCATGCTGCCACTATTAGCACCTCCGCAGAGGCCACTCCCAAGCATGAGATCGCAACTATAGCCATAGCGATCCATCTTCGCCCAAACACATGACATAACTGCCTAGTGCCCAGACAACGGTTGGAATGCAGCGCTACGAACAAAAAATGCATTTGTTATCCAAACAAAGTTCTCGCCCATGTGCAGGTTGACCAAGATGGCAGGCGCAGATGTCGAAATAACCGTGTTCTCAAGCGCCTCTAAAAGATTCGTGATCTGGAACCTCCTATATCGCTATGTTTACCATATTGCTATGGGAATCCTATATGGATATGGGAGCCTCTGTATATATATGGGAGAGATATTTAATTTTAATATTCCGATATTTATGTAATAAGATCTCTTTTATACGAAGTATTAAGATATATACCACCGCCACCAATCTTGCTAGCGCTACTTCGCTTAGATCACTTTTATCCCTTATTTCAATTATTTTATAATATATAATTATTATAACTACAAATAGATTTGTTATTTCCTATAATTAGAAATTAGTTTACTTTATTTTCTCTTTATTATCTATCTATCTATTAGTATATCTTTTCTAAATAGAATATTATATATTATTCTTTAGAATATTATTTTTGAATAGAATTATCAATATATTGATATTATTAATTTAATTACTAAAATATAAAATTCTATATTTATTATTTTATCTTTATTAACTAAAAAAAAGTTAAATCAATAATTAGTTATTTGAAATTAAATCCAAATAAAATTGATATTTAATATAAAGCGAAATATTCTAAAATATTCTAAATATAAATAAATATTATAATTATTAATAATATCTTATATAATCAAAAAACAACTTTATTAATATTAATAAAATAAATAAAATAAATAAAATAAATAAAATAAATAAAATAAATAAAATAAATAAAATAAATAAAATAAATAAAATAAATAAAATAAATAAAATAAATAAAATAAATAAAATAAATAAAATAAATAAAATAAATAAAATAAATAAAATAAATAAAATAAATAAAAATAAATTCTTTAATTAATTTAACTAATCTCAACTATTTGAGAATTAAAATTAAATAAATTAAAAATTAAAAATAATTTTAATTTCTTATTAAAATATAGAAAGTTATTTTATTTAATTTAACTAATTATTTAAAAAATTTTAAACTTTTTTTTCGAAATCAAATCCAAATTCTAAATATAACTAAAAAAATTATTAATAATATTTTCTTATAATTGAAAATTAAATATAAATATATAAAATTATATTTATATTTATTAAGATATATTAGTAATAATAAAGATATTTATAAAACTAAAAATATTTCCAAATATTTATTTTTAAATTATTCTCTTTTTAATTTAGCTCGAAATAAATTAAAGAATAAATTAGTTATAAATTACTTAATATTTTTATTTCTTCTTAATATTAATTTCGGAATCGAAATTAATATAAGTTATTTAAATAAAATATATATCTATATTCAATAATATTATTTAGTTTATAAATTAGAAAATAATGAAATTGGAATTTCTTTAATTTTATTAAATTTTCATTTTTCTATTTTATTTATTTTTATTATCTAAAATTAATTTCTTATTATTTCTTGATATTATTAAACTTAAATATATTTAAAATATTATTATTTAGTTATTAATAATTACTAATTAATTTATTATAGTTTTAAATTCAGAAAATTATTAAAATAATAAATTAATTAATTAATTAATTAATCGATAACTAAATATAAGATTATATTATTAAATCTATATATTTAAAAAAATATAAATTTTAGAATTATTAGATTTATTATAAATCAATATATAATCTAATTATAAAAGAAATAATTTTTATATATTATATAATTATATATTCAAATATCTTTATAAATATCTATAATATTTATAAAGTATTTATATATTATATTATTAATAAGATATATAATTAATATAATATTTTTTATTATAATATTATTTATATTAATATCAAATAGATTTTAAATTATTTTTGATATTATAATATCGGAGTTATTTAAAAGAAAAAGAAAGAAATTAAATTTATTTTCTTTAATATATTTAATTAATAATTTATTATCGATTTGATAAATTTCCAAGTTTCTTTTAATAGAAAATATTATTAAATTTAATAACTGAAATATTATTTTTTGAAATATTTATAAATTAAAATATTGAAAATAAAAATTATAAAGAAAATAATAAAGAAATTATATTTGTAATTATTATATATTATAATAGTTAAATAAAAAGAAATTAGATACAAATAATAATAAATAATTATAAAATTATATTAATAATATTCTAATATATATATAATAAACAAAATAATGATTAAATTTATTTAATTATTTTAAATTAAATATAGAAAAATAGATTAAAATATTATTTCTATATAAAATATATTAATTTAATAGAAATATGAATTATAATATTTATATAATTAATATCAACTTTATAAATATTTATTTATAAAATTAATATTCCTTTTAATTATTATTTTATAATTAAATAAAATTTGCTTTTTTTATAAAATTTTCTTAATTTCTATTAATAAAATTATTTAATAATATATTTTCTAATATAATATCTAATAATTGATTTATTATTTTAATAATTTTTATAAATCTAAAATTATAATAAATCAATTAATAACTAGTTATTAGTAACTAAATAATAATAACATTTTAAAGATATTTTTAAACTAAACAATATCAAAAAATAATAAGAAATTAATTCTAGATAATGAAAATAAAAGAAAAGTAGTAATTAAATAAAAATAAAAATAAAAATAAAAATTAAAATAAATTCAATTTAATAATCCAATTTAATTATCTTCTAGTTTGTAAATTAAATAAAATTTTTAGATATAGATATTTATTTTATTTAAATAAATAATACTAGTTTCGATTTCAGAATTAATATTAAGAAGAAATAAAAATAATAAATAATTTATAATTAGTTTATCTTTTAACTTGATCTAAATTAGATTAAAAAAAGAATAATTTAAAAATAGATATTTAGAAATCTCTTTAGTTTTACAAATATATTTATTATTATTAATATATTTTAATAAATATAAATATAATTTTAAATAATTATATCTAATTTTCAATTAATAGAAAATATAAATAATAACTTTTTTAGTCGATTTTGGAATTCAAATTCGATTTTAAAAGAAAAATTTAAAGTTTTTTAAATAATTAATTAAACTAAATAAATTAATTTTTGAAGTTTTAGAAAAATATTAAACCTACTTTTGATTTTTAATTTGTTTAATTTAAACTTCCAAATAATTAAAATTAGTTATATTAATTAAAAAATCTATTTTTATTCTCGATTTTTTTAAACTATTTTATTTATTAATTTAATTTCTTTAACTGTTCTTATTAATTCGTTATTATAAATTAACTAATTAATTTTAATATTCTAATTAGATTTCTAGATTAATTTCTAATTAAAGTTAAAAAAACTAAATTAATTTCAATCTCTTTTGATTTATTAGTTCTAATTTATTAATATAAATTAAATATTGATTTAGAACTAGTAAAATAACTAAGTTTTAATAATTTTTAATTACTAATTCTTTAAATAATTTACTAATTTCGATTAAATAAAAAATAGTAATCTAAAGTGGAAATTTATAAAAAATAACTAATTTGAAATATTGAAAATAAATTAATAAATATATTAAATATCTAATTTGTTTTATTTAGATTATTTTAATTAAATCTTTTTAGATAAATATTAAATAATCTTGAAATTAATTATTAATCTTCGATTTAATTTAAATTTCTTTGAAAATTAAATAAGTTTCAACTATTTTGAGAATTTTAAATATATACTAATAATTAGTAATATTTAAATAAATTTAGAAAAGTATTAATATAATTTTTATTTCTATAAGGATTATTAGATTAATTCTTAATATTTTGAAGATCTTTTATAAAATAAATTTTATAAATATTAGAATTGAACTTTAAATTTAATTTACTTTTTTCATTATATAAAGAATTTATAATTTGAGATATTAGTAATATAAATAATATATAACTAATATATTATAAAAAGTGAAAATCTATTTTTGATATTAACTAATTAATTAGCTTTTAGAAAAACTAATTTAGTTTAATTAATTCAAATTAAGATATATTAATTGAAATATAATATATTATCAAACTAGATTTCTAATTATTTTATTATTTTTGAAAGTTATATTAATTGATTATTTAATAAATTAACTAAATTAATTTTAGTAGTTTCTTATTTATTTTCGAAAAAATAAATTAACTTTATTTTTACTAAATTGAATTCAATATTATTAATTATAGATAACTTTATTTAATCTCTTTTTATATTAATATATATTTAAATAAATATATATTTAAATAAATATATATAAGATAATATATATATATAAGATAATATATATATATAAGATTTAAAAAAAATGAAAAAAGTATATTAAAATTTATTTTTTTATTATATAAATTTACAAGTAATTTTATAAATTAGAATATTATTTTTCGATTATTTTATAAAAGGGATATTAGTATTTTATCTTCAATATCTTCAAGAATTTATAACTAATATAAATCAAATATAATATATTAAATCTTCAACTTTTCGATCTTATCGATATTATAATATATATCAAATTACGATATATAGATAATAATCGAATTCTTTTTAAAATCTAAGAAGATATTATAATTAGATAGATAATTAATTAATTTAAAGTTTATTAACTAGTTACTAAATTTATAATTTTTATAATAATTATATATTTTCTATAATAACTTAATTTTCCTTAATATATACTAAGTTAGTAATAATTCTAGATATTTATATAATAGTATAAACTCGATTTCTATATAATTAAAATAAAGTTTATAAATTATAAATATATTAATATAGTAGATATAAAAAGAGTTGAAAAATAGTTTAAATTATAAATTAAAAGAATTATAAAATATAATATTATATTTGAAAATCTATATAATATAAATAAAACTAATATATTTTAAAAGAAATTAAGAATATCGAATTAAATTTAATAAAAATAAAATTAATTTATTTTTTCGGGAATAAATAAAGAATTACTAAAGTTAATTCGATTAATTTATCGAATAATTAATTAATATAATTCTTAAAAATAATGAAATAATTAGGAATCTGATTTGATAATTCTTTATATTTCAATTAATATATTTTAACTAGAAATAACTAAACTATACTAGTTTTTTTGAGAATTAATTAATTAACTAATATTGAAAATAAATTTTCATTTTTTATAATATATTAGCTATATATTATTTATATTATTAATCTCTCAAATTATAACTTCTCTATATAATCAAAAGAATAAATTAAATTAAATTTTTTAAAAGATTTTTAAGATATTTAGAATTAATTTAATAAGTTCTATAAAGATAGAAACTATATTAGTACTTTTTTAAACTTATTTAAATATTACTAGTTATTAATATATATTTAGAATTCTTAAAATAGTTGAACATTATCTAATTTTCAAAGAAATTTAAATTAAATTAAGTTTAATAATTAGTTTCAAAACTATTTAGTATTTATTTAAAAAGAATTAATCAAAATAATTCAAATAAAGTAAATTAGATATTTAATATATTTATTAGTTTATTTTCAATATTTGGAATTAATTATTTCTTATAAATTTCTATTTTAAGTTATTATTCTTTATTTGGTTGAAATTAGTAAATTATTTAAAGAATTAGAAATTGAAAATTATAAAAACTCAACTATTTTGCTAACTCCAAATTAATATTTAATTTATATTAATAGATTGAAACTAACTAATCAAAAAGAAATCAAAATCGATTTAATTTTTTTTAACTTTAATTAAGAACTAATTTAGAGATCTAACCAGAATATTAGAATTAGTTAGTTAGTTTGTAATAATAAATTAGTTAAAATAATTGAAAGAATTAAATTAATAAATAAAATAACTCAAAAAAATCAAGAGTTTATTATTTTCTCAAATAATTAAGTTACTTTACAAAAATTAAAATTATTTAGTAATAAACTTAGATAAAACCAAATAATATTAATTTAAAAGGCTAATTAAGAAATAATTGAAAAAGAGATTAAAATCAAACTAGCTTAGATTTTAGATTATTTCGAGATATTAGATAATGAAAAAGCAGATTTATTAATTAAATCGAAAACAAAAATAGATCTTTTAACTAATATAACTAATCTTAGTTATTTAGGAATTCAAATTAAATAAATTAAAAATCAAGAATAATTTTAGTCTTTTTTTAAAACTTTGGAAACTAATTTATTTAATTTAATTAGTTATTTAAAAATTTTTAAATTTTCTTCTCAAAATCGAAGCTAAATCTTAAAATCGACTAAAAAAGTTATTATTAATATCTTCTATTAGTTGAAAATTAGATATAGCTATTTAAAATTATATTTATATTCATTAGGATTTATTAGTAATAATAAATATATTTGTAAAGTTAAAGAGATTTCTAAATATCTATTTTTAAATTACTTTCTTTATAATCTAGTTTGAATTAAGTTAAAAAATAAATTAGTTATAAATTATTTATTATTTCTATTTCTTCTTAATATTAGTTCTGGAATGAAAACTAATATTATTTAGTTTGCAAGCTAGAATATAATTAAATTTGAATTTTCTTAGTTTTATCAAATTTTCATTTTTCTATTTGTTTATTTTTATTATCTAGAACTAGTTTCTTATTATCTCTCGATATTATTAAATTTAAATATATTTAAAATACTACTATTTAGCTACTAGTAACTAGCTATTAGTCGATCTACTATAATTTTAAATTCAAAAAGATTGTTAAAATAATAAATCACTTAAAATTGAAAATTAAATAATAATAATTTTTTAAAATCTTTTCTAAATTAAATCTTCTTTAACTTTAATTTATTAATATATTTCTAAATCTATTTTTAATATTATTATTTAATTATTTTCTTTTATTAATATTAATATAAAGATAAATAATAATTCTTTATTATTAATTACTTCGATTTTCAATTTAAATTTGAATATATTTAATTTTAATAAGATTTTCAATTTAGATCTATTTAATATTATTATAATTATAATTACTAAATCTAATAAAAATATTTTGATATAATAAATATAGTTAATAAATAATAATATTGATATTATCTTTAATATATAAGATATTTATTATATAATTTAGTTAGTTTTAATTAATTAGTTTTCTCTTTATTATTATATTTTAATAATTATATTAATTAGTAATAATATTTAATAAAAGTAATTTTCTTTTCACTTTTAATTATTCTTTTTTGATAAAGATATTAAATCTATTCTAGAATTAATTTAAGTTTTCTAATGAATTCTTTTGAATATTAATATTAATATTATCAATATATTATATTAATTATTTCTATAATCAAGTTATTTATATTAATTAGATAATTATAATTTATTGATATAATCGAATTTAGAATATTTATATCTTAGTTAATTTCTATTTTAGCAAAACTAGTAATTTTCTAAATAGAATTAAATTAGAAATTTTAATTATTTTATTTTCTTAATAAATACTTTTTATTATTATTATTATCTTTATTATTTTCTTTCTATCTTTATTATATCTCTTTTATCTTTATAATTATTTCTATGATTATTCTAAAAACCTAATATAATTATCTTAATTTCAAAAACTATATTCTTTATTATCTCTATAATAAGAAATTTATAATTCATAAATTAAATTTGAGAATTATAATTTTTTATCGATTCTAAATATATAATAGATAAAATAGAGATTAGAAAGATATTTAATAAATTTATTATAAATTTATATTTTCTAAAAAAAATTATTTAGTTATTTTAAGAAATTAAGTTTTAATAAAACATATCAAAGTTATATTATTTTTATTAATAGTTCTTATAAAATAATTTAAAAAATAATATTAATTTACTAAAATATTATTTCCTTTCTTTTCAATTAATATTAGAAATAATATAATACCCCACTTTATAAACTACTTTATTTAAATAAATCACTTTTATCTTTTTATACTATAATTAATAAATAAATTATAACAACTATTTAAATTAAATAAATCTATATAGAAGTAACTAAAATAGAATTTATAAAATAATTTAGATAAATTCTGTTATTATATCTAAATTATTAATATATATTATAATATAATTGATTTGGGTTATCTTCTTTAGAACTTTCTTTTTCTAGATAATTATTAACTTGAATTATAATTACTAAATTTTTATAGATTATTATTTTTTTGATTTTTTTTACGATATAATTCTCTTTTCGCTTTAATTCGATTTTTAGAACTTTATATTATTTACTTAAATTATAATTAGATTATTATAGATATTTATTATTGATATATAAAAATACTACTTTATTAATTATAACTATAATTATTTTTGCGAGAGCTTCAAATAATTATAAAATAGATATAGAAAAGTTATTCTAATAATAATTAATTAGATCTTTAATAAAGTTTCTTTAAGTTAATACTTTTTTTGGATTATAGAGAATATAAAATAATTATAGAAATAATAAACTATAAGAAGATAATAATATATAAATATAGATATCTAATTTAGAAATAATTTAATCAAGATCAAAAAAGATTAATTTAATATTTTCGAATTCTTCTTTTATATTTTTAATTATAATTATTATCTTAAAAATAAACTAGAATATAATAAAGAAATCAACTTTATCAATATATATAATATTATATATTATAAACTCTTTAAGCTAGTAACTATATATTATCTCTAATATATTAAAATATCTAATATTGATAAATTAAATAAAATAAAATAAATATAAAGATAAATAGATAATTTTGATTTGATAATTATAATAATAATCTTGAAATATAACCAAATTATAATTTTTATAGTTATCGATAATAAAAAACTATTATTACTTTTTTATATAATCTTTAATATATTGATCGAAATATTTAATCGAATTAATATTAGTTTTATTATTTATTTATCTATTCTCTATAAATTTAATTATATATCTATTAAACTATTCTGTTATACTAAACTAAGATTTATATATAATAACTTTGATTGATTGATTAATTGATTGATTGATTTATTATTTTAATAATCTTTTTGAGTCTAAGATTATAATAGGTCGGCTAGCAGTCTTCAGCTACTAGCAGCTAAATATAAATAGTATTTAAATACATTTTTAAACCAAATAGTATCAAGAGATGATGAAGAACTAGTTTTAGTAAATGAAAATAACTAAAATAATGAAAATATCAATTTGATAAAAATGAAAATAAAATTATTCCAATTTAAATATCCAATCTAATCCTTATCTAGCTCTCGAGCTAGATAATATTTTCGAATACAAATTTTTATCTCGCTTAAATAAACGATGCTAGCTTCGATTCCAGAAATAGTATCAAGAAGAAATAGAAGTGATAAATAATTTATAGCTAATTTGTCTTTTAGCTTGCTCCAAGCTAGACTAAAAAGAGAATAACTTAAAAGTAAATACTTAGAAGTCTCTTTCGCCCCACAAATATATTTATTATTACTGGTATATCCTAATAAATATAAATATAATTTTAAATAACTATATTTGATTTTCAACTAAAAGAAGGTATTAGCAATAACTTTTTTAGTCGAATTTGGGATTTGGATACGATTTCGAGAAGTAGGTTTAAAATTTTTTAAATAACTAGTTGAGCTAAACAAACTAGTTTCTAATATAGTTTCCAAAGTTTTTAAAAGAGATTCTGATTATTCTTGATTTTTAATTTGTTTAATTTGAGTTTCTAAATAGTTGAGATTAGTTGTTTAAGTTACTGGATCTATTTTAGTCTTCGATTTAGCTAGTAGATCCACTTTTTCGTTATTTAATATCTCGAAATAGTCTGGAACTTAAGTTAATTTGATTTTAACTTCTTTTCTAATTATTTCTCGGTTAGCTTTATATACTAGTATTACTTGATTTTGCTTTAATTTATTACTAAATAATTTTAACCTTTATAAAGTAACTTAGTTATTCGAGAAAATAATGAATTCTTGATCTTTTTGAGCTATTTCGCTTATTAATTTGATTCCTTCGATTATTCCGGCTAGTTCGCTATTATAAATTAGCTAACTAGTCTCAATATTCTAGCTAGATCTCTAGATTAGCTTCTAGTTAGAGTTAAAAAAAGCTAGATCGATTCTAATCCCTTTTTGATCTACTAGTTCTGATTTATCAATATAGACTGAATATTGGTTCGAAGCTAGCAAAATAGCCGAGTTTTTATGATTTTCAACTTCTAGTTCTTTAGATAGCTTACTAATTTCGATCGAATAAAAAGTAGTAATTTAGAATAGAAATTTGAATAAACTAATTGATTCCAAATATTGAAACTAAACTAAAAGATATATTAAATATCTAATTTGTTTAATTTAGGTTATTTTGGTTATTTCTTTTTAAGTAGATACTAAATAGTCTTGAAAATAATAATTAGCTTTCGATTTAACTCAGATTTCTTTGAAAATTAGATAATTTTCAGCTATTTTGAGAACCTGAAATATATATTAGTAAGTAGTAATATTTAAGCAAGTTTGTAGAGATACTAAAGTAATTTCTATTTCTATAGAGATTATTAAACTAGTCTTAAATATCTCGAGAATCCTCCAAAATATTAAATTTTGTAAATATTAGAATTGATTTTTAAATTTAGTTTGTTCTTTCTATTATATAAAGGATCTGTAATCTAAGATACTAATAATATAAGCAAGATATAACTAATATATAATATAAAGTGAAAATCCATTTTCTATATTAGCTAGCTAATTAGCTCTCAAAAAAGCTGATTTAATTTGACTAATTTTAATTGAAATATATTTATTGAAATATAAAGTATTATCAAACTAGATCTTTAATTATTTCATTATTTTTGAGGGTTATATAGACTAATTATTCGGTAATTTAACCGAATTAGTTTTAGTAGTAATTTGTTTATTCCCGAAAAAATAAATTAGTTTGGTTTTAGTTAAATCAAACTCGATACTATTTATTTTTCCTAAAGTATATAGTTTGCTAGTTTCTCTTTCCAAAATTTTATAGTTCTTTTTGAGGCTAGTAGAGCTAGTTGCTAATATAATATCATCTATATATAACTAGATTGAGATAGAAATCAATAGAAATAGTTCTTTTATATAAATTAAAAATAGAATTGATAAGATTGAACTATCTTAGAGAATATTAATTGAAATAGATTGAAAATTCTTTAATTGTTTATCAAAACTTAAACAAAGTAATCAATATTCCAGAAAGTAGCTAGTTCAAATAATAAAACTAATTAGAAATTTTAATTTTTTTAAAATAACTAAAAGCTGATTTTTTGAGATATAATCGAAGATCCTTTTAATATCCAAAAATAAAATCGGTTTTTATAATTTTTTAAATAATTTTCTTGAACTTTATTTATTAATAATAGCTTAGTATTAATAACTGATTTTTTGAATCTTTTACTAATTTGAGAGTTATATAATAAGCTAGTAGTTTCGGCTAAATAATCTAGTTTTTTTACTAATATTCTTTCGCTAATTTTGTCTAAATAGTTCAAAAGTGAAATCACTTTATAAATTTTTGAAATTAAATAATTAGATTTAGTTGGTTTTTTAAGAATAGTTCTAGTTATTTATCTCCAATATCGAGGATAATAACTAAGATCGATTAAATAAACGAAAACTTTATAAAATATCTCCGAAATAGCTAAATAAGCTTTATTAATAATTTCTTAAATAATTTTATCTAGACTTGGAGTTTTCTTTTTGATTTTAATTAAACAAGCTAATACTAGTTCGGAGCTAGCAAGCTTAAGTTAGTTTTAATTAACTACTTTATAATCTTCCTAATTTAGACTAGTCGAACTAGGTAGTTGGAGAAAGAGAGTAGATCTCAAAATAGTTTCTTTTTTTTTAAAACTAATTTTATTTAAAATTGCTAAAAAAGATTGATTCGAATAGAATTTAGTATAGTTAAAAATTTTAAATATTGATTTAGAATCATTATTTTCAAGAAAAATATTCCAATAATTCTTTTTAGCTAGTTTTATCTTTAAAAAGTATTAATTCCAAATTAATCAATATTGTTCTTAATAAAAACTTTAACTAACTTAGCTATTTTGGATTTTTAATTTTCTCTAAATTAGTAGTATCAATTTCTTTAGCTTTTTTAGCTTTGGAGTCTATTAAGATTTAGTTTTTAGATTAGATTTAGTTTTGGGAATAGCTTTATTAGCTATTAGCTAAACTAATAAAGATAATTCCGAATTAATCGATTCTAGATAATTTTGTATAATCTCATCTAATTTCAGATCTAGCTAAGTGAAATTAGAAAGAGGATTAGTTAAAATAATCGATTTTTTTGTAATTTTAATTAAATAGTTTGAAAATAGTTTCTAATCTACTAATTTGGTATTAAAATAAATACTAACTGCTTTTAATCTATTTAGAGATATTAGCTTCTTTTTTCTTTTCAAAATAAATAAAATTAGCAAATAATTAGATTCTAAATCAGTTAGTATTTGCTAGTTATCAATATATCTAGCTAATATTTATATAACTAATATAAGATCTAAAACTAACTCGCTAATATTTCTGAAAAATATAATAATTCTAGGTTTATTAATTAATTCCAAATTTTGCTTTTCTATCTAACTAACTAGATTAGTACTAGTTTGATTACTTCAACTATTTAGATTCTATCAAGAATAATAAAGGTTAAAATCACTCAAAATTATTGAATTAGCCGAAATAATCTTAGATAATAAACTTCTTTCTACTATTTTAATCGAAATTTTCTCGATTTAGCTATTTTCGTTATAAAAGTTAACTAACTCGAAAATATTACTTTCTTCGATTACTAATAAGACTAATAGATTAAAATCTAGATTCGAAGAAGTTGATATAATACTAAGTTTATAGGTTTTCGAGATATAAATAAATATTCGAGATCTAAATCCTAAAGTAATTAGAAAGATTTAACTAAAACTATTATAAGAAATCGATTAACTATTTAAGTAATTTGGATTTTTAATTATAATCTAAAGTTCTTGAACTAAAATTAAATCGATTTTTAGTTTAATAACTAGTTATAGTATTAATTTAGTTATAACTAAGTTTTGGTTGAAATTTATTTAAATAATCTGGATACTAATACTAATTATAGATTAGCTTCTTTAATAGCTTTATAAATTTCATACTTTTTTGAAGTGGAAATATAATTATTTTTGTAATTAGTATATTTTGGAGCTAAATAAAGATATTTTTGATTATTTTATTTGTAAATTGAATAGTAGTATTATTATATAATATAAGGTTCGCTATAGAGACTATATTTAGCTCCTTTTCGATAAAATTTTGCTAAATATTCAAATCTTTAATATTTAGTATATTGAGTAGATTTAGAAGTAATTAGGAGTTTTTCAGTTTTAATATTAATTCTAATTATCCAAATCTGGTTTCTAATATATCTTTCAATTTCTGTTTTAGTAGTAAAAGAGATTACTACTAATCTAACTTATTTAATAACTCGATTTTCTACTAAAGATAATCAATAAAGAGTACTAATAGATTTTAAATTCAAATTAGAATTAAAAATCTTTAACTTATCCAAAACTAGCTCTATTCTATAAAATATATTGAAGTCCAAAATGGGAATTTTATAAAGAACTATTTTATATCAAAGTTCATCTTTAATTATTAATTTAAAAGTAATTAAATATTCCTAAATAACTCTTTTTTCGATTAGAAAATCAAAAGTAAAAAAATTAGTATTAGTAATTACTAGATTTTTCTTATTATTAGTATTAGTAATAGAAGAGATTATTAGTCTTTTAATACTTTTATCCAAGAAAACCTTATTAATAGTATTTCGAAGTACTAATATCGAGAAAGAGGTTTTAGAATCTCGAATTAGAATAAATCGATTTTGAACTTTAGTATTTTTCAAGGCTTTTTTGATTATAGTTCAGTTTCCAGAGATATTATTAGTATCTACTAATACTACTAAAGCAAAAATAGATCCAGAAAATAAATTAGCTACCGAAGTAGTTAGAGTAATATCAAAAATAATTGAGTTAGTTGAATTAGTTTAAATAGAGAGATTTTTGAGAATCGAGATATTAGTACTATTAGTGGCGCTAGCTGCTTTGGTCTTAGCTTCGATTTTTCAAGTAGTATATTCCAAATTATTAACTTGAGAAACTAGCTAATTTATAACTTTTTGTAACTTTCCTAATTCGGTATATTCTCTAAATATCTCGATTAAATCGAGGATTTGAGATTGCTTTTTATATAATTTTGTAGCCGAGTATACTTCTACTAGCAAGTTATATATCTAGAGAATTTTAGTATTAACTAGATCCAGAGTAGTATCAATAGTAGATTCAATAATGAAGAATCAGATAGTTTTACTTAGCTAGGAAAAAGTAAATATATTAGCTTATTTAGAAAAGCAGTAGATAGTTCTACCGAGTTCAGTAGTAATATTCGTAGTAATATTTAGTAAGTCTGAACTAAAAATCGAGTTGAGATTAGATATATCCAAATTTGGGTTGAAAATCGAGATATTTGGTAGAGAAGGATTATTATCTATATCGATATCTTTATTGATAGAAGATAAAGATCGAATAATAAAACTGCTAATAGGTCCGGAGGTATATTGATAGATTGGGGTTAAAAGAAGTTCGATTTAGATAGGATTTTGAGAGATTTCAATTCCCAAATCTATTATTTTAACTATAATAACGATATCTTGATAACTAGTAAGTATATTGCTAAGTAGACTAGTAGGTTCGATCTGCAGAAATATATATAGTCGGATTTAATATCAGTATTGATATTTTTGGATTCGGTATTGTTTTTTCGAGCATTTTTTCTTCTATTACCAAAGATGAACAATTTTGAATATAATAACTTTCTTAATTAATATATAAAGAAATATAATCTTTTTAGTTATATTTATAATAATAATTATTATTTATTCTCGATCTCTAAATTAAATCTTCTTAGTTTTTCTTTATTAATCTATTTTTATCATTACTATATATAAATAGATAATATCTATTATAAAATCTATTTTATCGAAATTTTATATATCTATATTAATAATTCTATATTTCTTCTATATACTTTTATAAAATATTATAATATATTTAAATAGGAACTTAAGGACTTTAGATTTAGAAAATAACTAATTATTATTTGGTGGGATTGAACTATTATATAGAGATTATATAATAAAATAAAATCTAGATATTTATATTTCTGGATATAAAAAGATATCTATAATTATTAATATATCTTTATAAAGAATAGTATTATAGAAATAAGATATCTAGAAATAGATAGATACTAAAATAATTAATAATACTTTTAATAGAATCTTAGATAAGAATTATCTAATATTCTAATAATCCTAATAGTTCTAATATTGCTAAGACTAGTAGGATTAATAAGATAATAGAAAACAAAGATTTATATAATTAGATAATTTTTTTTAGTATATAAAGTTTTGTATTTAATAATAATTACTATTTATTTCTCTATTATTGCAAATAAATAATCGATTCTCTATATAACTATTATCAATAATAAATTCTATAATAATATTATTAATTATTATAATCGATAATATTCGAGATCTTGATTATTTCTATATAATTTAGAAGATAAATATTTATAATACTTTAAATATCTTTATTACTTTATATATCGAATCGATATAACTTCAAACAATATTATTATAATTAAATCTATAAACTAGTTACTGACTTTATTACTTATTATAAAAATAACTATATTTCTACTAGATTATAATAGTAATATTATTATAATATATAATAATACAAATAATAAAGAAAGTAATAATAATAATAATAAATTAAAGAAATTTAGATTTCAAGAAACCTTAAAAATTATATTATTAGATAAATATAATAGTAATAAAAGGAAATTAGAAATCTTTTTTTATAATTAAAAATATTTTTTAGATTCAATATCGATAAATTCGATATCCAAGATACTAAGAATTTCTAAACTACTTTTTATTTTAGAAATAAAATAGTTAAATAAATCGAACTTTTTCTAATTAATTATTTTAAAAATAGCTATAATCTAGTTATAATAATAATTATTATTATAGTTATATTTGCAAACTATAAAAGATTCTATAAAGAAATAAAATAAATATTTAAAAATATCAATATTATAAGAACTATAGAATAATAATTCTTTAGTTTATAATAATATATATTACTACCAAAATAGTTATCTTATAATATTAGCTACTTTTATAATTTTATATTGGAATTAAACTATAACAATAATAAAAAATAAAGAAGTCTAAATAGAGATTAATAGATTTCAATCTTCTAAATAATCTAATAAATTCTTTTATTATACTTGGATTCTTAATATAAATTATTATTATTACTAGATAAGAAAGTTAAACTCTTTATCAAAATTATTCGAAAATCGATCAACTTTTCTTATAACTCTATAAATCATTAATATAATCTCCTAAATATTTAATTTAGAGATATAATTAAATAGTTTGAAGTAGATAATTAATCTAAATCTTTTTGTTAAGCTCTACTATTATTAGTTGTTGAGAAAATTATAAAGATATATAAAAAGTAACTAATATTATAAAATAGTTATCTTAGTAGAGTTATATATTAAACTAGATTAGTAATTAATTATATAACGGAATTTCGAAAATATAGAAATCAAACTAATTAAGAAATAATAATATTATTTAGTTATTATATAAAAAAACTAAAGAGAAATATTAAACTCGAATTATCTCGAAAAGATTTAATCGATAATATAAATAATCTAATTAAAGAAATTATTTGTATTGATAATAAAAACTATAAATTTTAAAGAGAAATATATCTTAGTAATATAAATTAATATCTTTAATAATATCGATAAAACAAAAAGAGATTAAGATTTTCTAAGAAATAATATATTAAAAAAGAGATTTATAATAACTTTATATAATTAGATATAATAAGTTTAAGAAATAATCTTTTTTAGAATAAACAAAATTATTAATAAAAATAGAAACTTTACTTTGAATATAGATTTCTAGAATATTAAATAAAAGATTACTAAAAGAAATTTTAAAAAATAAAGTTTAAATAAAATAATTAGAAAAAACAGAAATAGTTTAAATCTATAATAGAATAAAATAGTAACTGAATTATATCTAGATACTAATTAAGTATAATAAATAACTATCAAACTATTTAAGAAATAGATTATATATTACTATTATAAATTACTTACTATAAGGATTCTTATTTAGTTTATAAAGTAGATAAAGATAAAATAGATTAATATCTAAAGAAGTTTAATAATAATAAAATTATTATTTAAAGTAAATCTTCAAAATAAAGAGAGATATAATTTCTAGAAAGAATTAATTATTATAGAACTAGATTTTAGAAATAAAAAAAATTTATAAATTTATTAAATAATAATAAACTTTAGATAATATTTAGAATATCCAAAATTAACTAATTATAGAATATTATTATAAACTAGAATTTAAAATTAACTTTATTAAAATATAATAAGAAACTCGAATTTATTGAAAATTCAAAAGATTTTAATAATATAATTTATCAAATAATAAAGAGATTTGAGAAGTTATTTATTAATATAGTTATAAAGATCAATAAAATATATTATTATAAAACTTAATCTAATTATAAAAAGTAGTATTATAAATCTTCAAATATAAAATATCTACTAAATATATCAATATTTCTATTAAACGAATTTTCAAAATAAAAATCGAAATAAATCTAAATATAATCTAGAAAGATATAATCGATATCTAAAAGAGATTCTTTAGTGCTATAAAAAATAGTAAATCTAAGATTATAGATCGAAACTAAAAAAGAATTAATTAGAAATAATTTATCCAAGATATAAATAAAAAACTAATTAAGAAACTAAAAGTTATTCTAGAATTAAGATAGATTCTTTATAATATATATATAAATAAATACTTACTTTAAATAGTAATAGATTTAGAAATAATAGAAAATTTTATAATATTAGAAACTATAATATCAGCAAAATTACAAATTCTTGAGAAATCAGTTTTATATAAACTTTATTTTATAAATAAGTAATTAACTAAAAAAGATAAATTGATTTAATATAAAATATAAGAATTTGAGATATAGTTAAGATAATATTTTAAATAGATAAAAATAGATTTAGTTTTACTAGAAAAATATTAACTAATTTTGGAAATATTATAATTAAAAAGTTATAATCTATATATTAACTAAGTTATAATAACTATATAGTATAATAAATATAAATATAAAATAAAGTTTATATAGAATCTTGCAAAACTAATATCCAATTAGGAACTAAAAATAATATATTTACCGAGATTAGATATCTTAGTCTAGGATTCTCTATTAAAGAATATATTAATATAATATTAGAAATATATCGAGATCTTCAAAAAAAGATCTTATAAAGATATCTTATCAAAATATCCGTTTTGAGATTATAAAATAAAATTGGAAGAAGAAAAGAAATTATTACTTTTACTAATTATATTATTATTAAAGAAAAAATTCGAATTACTTTGTAAATATTTTGATAAGAATTTAGTAAAAGAATTTATCAAAGAATTTTCTTTATTTATAAGAATATTAATCTTCTTTATATTGAAGAAAAAGATAAAAAAGATAAATTAATTATTAATTACCAAAAACTCAATACTATTATTATTAAGAATCGATATTTATTACTATTAGCTAGTAAACTATAAGATTGAATTAGGAAAACTAAATATTTCACTAAATTGAATTAATATATAAAATTCAACTTAATCTAAATTAAAAAAGAAAATAAATAGAAAATAATAATATATATATATTTAGTTAATAATTTATTAAGAAAATATCTCGATAACTATTATATAATATATCTAGATAATATCTTAATTTTTACTAACATCCTTAAAGTGTATATCAAGATTATATAAGAGATATTATAGATTTTGATAAATATAAATATTTTATTTAAATCTTCAAAATACAAATTCTATATTATTAGAACTAAATTCTTAAGATATATTATTAAGATTTATAAACTCGAGATAAGTTTAGAAAAAGTAAAAGAAATTTTAGAATAAATATAACTTACTATAGTTAAAGAAATATAATTATTTTTGGGATTTACAAATTTCTATAAACAATTTATCAAAGATTATTCGAAAATTATAATACTTTTTATAGAATTAACTAAGAAGAATTATAAATACAAATAGAATAATATAATATAAAAAGTATTTAATATCTTCAAATAAGTTTTTATATAGATATTAGTTTTTATTATATTTAATTTGGAATTACTAATTATTATTAAGATAAATATATTAGATTATATATTGAATATAGTTCTTAACTAACTAGATAAAGATAAAAAGCTATAATCAATAATATATTATTCAAGAAAGCTATAACTAGTAAAATTAAATTATAAAATATATAATAAAGAACTATTTATTATTATCGATATTTTTAGAGAATAAAGAATTTATTTCGAAGAATCTAAATATATAATCTAGATTTATTTAGATTATAAGAACTTAATATATTTTATAATAATTAAAGTTCTAAATAGATAATAAATATAATAGATAAAAATATTAACTATATACTATTTCAAGATATTATATATTAAAGAAAACGAAAATACTAGAATAAATATATTTAATAGAAAATCTAAATATCTAGAAAATAAGATATATAAATTATATATAATATTCTATTAAAAAGAAGATTTATTAGTATTCAATATAGTTTAACTAGTTATAATAATATTACTTTATAATAACTATTTGGAAAAACAAATATAAAAGTATTATAAAAATAATTTAACTATAAAATAAATATTAGAAAAGTTAGATAAAGAATTTATAATTCAAAACAAAATTATATATTTTTATAAGAAGATATATATCTTTTCGATCTTAACCAAGTAATTTACTTAGAAATAATATAAGTTATTAGTTTACAAATATTAAGAAATTACAAAAATATTTATAAAGATAAAAGCAAATTATTATTTTCTATAAATAAGAAAGATAGTTGAAGAAGTTATCAGAAGTTACAATATTTATATATAAAATAAGATTTTATAATATACTTTATATAATTAGTTCAAAAATCTAGATATATCTTTTTAATTATAGAAATTCATTATATAAAACTTTATAGTTAAACTAATATCTTCAAAAAATCTAATTATAGAAATAATATATAATTTTATCTTAATAATTATAGATTGATTAACTAAATTCGAATATATAATTCTATATAAAGAAAATAATATAACTGAAGACTTAATTTATATATTCTTATAAACAATAATTAGTATATATAATATATCAGAAAAAATTATTTCTAATTAAAATAAGTTCTTTATATTAAAGTTTAGATAAATATTTATAATATTACTAGTAATCAAAAGAAAGTTTTCAATAATATTCTATCTATAAATAGATAGTTAAATAGAATAATTAAATCAGATTATAAAATAATATTTATAATATTATATAAATTATTGATAGGATAATTAAATAGAACTATTATTATTTATATAATTTATATATAATATATCCGAAACTATAATAACAAATATATTATTAATATATATTAATTTTAGATTTAAACTAAAAATATATAATATCTAGTTTCTAGATATAGTAAACTTAGATATTAATATAATAAAGATAGAAGATTTGAAGAATTTATATAAATAATTATTACTCGATATTAAATTTATTATATAATAAATAAGATAGTATTATAATCAAAAATATAATATAGAACTAATATTTAAAAAAGAAAATAAAATTTACTTTCTTAAATAAAATATCAATATAAAAAAATTAAATAATAAACTTAATTATAAGAAATTAAGATTCTTCAAAATCAGTAAAGTAATCGAACTAATTAATTACTATTTAAAGTTATTATAAATAATAAATATATGTTAAGTATTTTATATTTCATTTCTTAAATTAGTATTATTAAGAATACTAAATATATTTTATATCAAAATTGAATTAGTTAATTTAAATACCGAATATAAAGTTGAAGAGATATTAAATTAAAAATATATTAGAGAAAAACTTTATTATTTAATCAAATAAAAAGAATATCTATATTTGGAAGATATATAGAAATTAATTAAAATTTGAACTATCTATAAGATTTAAAGAAATTCTATCTAAAGAATTCTTAGTTTTCAATTAAATAACTAGTTCAAAATTATTTATTAAAAGAAACTCGAAAATCGAAAGATTAATCTCGAAGAAATTAGATATTTGAAAAACTTATTTAATCTATTTATTTTATTTTTTTTCTAATCTTTCTTTTTTCTCGAATTTCTCCAATATATCAATTATATATAAATTATATTATAGTATTTTTCTAGCTTTTTTCTTTAGAACTTTTTATTACTTTCTTAAATATATATAATATATAAAAGCTTTCTATTTTTATTAAATAATTATTTCTTTTTTAACTTTGAATTAGATTTTTTCTTAATAAATATTTTTTTACGAAAATATTAAATTATTATAAATATTATAAAAAAATCTTTTAATACTTCTTATATATTCTCTATATTTGATAGATCCGTCAAGATATAGTAATAAAAAGGAAGCTAATTGATTGAAACTAATTAAGCTATATTATAAATATCTTATATATTGGAAGTAGTATCAATATTATTATTTACTAACTATATTTATTATATCAATTATCTCTTCTCCTCAAGAATATCGGTATCTTCGATAAGCTATCTAATAAAATATTACTATCTCTTTAATTATATCTTGTTATTATTATTAGATATATATACTAATATTACCTTTTTTCTCTTTATTTCTTTAGTTTACTATCTTTACTATTTTTATATTGTAGATATAAAAATAGACTGAATTATCGAAATCTATATTAAAATCGATATAGATCTTTATAAGCTCTATTATATCTAGATATTTGATATTGATAATATCTAATAGTTTATCTATTTTTGTTATATTTTCGATTTCGTCTTTTATTACTATATCAGTAATAAAAGATTCTTTCAAGTTCTTCAAGTTCTTATTAAGATTATTATATATAGTAAATAACTACTTTTTTATTGATATATTTCTTTCTTCAAGATAACTTCTTAGATTTGTAATATATATTCTAATTATTAATTAGATATTAACAATATTAATAATATATTCTTGAATTATTATATAGTGGATATAGAACTATAAGATAAATACTATAGTACTGGTAACCTCGGTTTTCTTAACTTTTAAAAGTTTCTTTTAGATTTTCTTAGATTTATCAAAGAAGTTAAATATCTTAACTTTCTCGATAACTAGTATATACTATATTAGTATATTACTAAATATATTTATATTATCTTTATCTTCTATATTTCTATCAATATCTTTTCCTTTCTATAATTTGATTAATATAATCGATAGTATTTCCTTTTTTAATAGTATCTCTATCTCTTTATTATTATCAAATATCTTAGCTATTATATAATATTGGATATAAATAGTTCTATCTAAGAACTTAGACTTCTATTAGCCGAATATATATAGATCGAATAATAAGTTATTATACCAAATATATATCAAAATGTTTTATATAATTAGAAGATACTAATCAGTTTTATATCTAATATCTATTATATATAGAGTAAAGATATAAATTAATTAGTTATATATTTTTATTATATTCTATTATTACTATAATTACTATACTTTATAAAGTTATTACTAACTACTCAAACTATATAATATCTACAAAAAGTATATTATTAAAGTTGAAAATATCTAGGAAAAAAGTTTGTTTTATTAATACTATAATTAGTATATTAAGTATAGCTATAATTACTAAAACCAATAGGAAAATATTAGTTAATATACTATTTATATTTTCGATATTATATATAAACTTGAAAGTTAATATTAATATAATAGATAGATTATATCTAAACTATATAGCTAGGTTATTATAATTATTATCATTATTATTTAGGATCTAGTTAATATATTATAACTTCTATTACTTTTTTATAATTATTATAATCTTTGAATTCTTGATTTTATTCTATATACTATCTACTATATCTAAGTTATATATTATTATAAAAACTATTTTATAATATCTTGTAAAGTTATATATTTTTAAGCTAGTTTAGATTATTATAATAACTACTTCTTTTTTATTAAATTATATTAATATATATTTATTATTATTAAAGCTATCAGACCTTAAAAGTAATATTTCAGATATTATCTTTATAATACTTTATATCGATTATAGTAATAGTATTTATATATTATAGTTATATAAAGTAATTGATATTCTAAAGATATTTATACTATCTTCAAACTAGAATAATAGAGATTCCAAATTTAAAGAAGGATTTATAGTTTATTTTGAAAATTTATTCTAGTTTATTATCGATATTATTTCAGCTAAGAAATTATATTAGTAATAACAATATTTTCTCGATAATAATAATAATACTATAAATTTATCTTTACTTATAATAATACCAAAGTATTATATCTTATATATATTTGCGGTTATTAATTCTAGATAAATATTATTATAAAGTACTAAATATAATATAAAAACAAGAAAGGTAATTAGTAAAGTATTATTATAATAACTTTGTATTATAATATATTCTTTAGATAATAATATAAAAGTATAATAAAACAAATAATAAAGGAAAAATCGGTTTATAGATAGTATTAGTATAACTAATATATTATTCTATAATTACTAGAAATTCCGATATTATTATCAATAAGATAATATCTCTAATATTATTATTATTAACTTCTTATATATTTCGATAAAGTCTTTATTATAGTTTATATATTTCTTTGAAAGCTATTAATCAAATTCTAATTTATATCCCTTTTATTAAACTAAATATCTAATTAGTTTTATAAAAGTTATATATTTCTATAGTATTCTCTTAACTTTATATTCTTTATATTCTTCGACTATAACTATATCAGATTTAGAAAGATAAGATTATTTAAAAAAATTAGTTCTTATTAATATTAGTTCTAGATATACTATAGAGATTATTAAGTAAATATATTACTAATCTAGTAAATCCAATCTATATACTAATTACCCGATATATTTAATAATTATAAAGAACTTAATTTTTTATTTATCGATCTTCTTATATTTAGATATAGATACTTTATAGTCTTTATTAATTTATAAGAAGATTAGATCTCTTAGTTTGAAAAAGATTAGAATATATTTCCTATTATATATCTCTTTTACTTTAATAAATATAAAAATAATTATATCTATAATATTAATCTTGGAAAATATATTCTCTAGATCTTTCGTTTCTATATTAATAAATTATACTATATTATTAGATGAAAATCTATATAGATCTTTATTAGATAACTTTTCTAATAAAGCCGAAAAAGAATTATTAAATATAAATTATAATCTTGGTAATAATAATAACTACTAGTTTATATCTTTTATAACTACTAAATAATAATAGAGTTCGATTTCTACTATCTAATTAATTATCTCCAATTAATTATCTATTTATATATAGTATATTATTAATTGATTGATTGATTGATTTATCATTTTAACGACCTTTTTGAGTCTAAGACTATAGTAGGTCGGCTAGCGGCTGAAGGCCGCTAGCAGCTAAGTGTAAATAGTATTTAAATACATTTTTAAGCCAAATAGTATCAAGAGATGGTGAGGAACTAGTCCTGGTAAATGAAAATAACTAAACTAATAAAGGTAACAATTTGATAAAAATGGAAATAAAATCATTTTAATATAAATATCCAATCTAATCATCAACTAGCTCTCGAGCTAGATAATATTTTCGGGTACAGATTTTTGTCTCGCTTAAATAAGCGATACTAGCTTCGATTCCGGGGGTAGTATCAAGAAGAAGTGGAAGTGATAAGTAGTTTGTAGCTAGTTTGTCTTTTA